>NW_004624734.1:41258540-41308430 GCF_000247695.1 Heterocephalus glaber | reverse complement strand
CAGGGGAAGGGGAAAAAAATAAGAACCAAGATACTCATGTAATGGTACAAGATCCCAATGATGAATGTAACTGTATTTTACACCTAAAATGTACCAATAAACTTAATGGGGAAAAAATAAATAAATCAAAACTGCACTCAAAAAGTTTGCACATCAGGAAGAATGTTTAAAACTGATATCCTTGGCATGTCTGAAAAGACCATGATAAGGGGTCTCAGGTGAAAGAATAATGATAAGACACATCTGGATAACTGGCCAACTGAAACTTGAAAAAATATTTTTCAAGAAGCAGAGTTTACAAGCCCAGGGCAATAGAATGAGAGAGAAATCTATAATAACTCACAGATTTATCTGAAAATGGGACATTTATATCAACATGGGTTCATGGGGAGATATAAATCTAAAAGGGAAAGAAAGAATGAAAAAGAGTATGGAAAACATTGATTGATTGTAGATGATTAACAAGTTGCCAAAGTACTAATGGAAAAAACTTAACTATAGGAAAATATTAAATAATAATAAATATTAAATAATAGGAAAAAGATAATTACACACTAATTTTATGGATTCTGTCATAGACGATGCAGTAGCTTCCATTCATTCTGGGGACAAGCAATAAGAAAAGTCACATAGTCAGATATGTTGCCCCCCAAAGTAAAAGCTATCTCTGAAACATTGTAAGATTCTAATTTAGAGTTTTCTCTTGATTTAAAAATTCTTTCATTAAGGAAAAGCAATTAGATACTAATATTATCTAATTTCAAGACTTATAAATCTACAGTTACCAAGAGAGTATAATATGGGATTAAAGATAGATCAATGGAACAGAATAGAGAGTACATAATTGGACTCACACATAAATAGACAACTGATTTTCAACAAAGGCAACTGAGAGAATAAAGGACAATCTTCCAACAAGTCGTGCTGAAAAACAACAAATGTCCATAAACAATAAATGAATAAATAAATAAGATAAACGTCTACTCACATTTCACATCTACCAGTATTAACTCAAAATGAATTATTATAAACATGTGCAAACCTGACACTATAAAATTTCCAGAAGACTAGAGAAAATCTTTGTCACCTTGAGTTAAGCAAAAGCTTTTAAGATACAATACCAATAGCCTGATCTACAAAACAGCCAGTGTATAAATTGGACTTAATATCAAAAAATAAAAATTTCTGTTCTTCAAAACAGATTTTTAAAAAAATGAAAAGATAGGTCATACACTGAGAAAAACATCCTTGCAAATCATATGTCTGATAAAGGACTTGTGGGAAGAATACATAAGTACATTCAAAACTCAATGATAAAACAAAAAATCTAGTAATATAGACAATGTATTTGAACACATACTTCATGAAGGAAAACATGACTGGCACCATATAAGCACAGAAATGACTCAATGTCATGAGTCATTAGGGAAATACAAATTAAAGCCACAGTGAAATGCCATCACATGCCTATTAGAATGTCCAAAATCAAACATAAAGCCAGTTTCTTAGAAGATTAAATATACAATTCTCTTATGATCCAGTCATTCCACTCCCAGGTATGAGTACAAGAAAAATGGGAGTATCTGTGAATACAACATTGGTGCCTAATGTTCATAGGAACTTTATTGGAAATAATCCAAATAGCTATCAATAAATGAACAAATTAATAAATTATGGTGTCTCCATAAGTTGGAGTACTACTCAGCAATAAAAGGTAATTAGGTTATGATGAATATCAAAATAATTATGCTGCAAGAACTAAATAAAAAAAAGTATGTGCTGCAAGATTCCATTTATATAAAAAATTAAGGAAATCTAAACTAGTGAATAGTGACAGAAAAGGAATGGGAACAGGGCCAGGCAGAGTGGGTTACAGAAGAATGCAGTGGAACTTTTAGGGTGATGGATGTGTTCATTCCTTAATTATAATGATGGTTTCACAGTTCTATACACATGTCAGAATATGTTGTGCCATTTAAATAAGTGTCTTTTGTTATATGTCAATTATACCTCAATAAAACTACTAAAAATTCTGATTGCACTCATTTATTCAACAAAAATTTGTTGAGCCTGTATTCAGTGCTAAGCATTGCTATTGGCACTGACTCCCAATAGTGATCAAACCAGACAGCAATCCTTTCAGTAGTCCTCTTCGAGCAGAAATATAATCTTCATTTTTACACATAAAATTACTTTCTTAAAGCCAGGAAAAAAAAATTAAAAACTGGTAGCATCAGAAACAGGTCCTCCACTAGCATTCCGGGGCCTCCAGGCAGAAGCACAAGTGGAGCCCACTTCGGGCCTCTACTATGTATGAGTGACCCATCAGACGTGAAGGGACACACGGCGCCTCTCCCCGGCCTCCGGGGCGGGAAGGCGCTGTCCTGGACCTCGGCTGCTTCGCCGCTCTCGGGTCTGCCCAGGGTAGCATCTTCCTCCTCATCTTGGTGAACCTATGCAGTCTCTCACCCCCATGCTGCTGTCGGCACCGAGGCTAAAGCCATCTTGTCATTCTGAACTGGTTTCTGAACCCAAAATAATAACATTTTATAATGTGAAACATTTTTTAAAAGGCCTTTGTTTCTCAGTGTTTGTGCTGTGCAGAGCGCGCTTAAAAGGCTCAGGTAAACGTTCCCTCTGGCATGGGTCCACGGATGGTACTGGACCCAGGAACAGGGGTCAGGCTTGCGGGAGAGGCAAAAATGAATCAAGGAGGAACAAAACCAGCAGTGCATGATGCAATTACATTAATGTTTTATGTAAATTAAATTTATTCTCCTCTGAATGGAAGAGGGACGTAAAGAGACAGAAATGTACAAACATATGAAGAAAGCTGTCAGACCTCTTTAAATAAACAAAAAGAATAACTGAATAAATTGAAAGCATATCATATACTTAAAATTTCCATCAAAAATTTGCTAACTTTTTTCTAAAAAAGAATGTTTTGATAACCTAATAAAAAAAATGTCAAGTTTCATAGAGAAGAGGGAATAAGAATGGCCAGGTACATATTAAAGAGAACAAAAATAAGGAGGAACTAACACTACCACATAATAGAATATATTAGTAAGCTACAGTAACTAGACTACCTAGAACAAGCATAGTAAGAAACAGACCAATGGAACCTAGTAGAAAACTTAGAAATAGACGTAAGCTACAAGTATTTAGTAGGATGCAAAGGTGGAGTTTTTTTGTTTTGTTTTGTTTTGGTACCGGGGACTGAACTCAACAAAGGTGGTATTCTAATCAGAAAATGATGAAGATTTTTTAAATGATGCTAATGTGATTGGTCAACTTGAAAATAACTGTGGGTTTCTATATCCATTAACTAAAAACAAATAAAAATTTGATTAAATGATGAAGTATACAAAAAAAGATAAAAGAAATAGAAAAAAACATGATTTTTTTTTAAGCCTCAAGGTAAGGGAACCTTTTCTATACATAAAAGGAAAGGATAAAACAGGAAGAAATCAATAATAGATTTGAATACACATAAATACTTCTAATATATCAATATCATTAAAAATATGAAATAGACTGACAAGTATTAATTCATATGTGAAACGGAAAGAACTAATACATTTAAAACATACAGAACTTTTATCAAGAGAAATTCTTTAACAGAAATCCAAAAAATTGGGCCGGGGATTTGGCTCAGTGGTTTCACCGCCTGCTGCGCAAGTGCAAGGACCCGAGTTCGATTCCCGATACCAAAAAAAAAAAAAAAATCCAAAAAATGATCTGCACTAAGAATTCATAAGTAAATGCAAATAGCAACAAAGAAAACACAAAAATTTGGCTTCATCAATAACCAAAATAAGATAATAATTATGTTTTATTTATTAAATCGACAAATTATTTCAATAACAATATCCAAGTTTTTAAAAGATGTACAAAGCAGTCTCACAAAATGCTGTTACAATGAATTTTAGTTCAGTTTATGAAGGGAAATTTGATAATTGATAGCAAAAGCTTTAATAAAACGTTCACACATTTTGACCCAATACTTCCACTTAGAAGAATTCATTTAAAGAAAATAACTGGAGAAGCGCACAAAGACCCACATTCAAAGCTCTAAATAAAAGCAAGGGGGCATTTTAATAGAAAACAATGGGGAAAACAGAAAGGTTCAATAATGAGAAATGATAATGCAGTATATCCATGGGATAGACTACTAGTCAGACTTTTAAGACTGTGTTGATGAAAAATAATCACATCAAAAGACGTTGAAAATATCCAATGAAGAGAAGAAATCAGTCATTAAACAGTAAGCAGGAAGTGAACTCAAATGTCTTGGGTGTGTATGTAGGTATGTGTGCACATAAAGAAAGGACAAAGAGGAGTGTGGTGCTGCACGCCTCTGAGGTGCTGGGCAGGAGGATCGCCATGTTTGAGTCTTGCTGGGCCAATTTAGCAAGACCTTGTTTCAAAAATAAAAAGGGCTGCGGCTGTAGCTCAATGTGAAGGCCCTGGATTCAGTAATAAAAAAAAGATACATAACAACAAAATATTATTTCATCTATTGAAGTTCTCCAGAGTACATGACTGTAGGTAGCACAACCATAAGATTTAGCTCGATGTGAAAAAGATAATGCAAAAAATCTTATGTAATATTTTAAACACATATAATTGAGGAGTTTAAATCACTGAAATATATTCTATTTCCACCTAGACAATCTCTCATGAATCTCTGTGTCTGAAATATTTTATCTTCCCTCTGGAGTGACCCAGTTTTATTTATTCAGGCTTTTCTGTCAATTTGTTAGTGCAACATATTTGCATGTATTACTAAAGTTTAATAAGGAAACAGTATCAAATCAAAATAAAGAGATGCTTTCTCCAGATTATTTCACTAGTAAAGCCTTCCAGATTTCTCAAATTGAAATTCCTCATTTTGAAACAAATGAAAGACTGAAAATGATCAAGAGAATTAGATTATCAGTGAATTTATTTGAACAAATAATCTTTTTTTGCTTTCTACCACTTTTTCATGTTTCTAATAAATATATGCAGATGTAACTAGGTTTACACTAGAAATCAAAATTCTGTGCATCTATTTCTGCAAAACTTTCTGATTACAGCAACCTTAGTTTCCCTCTAAGAATATTAAAAATGCCTTTAGCTTCAGTTCATACATTATGATTTTTGTTCATTATTAATATAACTATAGTTGTTTCAGAGTAATGCCTACTTATTGTAACGTATCAAACAACTCAGAATAATGTAAAGAAATGAATGGTAACCCTTCCTGACCCAAAGCCCACTCTCTAAAGGAGCTGAAGTTAATTAGCTGTTACCCTTTGACATCCACTGAAGCACTTTTTTTACTTTGGTTTTATAAAATTTTTAAAAAAGCAAAAATTCGGACCATTAGCAAAAGTTATTGTGGTTTTACAAAGTATCAATTTGTATATTTTTTAAAAAAATCAATGGAAATCAAAAGTGACTCAGAATCCTTACAAATTTCAATTCTGCAGCAAGAAATCTTTTTCCAAAAATTTTTAAGGCTAAAAATATAACTGACTCCTAAGGAAAACTCCATCTTTTTTCTCTTTCTAATAAAATGAATTCACTTCAGACAATAAAATTCCTTTCTAAAATTACCATTCATGTAAAAACTAATTAAGAATCTGTTCTTGACATTAAGCAGGCAGAAAAAGCAGACAACTATATTGTTTTTTTCTGTCTTGTAAACTTAACCCTTCCTCTCTGCTCTAAGATTATTTCAATTGTTGGTGTTCTGTAATTCAGTTTATTTTCCAAGTTTTCCTTTTCTTTTTTCTTTCTAGTTCCAGACTCTTCCACTTTCAGCGTTTAAAACCCACTGTCTGCTTTGCACATCACACTCATGTTCTGCTTCTTTGTGGTTCTTTCTAGCCCACTCCAGACAGCCCTGCCCTGGCAGGGGACACGGACTCAGCAGACCCTTACCAAGTGATATTGGATGTCGATGAGCTCCCCCACTCACCGTTCCCATTTCCTTCCGTAAAAATACGAACCCTATTTACCCAATCAGGAGGTTGTGGGGCTCATATAAAATGTAGTCCAGAAGTGGAAACTGAAAAACACCCTCTCCTTTCCACTTCCCATCTGCAGTGGTGAAAAGCACAGGCGATCAAGTAAATCTGACCAGCTCCATCTTTTCCCAGTGGTGTGATCTTAGACATGATCTTATCCTATCTGTGCCTCAGTTTCCCCTTCTGTAAATTGGAGACAAAGAAGTAATTACCACATCTGGTTGTTGTAAGATTAAATGTAATAGTATTTGAAAAGCACTTACCATGCAGCACATGATAATCAGTTATTTTATAAAACTTCAGGCTTTCACTAAATCCAAAACTAAAATATATTAATATTTCCACCTTCACTCTTGGAAACATTTGTGTAAATCCTCTTTCATAGATTAGCTTCTTTTGGACAACTTAGCAATAATATTTCCCATGACTAAAGAAATTTTTCAATGAGAAAGAAAAATGTGTGGCCTAAGAGATATCAATCTCTTTTATTAGAAGTGCTTAATGACAAATCACATGAAAATTTCATTAAATCCTCAGCAAAAGTACTTCTTCATGCTATTTATAAAGGTAATTGCACACATGATGACTCTATAGAGAGAACCATCGGATTAGTTTGATTGGGACCATTTATGTATTTAGATTTCTTTAAATAGTATCTTTGTTCCATCTCTTCCCATGTGTGACTTTAAGCAAGTTACTATGTTTGGGTCTCAGATTTCTTATTCATTTAAAAAGTCTAGATAGTAACGTATACTTCAAAGAGCAGAAGTAAAGATTTAATGGCAAAAATATTAATTATCAGCTCTATAAATTTGATAGGGTAAGGATATTAACTACACTATAAGCATCAAAAATAATGACTAAAAAAAAAAAGGCACAAAATGGGGTAATAATTTCATTAGTTCAAAAAAAGCAGACAAAGTATCTGGAAGAAAAACTAGACGAGCCAAATAAAGAAAGATGGTAGACTTAAGCACAACTATATTAATAATAATGTAAAGATAACTATTTAAATACTCCAACTAAAAAGAAAAATGACTGTCCAATTGGCTAAAACAGCAAGACTCTAGTAAACTTTCAATAAGAGACATGCTTTGTAAAGGTTTAGAAATTGAAAGATTGAAAATTGAAAACTAGAAAGTCTCAAGCAAATAACAGACATAAGAAAGCAAGTAGACAAAGTGCACTTTAAAATAGAGTATTAGTATAATTTTATAATGATGCAAGAGTTAATTTATCAGAAAGAGGTAACATTCACAAATGTGTATATACCCAATGGCAGAGCTTCAATGCTATGAGGCAAACATTAAAAAAACCCAAAAGGATTAAACAAGAAATATCCACATAGTTGGAGATTTAAAATCCCTTTCTTGGTAATAGATAAAATAAGTAGGAAAAAACAGTAAGGGTATTGAAAAGTCTTCATGAATTAAAATAGAGGCAAAATGTAACCACTTAGAAAATTTTTTGAATTTTTTTTTCAATTTTCTCAAAGATAGTACATAGCTGGCACCACTCTAAGTTCACACCATGGATGTTTTAAAATGCTTACCTGTCTGATGAAGCCCAGTTGCAGAAGGCTGACAGAGAAAACATGACAAATGGTATCTACTAAATTGACCTGACTGGCACTTCCAGAACATTTACACCTAAAAATGGATTAAGGTACTTGTGTGGTTTTAAACATTTGATAACACACCAAATATACACTTAAAGTGGGTATATTTTATTATATGTAAAAATTTTGGTATATATCGGGGGTAAAAGAATAAAGCACGGTAAGATTCTAAGAAACATCTAACTAGAAAGTCTGACATTAAACAGTCTGATAACAAGTGTCCGTAAGGACGGAGAACAACTGAAACATTCATATACTGTGGAGAGGCCTGCAAAATAGACATAGTTACTCTGAAAATCTGTGTAGGAGTTTCTAATAAAACATAGGCCTGCCTTATTTCCTCCAAGCTATACTCCTAAGTACATACTCAAGAGAAACGTTTCCATAAGTCCACATATGTTCAAAAATATTCATGCAGCTCTATCCATGACAGCCAAAAACATGGCCCAAGTATATCTATCATGTGAAAGGGTAAACAAATCATGATACATTCATGCTGTGGAATACTGGACAGCGATACATAAAAGTAACAAACTCAACACACACAATAACACAGATGATTCACAAGAGCGTAATATTGAGCAAAAGAAGACAGAAACAAAATTATTTCCCTCATGTGATGTTTAGCCAGGCAAGATGATTTTTGTGATGGTAGAAACCAGAAGAATGGCTGCCTCTGGGAATGGGGACTGCTAGTGTGAAAGAGCCTTCCAGAGATGGAAATGCTCTTTCTGGGTCTGAGTGCTAGTTACAATAGAGAATCCACTGAGCTGGGCACATGAGGTCTGTTTACTTTTCGGTATGTAAATTATATATCAGTATTTTTAAAAGATTAAAGAGGATATCTGTACATTAAATCACAGATTCAGCCTGACAGGTAGATGATGTTTCAATACATTATAACTATTATTTTTATTCAATTTACGTAGTTGTTACTAACATAAGCTAAGCAAGTAGAACTGCACATATTTCAAAAGATAAGCAAAAACAAATTGAAAGGGGCAGATGTGTGTGGTTTGAGAAGGGCATTTGTAAAAGAAAAGGAGAAAATGTGAGCACAATTTCCCTGAAGTCAGACCCTGGAAGAAAATAAAACTCATAGAGCCTATGTCCTATAAATGGTGAGATAAACTTCATAAAATGTTCACAAATTACACAGCTTGCCACTGGTGTCATTTATTGGCAAAGCGTTCAATTTAGCAAAATAATTATACTGTTGTGATTTTTTATAAACATTTTAAAAGCACTGGGGGAAAAAAAGACATTTATTTTAAGAAAATAAATGGGTTAAGATTTAGGTCAAAATCCCAAAATGATTTGTGTTTGTCCTTAATTTGCTCCATGAAAGAGGCTGCTATGAGAAGCTCAGCATCCTCTCGGGGCTCCCTTGGTTCCTGCCTCTCCACAAGAATACAAGCTGGCTTCCCAAGGAGGAATTGGTCCTTTCTGGGCAAAAGAACAAGAAAAGCCCATGGGTGCTTGCCCAGGTGCAGTTATACAGGTCTCCTAAATACAGCTTCGGGCCAGAAGGAGACAGAATCAAAACTGCAATAGTTGCCTTACTATCCACTTGAAAACAACAGGAAGATGGTATAGTTGTTGTGTAGAAAAGAATGTTTTGAGATGAAAAAGTAAAAAAGGAAGAGGGAAGATACACAGTGAAGAAACACTGACACCTTCTGAGTGTGGAAGGGCTAGTGCAGTACTGGAAAAGTTAAGGGATTGAACTTGTCTGTTCCTAAATATCGCCCTGTATTCCACCAAAGAAAACAAGCCACTCGCCATCCATCCATCCATCCATTTGGTATATTCCGAACACTCTTACATGCTGAGATAGTTCTAGGCACTAGAGATACAACAGCAAGAATATGACAAAGCCTTTGGGGAACATAAGTTCCTAAACAAAAAAAAAATGAAACAGATTTTCACAAGTGAGTCATTAACTCAAGTTTCTGAGTAGAGAGTTGCTGATATAATCCTGCCTTGCTTTACTGTGTCAATCAGAAAAGACAAGGAATGAGTAAAGATTAAAGTTTCTGTTCTTGGAAAGCAAACAATCCCTAGTCTGTCGATATACAATGGGAAAAAATCAAAACAGAGTAGGGTGGCAATAGGGTGACATTTTGAGTTTTCAGTCAGAGCAATCAACTTCTCAGGGGACTAAGGGGTAGGAATCCAGCTAATAGTAAGGATAGAAATACCTACACAGGGTCTCAACCTATCCACATTCTGTTGTGAAATGGAAGAATCTGGATGATCCTCTTACTGTATGAGGCTTTAATCCATGATCTTTTTAAATAGCACACAATGTATTTAGGGAGGCACCATTCACCATATTTAAGGCCACAAGAATTTTCACACTTCATATGGCTATATCAAAATTAAAGAAACACATTGGACCCTAAGTAGAACCCCAGGAAATTTACTGTGACTATATTTTATATTTCAGTTCTAGCTGATTTTTAAAACACAGGCAAGTCCTTAAAATACTCCATAGCTGTAGTCCAACGTGCTTTCTGGTCAACTCAGACTGACATACGAGGCATTAGGAGCAGGTAAGTTATCAGCTCACCTGAGAAATAACAGTAGTTAACACTGACAAACTGCCTATGGTATGCCAGGCTCTCCTCCAAATGCTCTGACGTATAGTGACGCATGCATGGAAACTACACAGCAAGTTGTACTGATTTGCAGATGAAGAAACTGAAATTCCACAACTTGCCCAAGTTTGTACAATTAGCAAATGGCAGCCCAAACTCAGACAAAGCTACTCTAGATACTCAACTCTGAAACACTGCTTTCACCTACCACTGCCTGTTAGAAGATGACTGTTTTCTCCTTAGTTCTGGATCTGGACTGGGAAGCGTTGAACTTGTGCAAGCACACTAACATGCTACCTTCTCATCACCTCCAATAAACCATTCTGGTTTACAGCCTTTGAAAAGTTATCCTGACAACATAGTTGCCCACACAGAGAACTATCAAGAGTTTCTAGAGAAATGAAAGTATTCTATGTTGCTTTAAAAAAATAATAAATTCTCCTGGAGTAGCCAAATTCATAGAGACAAAATGGTGGAATGGTGAATGGGTTGCCCCAGATTATGGGATGGGAGAATAGGGAGCTCATACTTAACAGTCACAGAATGAGTGAGGAGGTAACAGCTCCACATCGTGTGAATGTACTGAACATGATGATACACTCAAAAGGACTAAGACGGTAAATATTACGTTATGTGCATTTGGTTGTTTTTCAAAGGTAATTGCTTGGGAAAGATATGTAAATAAGAAATCATTCTGTTGTCTTATTTACTAAATTATCAAATGAGTAAATATATAAGCAGGAATCTTTGTGGTACATCTTAGTAGCACTTGGCAGACTTTATTTTTTCTCAAAACTTAAAATTTCATTTAATATTTATCGGCAATAACTAATGAAGACTGAAATTGTACAATCAATTTATAACTAATAAGTAGAACAGGTTAATATTTCTCCATATCAGAACGTGCTCCCTGGCACGGTGGTACACACCAGTGATCCCAGCTACTCACAAGGCTGAGGCAGGAGAATTGGAAGTTCAAGGTCAACCTGGGCAACTGAGCTGTGTCTCAAAATAAAAGTTTTAAGAAAAAGGGCTACAGCTGTAACTCAGTGGTAGAGTACTTGCCCAGCATGTGGTAGGCCCTGGGTTCAATCCCAGCACACAAATGAAAAGAAAGAGAAAAAGGAGGGGGGAATGTTCATCAAGGAGAATCTATAACTAAGGTGAAATTTAATCACCTTTCAAATGAACTTGATGTTGTAGATTCCCTGTATCAATTAAAAATTTTAAATCGAACTCTTTCAATTTCATCTTTGCATCTTTGTGATTCCTAATAATTTTTATAACATCTAGATAATCAATACTGTTGATGACCATTACCTTTAAGTTTACTGAAATATGGTTTTAATATTAATAGATTACATTTGCAATGGAATGCTATTGTCTTTGAAAATGTTTTTACATTGATTTTTCTCTTCCTATATCCACATCTCACTTAATAGCATCATCATCCACCCACATGTCTGAGCCAAAAACTTAAATAATTTCTTCTCTTTTTCATCTTCAAGTTCTATCCACTGTATTTATTCCATAAAAGTCCTCCTTATGCCGGCCACAGTGTCTAACTGGAATGCTAGGGAAGCCTCTTACCTGGCCCCAGACCATGCTCCACTGTAGCCTCTCCTGCTGTCAGCACATGTTCCTATCACATATCTGAGAGACTACACAAGTGAGAACACATCAAATGCCTCACCACTGTCAGCACAGAAAAAAATCTGGAGTGAGAAGTTTGGCCTGCCCACCACTGCATTCCCATCCCTCATCTCCCCAGGAGTACCTAGACACAAGCAGGGCTTTCTGGCAGTATCTGGCTATTCCAGCTTGAGAACTCTACTCACCCACTCTCACAGTGCCTTCTCCCTAGAATTTTCTAGGATAAGAAACACGATTCAAGGCACAGAAAAAGAAGCTATTTCAGTCAACTGCTGTGGACAATTCTATAGATGACATGCTAGGAGAGAAAAAAAATCTCCTAAATCTCTGCACTGTAGTAGATTCAGAACAAAAGCAGCTGGAACTATAATCACAGTTGATGAAGGCTCTATCCTTACACATCTGAGCTTGGAACAACTGCAGAGAAGCAAGAAGAGAACTGGGCTCAGAGCCCTGGCATCTTCCTTACCGTTTCTTGGCTACAGATCCACTGATCCTTTTGTGAGGAAAGACAAACAGAATGATCTGAGATGAAAAATCCTGGCCCAACCATACCTTTGCTCTCTTCTTATTTTTCGTCCATGCAGACATTACCCATCAATCCCAGTGTTCTTTCCCAAGCTCCCTTCTTATCCCAGCATATTGACATCCACACTTCTGCACCCAGGGACCAGGGTTGGCATGTGCACACACTTAGGTACATGCACACTCGTGTGCACCATGCACACATGTGCATGCACAAGCTCTGCTGTTACCTTGCTCCTGAGGTCTCCACTTATCCCAGAGTACCTTTCTGCCTGCTGTTTCTCAATAGCTTCCCTCTGAGTAAGCTTAATGGAAAAAAGAAGTGTGTGGAATTTATTTAAGTCTCACGTTTAAAAGCATGATTTTACTCCTTCATGCAGCCATTTATTTGTAATAATGTACAATAATAAATAATAATCCCTTTTTTGCATTTTCTCCTATGAACACTACTTTATAAAATGTTATTTACAATAATACTTTAAATTACATGATTAGTCATTTTTCCACTTTATTAATCAAAGACATTTTATCTGAGCATCCCCATAAATATAATATATGGAAAATGTTTTCAGGTTTAAAAATTTCTTGTTAATTTGGGTTGTTATTGTTTTGATCTATTCATATGGACTCATACAAGGTTTAGCTAAAGGTGTAAAACCCAATTCAGTTGGAGCAACCCTAATCTGAAAATCCAAAATCTGCAATATTCTAAAATCCGAAACTTTTTAAGTGACATGACATCACAAATGAAAAATGCTATACTGTGAAACTTTGTTTTGTATACAAACATTTCAAATATTCAGGTAATGTGTATAAGGTTTATATAAAACATAAATAAATTCTGTTTTTAGAATTAGGTTCTATCTCCAAGATATCTTATTATGTATATGCAATCATTTTTAAAAAAACAAAATCCAAAACATTTCTAGTCACAAGTATTTTGGGGAGAAGATATTCATCCTATATTACAAATGTACATGTATCATTTCAAAGTCATTTGCCAGGACCTAGAGTATAATAATTCTCCGCTTTATCACAAAGTCATGAAATCCTGACTAAAGGGCTAGGAAAAGAACATTTGAAGTGACTGAATTCAACTTCCTACTTTAACAATGAGCCTCCTTTGCAACAGTCCTGATGCGGGTTCACAGCTCTATTGGGACCACTGGAGGAAGGTAGAGCTCCCTGCTTCACATTCCCCCTTTCTAAACCACTCTGACTGCTGAGTCACAGGCTTCTCCTGTGGGACACTGTAAAGGGACATCAACAAAGAAATGAAGACAGCTGGCACAGAGACCCACCCGACAGTGACGAAGCAGGCCCAGGGCCAGAGATTTTTTTAATAAATCCCATGTGAAGACTGTGAGCCAGGGCATCTTTTCTGGGGCACCGCAAACCGCTTTTCCATTCTGCCCAAACCTGCGTGTGCGCCCCGCTTGCTCGGAGCCTCTTTCATCTTAGGTAACTGCTCTGATGTCAAAGAGCTAAAACTGAGTTGGAAAGACTGGAATGTCTTGCTCGCCACAAAGTAATGAAAGATTAATTCACCCTTATTATTCCCATCATTTATAGAAGACGAGATCTAACTTGCCATGGTCCCCAACTCCGTGCACCACTTCCTTTTTGAGGGCAAAGCTGCCAGGTGAGCAGGCAGGTACTAAGAAGGAGGAGCTATTAATGACAATTGTGTCAAACTAATCTCAGCCCAAACTCCTGCATTTTATTATATAAATTCTCAGGATAACTGAGTAGCTTATCAAGGACATCCATCCAATTAATTTAAAAAATATTAACAGAACTCATTTATCATTAAATGATTTTATTCCTGTCAAGAATTATTTTATTTTTTAAGTTAGTACTCTAGAAATTTTTAAAAATTCAAGTGGTACAACATACGAAATTTTTGCCGGATTATTTTTAAAGCTCATGTAAATAGAAGCAAGAATATAGCCTGTAATTGATTTATCATTGGTCACATGAATTAAACATAAAAGATTCAAATTTTACTTCTAGAGTCTTTGAATAATCATGCATTCTGTGAATCTTGAAAGTTTTGAAGATGTGCTACAATTTCAGCATGGTATTAAACCATTTTATGTAGCCAATGGGAAAAAAATAAAATAAATCATCAACTTATGGAATTCTGACACTTATATACTTGACCCTTTGTTGGGGATTACAGACATTTTTGGAGATATAAACTCTACTTCCAGGGATTTTCAAAGTGGACAAGGAGAAACAAACATCAATCAAACAAACATTAATTAAACTTGATACAATGTGAACAAGTGAGTGTACACAAGTCATCATCAATTAAAGGATAGGTAGGACCCCAAAACATGACTTATTTCAGTAGCCTCCAAGGAAGAATGTGGTTTAAAAAGACATTCCCGAAAACACATGTTGGTTGCTAGCTAACATTTGGACCTGGTCTCTGGCTCAGGGGACATCCTTATCAGCCTAGTATGATCTCTCTGGAAGACTCCACTTTTATATGAAGTTTATAGCCTTGGTGGAAGCAAACTGAGTTATGCACATTAGTTGTCACCCTCCGCAGATGAACTAGATATAGTTCAGTCTTCTGCTGTATGTTCAGTAGGCCCCTGAACCATAATCTAATCTATGAGGGTATGCAAAGGGTTTACTACAGTGCCTGCCTACCTAGTACTAGGTGCTAAATAAATGTTTGCTCTCTCACTTTTACCTGTTTTTTTCTCTTTTTTTATTCTGTGCTCTCTAATCATGCTACCCAGTATATATTTATATTTGAACACAGAAAAGAAAAACAAACTAAGTTCCTGATGTGGCTGTCCAAACACTACCTGTGCAAATCTCAGGGCTGGATGTGCAGAAGAGAGAAGTATATAAATAGTCCCTTACATGTGTGTGGAAACCCTGAGCTAAGCTCTTTTTCATTTAGATAAAGTTAACAGGAGTCCTTTGGAAAATCCCTAAGGCAAGGAAGAACATTTCGGCCCACGGGCCTGAGTCAACTGTGTGCCCGAATCCACTCAGCATGGAGATGAGGACCCGTGGGGGCAGCCTTGTACAGAACCCCAGCAATGGCATGCATCTTCCCGTGAGCCCAGGGGCCTGCTGGGGTTGCCCCATTTAGATAAATCTCATGTGGCTTAAGGATCCGGGAAAGTGTAAATACGTGCACTACAGTTCGTGAGGGAAGTAAAGGCAAAAGCTCCCCATCTCACTTTCTTTAGATTTAGCCTTTAGGAAAGCCTTTTTTGCTTACTTCTTGTGTGTGTGTGTGTGTACTGGGGATCATTCTCGGGACCTTGAGCTTGCGAGGAAGGTGGCGGAATCACTGAGTTAAAGCCCCGGCCCTTTTGCTTACTTTTCTTTTCCTCTTCTCTACAAATCTACTCATTTTCTTTCTTTCCTGCTTGCTTGCTTGTTTGCTTGCTTTCTTTCTCTTTCTCTTTCTTTCTCTCTCTTTCCTTCCTTTCTTTTTCTCTTTCTTTCTTCCTTTCTTTCTTTTTCTCTTTTTCTTCCTCAAAAGGCTCCCCTCCCTCCCTCGGCGTGCTTCTTCTGTAACTATTTCTCCATTTTTCTGTTTTCCAACACCTCCTCTCCCCTTTATCTATGCCCATGCCAGGGATCAAGTGAACTTGAATTGCCCTCTCTCTTCTCCATCATCATTCTCCTCCTTGTGTCTTTCCTTCTGTCTTTCTGGGTGAGACTTCTGTCACTTCATGCCTTCTTTACAAAGTCAAGCTGATTTCCATGGTTTGGCATAGCTGTTTTCTAAGACAATTTCATTTTGAAGTATTCTGAAGTCAGAAAGACAGTGTGTGCATTAGAGAGAGCATGAGACTTGGGAGTTGGAGTTGTGCCTTTGGCCTCGTTCGAAGTTCACATGATAGCACGCTCCATCCATTCTCGAGCACATGCAAAAGGTTGGTGATTATTAAACCAATGGCCCAAAATTAACAGGGAGTGAAAACAATAATAAAAATAGCAAAGATTTTCATAGACCTTACTATATCTTGAGCACTGTTCTAAGCACTTTATAAATCCTTGATCACTCAGTCCTCAAACTATTCTCTGAGGTTGGTACTAAGATTTGTGCCATGAGGGTGAGATCATGGCTAAGGATTTCTCTTGTAAATGTATCCTTCATTTTCTGTTTTATAATTTTAAATCAAGATTATGGAGTTCAACATTTCTATTTCATAAGATAATCAAGTAAAATCAGTCCTGTTTTACCTGTACACAATTATCTACTGGTTGTCTGTTTTCTCTGCCCATTATAGAAGGAGAGAGAGACAGAGAGGCAGAGAGAGAGAGAAAGAGAAAGAGGAAGAAGGAGGAGGAGAAGGAGGAGAGGAAGAGGAAGAGGAAGAGGAAGAAAAAGAAGGAGGAGGAGGAGGAGGAAGAAGAAGAAGAAGGAGAAGAAGAGGAGGAAGAAGAAGGAGAAGGAGAAGGAGAAGAAGAAGGAGAAGAGGAAGAAGAAGGGGAAGAAGAAGAAGGGGAAGAAGAAGAAAGGAAAAGAGAAGAAAAGGTGAGATAAAGTTTCAGGCTCTTGTGATCTTGTGATTATGTACCAATTTTCCCTTTTGCGAAAGATAATAATAATAATGCTTCACAAGATTCATAATGATGTGATTATACAATGGAGCATGTTAATCAATACCCAAAAGACATTTTCACATGAATGACCATAATGAAAATATAATCACTACTCTCAGGACAGGTTTCCTAGTCGATATGTGTTAAGTGATACAGTTAAAGGTTGACCTTGAGGCCTCTGTCTGGCAGAATAGTGGCACTTTTTTATTTTTAGAAAATTGATAAATTTTGAGAATGTTGTTAGGCGTTATTATAATAGTTACATAAAAACTGAGCACAGAGTACGATACTATACTTTAAAAATAAATAAATAATACCAATGGCCTTGATGGCCCACCGAGGTCATTCTCAATTATTTTCAAAATAGGTTTTTTCTGGGGCTTATTTCTCTACAAAGTATATTATCTCCCTTCTTAAAATTGTATCCTTGCGCTTGCAAGGCAGGTGGCAGAACCACTGAGCTAAATCCCTAGCCCTTATCTTCCTTCTTAAAATTGTATTTTTAATTCCTTCATATAATTTATAGAAATAAGCCAATTTTTATTTCTGAGATTTCTGGTAAGCAAACAAAAATTATCAAGAGAAAATGTTTGATTTTAAATGACAGTACAATTTCTAGGCAACAATATATCTTCATCTATTTTGTATTGCTATAACAAAATATCACAGGTTAGGAAAAATATAAAGAAAAGCAGTTTACTCAGCACATGATTCTGGCAGCTGCAAAGTCCAAACAGCACAGCTCTGTTCTGGCAAGAGCTCCCTAGCTGCATCATAACATGATGGAGAAGCAGAATAAGAAACAGTCACAGGCACAAGGGGCCCAGGTAGGAGGTGGCCTCACTATAACAACCTAGTCACCCTGCCATGACAGTATGAATCCATTCATGAAGGTGGAGCCTCATGAGCTAATCACCTTCTGCCAGACACCAGCCTTCCAGCGCAAGCAATTTTGGGGACAGACTATATTCAGACAAAAATACAAGTTTAGTTACTTGTTTTTTCTTCCATTTTAGGTAAAACAAAATAGAAACACTTCCCTAACACTATGAATTCAATTAAAAAAATAAATCACATAAGTTCAGTTATGGTAATTCAAACATGCTAAGTCGCAATTTACTCTTGTATGTAATAAAAGCTTTGTTAAAAAAATTAACAGTGTGGTAAGTGGTGGTAACTCCAAATGTCTATAAATAATGTTACTTAGGGCTCACAATCTGGCTGGGAGAAAAGTTGACTTATTTTGAAGTTGTATGTGCACAGGAAGAATCCTGAATTTGCCATTAAAGTATGTTATTAAAATTAATAAAATAGCATTTGTGGAATGCAGACCTTCCTCCTAATTTAAACTATTCTTTCTCATTTGACTACACAGTTATTTTGGTGCATTGGTTTTCCTGTCCTTACTATGTGTTTTCTTCTACTCAAATGCATACCTTGGTTACATGTATAGTGAGTGGTTAACAAATATTTGTTGAACAAACAAAAGGATGGTTCACTGAGATTTTACTGAACCATGAAACCACTGGGCCTGTATAAACAGTGACTTATGACTAGAATCATTGAGTTCTAAGACTTAGGAAGTTATTTCATTCCTCTCTCCATAAAAAAGCCTCACAATTTTGTCAAAATGGTAAGTATGAGTATATTTTTATAGGGAGAGATTCCAAAGCTTTTATCAGATGCTCACATGAAGAATCCTATAATCCCAAAAAGGTTTGTTTTTTTTTCTGAAAAGGTTTTTTAAATTACTAAAGTATCTCATCTATCAACCCTGCTGTCATAGGAATGATGAGCCCAATTCTATTTACGTACTCCAGTGATAAATACCTCCCTAACAAGGGGAGCAGCAAGGTTATTTCCATACTTAACCGTTCTGATGACACTGATACCAATCCTTTCCTTGTAAATTCTGATTGGCCACAGCTCTGCCCTCCAGAGTCACACAAACACGCCCTGCCCTGTCTCTACAGCCCTTAGTGGATTTTTAGACAGCTGTCCTCTTATCTGATAGCCTCTCTTCTTTGGTACATGCCATAAATCCTCAGCCCTTTCTACCATAGTCAAAATTTCTACTCCCATTGAGCCAGGGTTTTAGCTCAGTGACACTGCACCTGCCTCACAGGTGCAAGGTCCTGAGTTTGATCCCCAGTGCCAAAACAAAAAATTCTAAACTCTCAGGGAACCCCAGTTCTGCTCGGCCCTGTGCATGGTCCAATCCTCCCACAGCTTTCGTCCTCTGATTCTGGGCATTCTGAGTTGGTTAATGAGACTAGAAGTCATCCTTTTAGCAAGAGCTGTCACTGTGCTGACTTAAAGTAAACTTGCAGTTAACTCAAACTCATGTTTTGTTTTGTTTTTTCCTCTTATTTGTGCTGCCTCTATTTGTTCTACCATCCATGGTCTTCCCACTCTTAACAGTAAGTGTGAAGATTTTATTGCAAGATTTTGCTATTATTTTTATCAAATTTCTACTAATCGCGGCTTCGTATCTGAGGTTCTTAAGGATTCTATCACCTCCAAATTTTAGCCACTATCCTCCATTCCCACCCAGTTTCACACTCTCTTTAGCTCCGACATTTCATATAGATCAATGTAACTTTTATCACACAAAATATAAAATAGATGTTGCACAAGAAAAGCCTATAATAAGCAACAGCATGAGGTCATTAAGAGGACTGGGTGTAGGTCAGGTTCAAATCCTGGTGGTGCCACTTACTGGCTATTTGACCTTAGGCTTGTCACACAATCAGTTTCTCCCACTCCCTCTCCTTCTCCCTCTCTCTCTTCCCTCTGTTCCCCTCCATCTCTGTCTGTATAATGGGATGAATAATCATACAGTCTACTGTGAGTGGTAATGAAGTGTCAATGCTGAAAGCCCAGAACACATTGTAAAAACTGTATAAATGCTACAGGAATGACTTAGCTTACATGCACACATTTAATGTACATATAAGTACCATATCAGAAATGAGAGTACTGTGAATGTGAAAACCATCTCAAAAGACAGAGCAGAACTATTAGGCTATTTTCTCCAGAGCTCATAACTGTACCAACATTTAAAAAAGGGAACAAATCCTGTAAACCTTCCTATGTTGCGAAGTGAAAGGTTTTTATTATTTATCCACTTTTATTTGAAGTCTTCTTTCTCTGTTGCTCAGATTGGTCATTTCTATTATTTAAATTCATGGACACTTTGTCCCCACAATTCTATGTTGAGCTCATCCACTGAGTTGTTGTTTTCATTTAATTCTTGATTATTGTGTTTGTCGGATCTAAAAATTCCCCTTGAGGTCTTATTACAGCTTTTATTTCTTTAGTGAGATTTTCTATTTCTTTGCTCCAGCTTTCTGTTTTATTGTTTCAAGTGTAGTCATTGGTTATTGAGGTGCTTTTGTGATGGTGGCTTTAAAAATCTTTGTCAGGTAATACTCTTGTCTGTGTTATTTTGATAGTGACTGTCTTTCCATTCAAGGTCTCATCTTCTGGGTTCTTGGTACAACTGTTGATTTTTCTACTGAAGCCTGGACATTGTGGCTATGATGCTGGGAGACGATGGATCTTATTTAAATGTCACACGAGTAGGTGAAGAAAGGTGCTGCCTGCTTCTGGTGGGTGGAGATGGAAATGGGGTTGCCCCTCAGCCTCATGACCATAGCCACTGAGCAATGGGGAATCTCCTGCCTCTCCCCTAGGCTGCCCCTGGCACTCCTCTTGCTGACAGGCAAGCTCGCCTTGCTGCTGCTGGGTGCTCCCGACAGCATACAAGGGAAAGGTCTCAGCCTTTTCAGCAGGAACAGGGCCTCAGTTTTCCATGGTGTTTGGCTGGATAGAGCAACTACTGTATGTAGGTTTTCCATCTGACTGGGTTTTCAATCTCCTGGCCCTTTTGCTAGAGAGAGCAAGCTTTCTGTAGGTGCTTTTGTCTGTACCCATTGGTGTTTTCTGGTTGCTAGCTTCTCCAGCATCCAGTCTGAGGTGTGCAAGAGAAAGAAAACCTAGAGAACAAACTGCTGTGTCCTTCCTCACGCCCCAAGGTCCTTACAAAGGCTGCCTTCTCTTCACATTTCATAGATTTTTATATTTATTTTGTACATAACATTTAAGGCTTTTAGCTGTTTTTAGGAGGAGGGAATAGGAAAAATATGCATCTTTTCAGGACATTCATGTATTTATGGAAGACTAACCTACTGAGCTATAAATCTAGCCTCCAGATTTCTACAAGCCCATAGGGCCAGCCAATTAAACCCAACCCTGGAGGTAGCATGTTACATACATTCACTCAGTGCCCTCCCTGGTAAGAGAGGCAGCCTCTTCCAGACCAACGTCCACACATACCTGGGGCAGCTTCCTACACTTATTACCCTTCCACTGAGCATGAGAACCAGAATAGATCCCATCTGGCATCCTCCCTCACTCCAGCTGGCCCTCTGGGCACCTCAGCCCTGTTCCCACCACAGATCACTCATGAGGACATGGGAAATGCAGCAGGTCTAACTTCTACTGCATTCCTCCTAGCCCAAATCTTCTCCTTGTAGCACTAGAGCGGGCTTCTCCACATTCCCATTTGTCCTTTCTTTCCTGCTATTTCCCATCACCACCTGGCTAACTACAAATGTTTTTATTAAAACATTTGGGCTGAGGTAGCATGGCTTTCTTCCAGTCTTGGTTCCCCTGAATCTCTTCTGCATCTGACATGACTGACCAAGATTCCTATTTAATTGCACCTTACAGAGAGGGACCAGACATTTGCATATTTTGCCTCGAGTTATCTCATTTTGTCTTTACAGCAGCCATGTAAGATACCAGAACAGTAGCACTGTACCCATGTTCTATATGAAAAAACTGAGGCTGGAAGCAGTGATATGACTTGCTCATATTGACGAGATAATTATGTGTCAAAGTCAAGACCACATACATCTGATTTCTCACATAAGGCTCAGTGCAATCCAGGACATCTTGGCTTCTATAATACTGTGACATGGGCCGGGGATTTAGCTCAGTGGTTCTACCACCTGCCTCGCATTCACAAGGACCCGTGTTCAATCCCCGGTACCAAAAGAAAGAAAAAGAAAAAAATATATAATACTGAAACAATAAGGTAGCTGCCATTTGATTGCCAAGCATTCTACAAGACTTGGTACCATATGTACAGACACAGAACTTGAGGTTTATGGAAGTTAAGTGACTTGCCTGAAGCCACTCACTAGTGAGAGACTGGAGCTTTTGCTAAATCCTTAGCCCTCTGTTCTTTCAATTCTACACAATCTCTTTCAAAAATTAATTTATTCTATTGCTTCTCTTCTACTTTGCTAAGTCTATACCAACAATCTTGTTTTGATCTTTATTCACTTCTCTACAGCTGCAAGGAAAGATTTCCACTCAAATGGCCTGTCACCATTTCAAGCCCTGTATGACTAAAACTGAACTCATGATCCTCGCTGCCCTCATGTTTCTTGCTCCCCATCTCTGGAGCACCAACTTTCTCCTTGCTATAGGACACAGAATTTTAGACTCATGTTTGACCCATTCCTCCGCTCATCCCCCCCATCCTCTGTCACAAAGCCTATTCAAAGTTCCTGTGAAGCCACTCGTGTCTCTCTGCATGCACTTCCCTCTTTAGCCCCACTGTTACTTATTCAAAGCCTTCAATTTGATGTTATAGGGTCAACCACCTTTCAGCAAAGCCTGAAGGCTTCGGGATTGCCCCCACTGAGTTCATCTATGCCATTGTCAGACTTACCTCCTGTAACACAGCTCTTGGTTACCTCCCCTGTACATGAATCTGCAAAGATCCCAAAACCCACATAAAAAGAGTCTAGAGTTCTGTGAGTAGCCAATAAGCCCCCTGATCTGTTTCTTCTTCACCTGGATGGGCAGGTGAAGCACCTCACCTTTGCTCATGCCCATATCATCATCCATGTTTTCTCCTCCACTCAGCCTGCCTCTCTCTTCCTTCTACCTGTTTCTATCCTATCCTATCTACCGCTTAACTGTAAGTTGTACTTCACCCACTTCAAGACACAGGGCACTTTGGAACCCATACAAATGATTTTTGTCACATATAGGGTCTATGCCATCTATCTACCCTCGCTGCACTCTGACCTGAGTTGTTTACCTTTGTTTTGTGTAAGCCCCAATACCTCCCAATTAGTAACAAGCTCACGAGAAAACAGGGAGGAGGGACATCATCTATGCTCCTCTGTTCCTCATACTTCTGGCAGAATGACAGCTGTTCAATAAACAGGTGTGTCTTAAAGCTTTAGCCTGCATTTGGTCGGCTTTTTCCCCAATCACTAGTGTGATCTTGGAACAAGTGGTCCCCAGACTACATTTTGAGAAACTAGTTTTTCAGAGTTGAAAAATTCATGCCAAAGGTAGACATGACATTGGTTTTTATTCCTATGCCTATCATTTAGATCAGCATAACTCAAACACACACAATTATCTGTGACATGAGTTGTTTTTCTCTTCCTAAATGAGTGCATAAAACAAATTGGGGATTGTAAAGGATGTAAGATATTCAACAAATTCTCTATGTTCAGGACAGGAAGCAAGAATTTGGTTCATAATTGGTTTAATAATCTCATACATATATGAATTAGACAATTCAGGTGGGCATTGGACACGGAAATTAGAAAGTAAAATTGTTCTAGCAGAAAATGTAATTCATATGGCAACTATAAAACATGATTTACAGTGAATAATCTGCCCTGAATACACAGATAGAGGAGTAAGGAGCAAGTCAGATGGTGATTTTAGTATTGCAGACTTACTTAATGAATTTCCAAAACAGTTTAGAACACTTTATGTTGAAAGTTTATGGAACAAGATCCAGTGTAAAAGATGAAGAAATAGTTTAGGAAAAAGAATAAATAAAAGAAAGATACTTTTGGATAATATGTCTCATATTTAGGTTAATACTTCAATATTGATAAAATTGTGACGTTCTTAAGATCCAAAAGTTACCTTATGGACTTTTCTTTCAATGAACAATTAAAGAAGAAGTTAAAGAGCACCACAGTTTTGTGGAGAATGCATTTTAAGCAGTCATTTTGAGCTAACTATGTTTTACAATAAACACTTCTTTCATTAGTATACTCTTCATTTTTGAGAAATATGCAATACAATGTAAAGCAGTAATGACAATGTAAAGTTAGGTTGCCATTCTGTTAGAAAGGTGTAAATATTTTGCATAGCTAATACCCTGCTTTCTAAATTCTCCCATCAAAAGAGCAACCTCACTTTTGCTTGAACATTAGAAACTAGGAGATGTCTATCTCTTTTCCGGTCAGTTCTAATGACTAGAATAGTCTCTTTCATTAAGCAGAGACAGGCTTCTCCAAGTCGCTAGTCCCACTTTTGCCTGGGAAATCACGTGGGCCTGATCTTCCTTCGCTCATGAAACATCTTATAGTACGGGATTTAAATGTCACAATGCCTAAAATTCTTTTATTCTTGCTAAAAATCCTTCATTTCTTTCAGCCATTTCTCACTTGCACTTTCCAAAATCCTCATTAATCTTCCCTTTTACCCCCATATTTGAGGTCATCAATATCTCCCAAAGCATGGCACTTGCCCTATTGGTGTAAGACTTAAAACTGGATTGCTTAGACCACAATCTGAGGGAACTATCCCCTCATATAATGTGCACCTGAGACTTTCTATTCATACTGCCTGGAATTACAGAAGATATTTTAGTAATTTCACCATACTCATATTTAGTTAATTATAACCCTCACTGTTCCCAGGCCCCACCATGAACTATTTTAAGCTTCATCTCCTGTGTTCTATACATATTAAACAGAGTTGGCAAAATCTACAGTCAGGATCTTACATTTATAATTTTACAAGTCACTACTGTTCCTTCCTCCAAACTCCCTTAAATTTGGAGCCCAGGCTATTATGTCCCTTCCTAAAAATATCAGTTAATACCTGGTTTGCTGTCACTCTACTGTAGCTGCCATGTTCGTTTGTGCTGTCAGGAATCACTTAGGTGATTTTTTCACACCTAGCCTCATCATTCTTCAGGACTCTATTCCTGCAGTGACCTCATGCTCCACTCCATCTCAGTCTCCCACTGCCCTTCTGCCTCTATCTCAAACACTACAACTCTGAAGTCACTGTCTCCTACTCTCCTATCCATACTCCAGCAACCCTCCCAGCATGTGCAATCCACTGTTAACACTGCCTTCTCTCTGTGCTTCATTACCCTTCCCCAAATCCAGGAGCCATCACATATGCACTGCTTTGCACAGACCCTCTTTTCCTGCCATGCTCAAGGGAAAACAAAACCAAAAACCAATCCAACCACCATGCACTCCAAAGATGACTGGAGAAAAAAACTTAACATATGGGCTGGGAATTTAGCTCAGTGGTTCTGCCACCTCCCTTACAAGCACAAGGTCCCGAGTTCAACTGCCTACCAAAAAAAAAGGTAACATACATGGTGACAAATCTTGTTCTAAGCTCCTGACTGCCAACTCCAAGTAAGCCCCAAGGGCTGTTCAGAATTCCTGTAATTTTTCCTACTCCTTTCACTCTCGGTTCTCCTAGATGACAATGCTATACCTTCTCGTCTCTTTCAGAGTTCCAGTACTCCACTCTTTCCGTCACTCTGCTGTTCACTTTGCTTCTTCACTGATAAAAGAGCAGCAGTCACAAAAGGACTTCCACCTGGCTCCTGCCCACCTCCTGCACATGCACACTCTCTTCCTCTTTCCTCTGGTCATATCTACAGATTTTCTATCTGCCCACCATCCACCCTCCACAGTCACCCAGATTTATTTCCCTCACTTCCTTAGGGACATGGCTGCAGGTAATGTCCCCTCTCTCTCCTACACCATGGATCTCGCTGTGTCTGCTGAATCTTTTGTGCCACTGTCTTAGATAGATTTATGTTATTATAGCCAACACCCGAGATAAATTATAAAGAGGAAAGGTTCACGTTAGCTCACAGTTTTGGAAGTCTCAGTTCAGGATCAGTTGGCCGCATTACTTTGGAGCTGTGTCTGCAAATCGTGGTGAGGGCACAAGGTAGAACAAAGCTGCTCAGCTATCACTTGGGCACGAAAGGGAGGAAGAAGGGACTGAGCTCTCACTATTCTCTTCTGCCCCCACCATGACCAGACCTCCCACTAAGCCCCACCTCTTAAAGTTTCTAAATGTCATGGTTTGGATCTGAATGTCCTTTTGAAGGCTCACTGAAAGTTTGGTTGTCATCTGATGGGCTTTGGGGAACTGACTCAATGGTGAGGGATCTAATTCAATCAAGTAGCTTGATCCACTGCTGAGCTCATTACCTGAATGATCGGCTAAGAGGTGGGATCCAGTTGTATGAAGCAGGTCACTGTAAGTATGCCCTTGAAGGGTATAACTTGCTCCCGACCCTTTCTCTTTGGCCTCCTCTGTCTGTGTGTCTCTGTCTCTGTCTCTGTCTCTCTGTGTGCCTCTCTGTTTCTATGTCTGTGTCTCTGTGTCTCTGTCTCTCTGTCTTTTTCTCTGCTTCCTGGCCACTATGAAGTGAATCTTGCCTCATCACAGTCCTAAAAGCAATGGAGCCATCTGACCATGGCCTGAAACAGTGAGCCAAAATAAACCTATTCTTAGATATTTTAACACAATAATAGAAAGGTGACTAACATACCTCCCAAAAGCACCAAGATGGGCATCAAGTCTTTAACACATGGGCCTTCAAAGAACATTCCATATCCAAATTATAATGGTCATTTTACAAATATGCTTTAATACACTCCACAGTTAAAAAAAAAGTGAAATAAAATCCCCCTCTCATTTAGTTACCTCTCATTTTTAAGTTTCCTTTGTAGCATACCCTTACAAAAGAATGTTTATAGGTGCTGTTTCTTATTTCTCCTCTCCTGTTTTCTCTAAGACCCATTCTAACAAAGAGTTTTTCCTAACACTTCATAAAAATGTCTAATAAAATTTGTAAAGACTTCCTCACTCACTGTCAAATCCGACGGTTGATTCTCAGTCCTCATCTTACGCAACTTACAAGCAGCATTTGACAGAGTTGAATCGTTTCATTCCTCTGGACACACAATCCTCTTGCTTTGTGGAGTTCAGTTCCCCTACTTCATTAGTCACTTTTATTTGGTTTCCTTTGCCAGACCACAGAATGTTAGAGTATTCCAGGATTCCTTAACCTCTTCCCTGTTGACATCGACTCTCTTTGTGAGCTCACGACCAACAACTCCCAAAGTACATCCCTAGTCTGCACTCCAGCCCCACTCTACATTGCCAACGTGACATCTCCATCTGGACATCTAATGAGCATTTCAAAATTAACATTTACAAAACCAAACTTCCGGTTTTTCACTAAAAGCTGCTTTCCCTAAACGTTTTCCCAAACCCTGCCAACAGCAACTCCATTCTTTTCATCTGCTTAGGTCAGAAATCATGGCATGATCTTTGCTCCCTATCCCTCACAGGCCACCCACAATCCATTAGGATATCCTCTCACCCTCGGAATACATCCAGACTCCAACTTTTTACCTCCTCCAATGCTCTCCCTGTACAAGCCACCACGATCTCTTGCTCTGATTGTCACAGTGGTCATTCCTGCTCCACACTTACCACCATCATCCGCATGTGGAATTCTCAACACGGTGACCAGAGTAATGCATTAAACTTAAAACTTAACTCTAAACATGCTCCACCATGCTAAAATCTCTCCTGTGGTTTCCATTGCACTGAAAGTAATGTCCAAAGTTTTAACCAGGAACTAATCTCCGCATTACCCTTTACCCTTCACCTTTTGTTCACCCTTCACCCTTCTTCTCTTGCTCACTCCACTTCCCTGCCCTTCCCAGTGCTTCTCGAATGTGCCAGGCCTCTCACACCAGGGCTGTTCCCTCCGCCCAAAATGGTCTTTCTCCAGGCAACTGACTGACTTGTTCTATCCTTTCTTCACGTTGCTGCTTCTAAGCGACCCTCTAATTCCTGTTGCTGTTTTAACTTTCTCCACAGTACTTATCGTTCCTTGACAAAAACCTTCTGCTCAGTCTCCCCTCCCTCTCCTTCTCCTCCCTTCTCTCCTACCCAAAGATATATACTTTATGGGAGACATATTTTATGACTTTTCCCCCCTCTAGTGTTTTTCAGTGCTTAAAACAATACTTAGTTCAATAAATAATAGTTCAATCACGAATGAATTAAATGATAGTATCTTGGTTAAAGTTATAACAATGGTTACCATAGGAGAGGGGCAGTGGTCAATTGGAAGGTAAGGTTTAAATAAGATTTCCTTTTGTCTGTATACTCTATTGTACATTTTAAATTTTAATATTATGTACATGTATTTCCTACTTCAAAAAGGGATTTTTTGAATCAGGGCTTAAAAAGGAATTTTTTTAATGAGGTCCAAAAAATTATTTTAATAAAAAGATGTTATTTCTTCTGGATGAACAATAAAGTCAAGATTATTTTCACAGAAATACTATCCTGTAGCATATCAACCATCCTTTAAAATTTTGTTCTATTTGCAAAAATAAAGAGGATGCTTTCTGTGTCTTTTTAAGTTGAGTGCTTTGCCGAGATGATTCAAGTGTAAAAAAAGAAAATTATGTTGTACAGACATTAGTTTTTAGTGAACCAATGGTAATTTCTGGTCATCAACATATTCCTTCTTTTCTGAGGATTTATAAATATTTGGCGTAATAACATATTCTTAGATTCTACCAGCCATCACCATCAAATATATTCCCTTATAAGTTTCTGAAAATCACTTACCCATTTTAACTTTCTGGCATTAGTCTTTTTCTTAAAAGATATTCAAAATTATTTTAAAACTGCCTAAAACAGTCTTTCTATATGAGACATAAAGTCAGTGGATCTGAAAAAGTGGATCATCAAAGCAAAACACAGAATTTTACCTGCTGTTTTCTCTCCTAGGCTTCCATTCTCTCTATATATTCTGGCTTTCTCAACTTGAGAGTCACTATCCACTCTAAAGCATAAGGTCAAATATTAATTGAATAGCTCTTCCCTCTTTTTCTCATACACAGTCACTACAGCCTCATACACAATTTCCCACAAACAGAAGGCTCTCCAGCTCCTGTTCTGTGCACTGTTCCCTTTGCCCTCTAACAGTATTTGGAGAAACAAAATGGGTTTTTTGACCATGTTCTTCATAATGACCGTAGAGAACATTCGTGTGTATAGTATCTTGAACTATGTCTTTTATTTCCATTGCCTTTTAAATTTTCCAATCTTCCGTAGTCATTACTGAAATGATTTATTTTCATTGTAAAATTAAATCAGAACTAACAAAGCCAAAGATCATGTAGCAATATTCAACCACAGTCATTTCTATGATGAATCACAGACTGAGATAAGTGATAGAAAGAGATTTATTTTCCAGCTATATAGTCTGAGAAGCTGTGCTTCTATTTATTTATCTTGTGTTGACCTCAGAAAACTAAGACATGCTCTTTTGCAGATGGAGTTGGATAATTACAATGCCCTTCTTGTCACGCTTCTAGCGATGACTTGGGAATGAGGAAAATGAAAAATGACACAGAGAAACGCTTGACTGAAGTAAATACTGATGTGAAGCAGAAAGGTGCTCATGTCTGAGGAATCCATGACCTGTGTTTAGTAAAACTCCTTACACAAAAGAGGCATTCAATAAATGTTTGCTACATCGAACCACTATGCTTTCTCAGTTTCCAGATAATAAAAACCTTCTGTAATCCATGCTACCCTAAATAGGCAGTAAAATGAGGAAGATAATCAACAGCTCTGCCCCCAAAGCCCTCAGAATTAGAAGCTAAATGGACAGCTGAGAAAAGAGATGGGGCCAGAAAGCCTATGGTATATTTGAGAAGCAGTGAGAGGGATGGATTTCCTGGAATGGGCAAGTTCACAAAAGGAAAGTTACGCTGAAAGGCTTGGTTGAGACTCACTTTCAATGCACTGTTATGGTACAGAAATGTTTCTAATTTTTAATTTATGGACAGGTTACTATACTTACTGTCAGAAATGTCATTGATTTTATCCAGAGGCTATGTCCAGAAAAATTAATTGCATCAGGTTTCTAAACTCTTTTCTTCTCATATATTCTCTAATAGCTTGTAAAAGCAAAGTATAGTGCTCTTTCTTATTTCAGTAACACCACAGCTTTCTCAAAAGATGAAACAGAAGACTAGAATTTATAGTTTCTCGAAAGGATTGCTGGAAATGAATCCAAATAAAGATGTCCGTGCATCTATTAAGCACCCAAAATTGAAGACTGTCAATCTAGTGTCCAAATTATGATACTTGGTAATGCATTATGGAGCCTCCACAGCTGTTATACTGAACAGAATAAACACAGGTGAATAAAATTGTCTCAGTATTATCTAAATCATGATAGAGAATAGTTATAAAGCATCAGCTTTAGCATTTGTAAAATACAAATTTAAAAGCTCCATGGCTCAAGTAATGTAAATTCGAAAAATCTCTTTTTGTAATTATGTAGGATTTTAAATCAAATTATATATCTCAGTATTACTGAGGCAAACAACAATGGGCTGCTTTTTCCTGACCATTCCCCACCTGATTCTTCATTTCTGCCTTCCATGCACAAAGCAGTAAATGAGTTAATTCCCAAAGCAGACAATGAGTTAACTTCTTGCCGTTTCATTTTGTTTAAATGTTCTATTTTAAATTCTTTCTTTAAACAAAGGGCTATTCTTCTATCCTTTTGTTATTTTATGTTCCTTTTGAATAGTTTCCAGGAGTAAAATAACTGACCATGAAAAAAACCAAACAATTGCTCTTAACATCCTTTGTATAAAGTTATTAAATGATGGCGCTGTTCCATGATGAACAATTCTAACATGCTGTGGCCCACACATGGTGTATTAAATGTTGCCTTGGCAACAGACATCATTTCATATGCCCACTATCAGTTGTAGACATGAAACATTGCAGCTTATGAAGGCAGTGCTGCTTTTTGTTGAGAAGATTTTTATGCCACAAAAAGGACAAAAGCAATGAGAATACCTGAAATACAGTACTGATGAGGGTTTATGGTACAACTTTGATGATACTGAAATCTACAGTAATCTCAGGACATTACTGAGAAATATTTTTGGAAATATTTCTTTGAAAACTTTATCATCAATGTATAAAAATAAATAACAGAATTCCAGTCCAGATGGCATGATTGGTGGTGTTTTTTCAGAAAAACAGTTTTTAAAACATCAATATCTGACTTACATATTAATATTCAAGATCCATTTACAGTGCATTACACTCAAAACCTAAGTAATTCCTTGGTTTGACTTGAGTTCCAAAGAGCTCTATTTTTTAAAGAATTACTAAAGTAGCTTTCTGCCCTGTGAGGACACAGCTAAAGGATGACACTCTGTGAGCCAGGAAGCAGCCAGCCCCTTATCTTGGACGTCCCAGAATCCAGCACTATGAGAAAATTAATTTCTATTTATAAGCCAAAAGCAAAGTAAAATTTTAAAATGCAAAGTGTGCTTAATGGGGTATCATTGGATTCTGTCTCTAATTCAGCTCAGGAGTCTCCTGCTGACTTTGTTTATAGCAATAGAATTGCCAAAATAACAGACAGGAAAGCTGGTTCAGATTTCATTTGGATTTTTCAAGATATAGATATTTATTTGGCTACCATTTCCAGCATCCAATTTTCTTATAGCAGCCCATTCAGTCTATTTAATAAGAAATACACAGGTTTAAAACAACCAGCCAACATCTACATATAAACAATTATAAACTAAAACATTTGTATATAAATATTCAAAAATATGCTCCTTCCACTCAAACGTCATTAATCCTTTCATTCTCCTCCCACCTGGTTTGATCTTATTAGTGCCTTGGTTGCCCAGGATAGAAAACCTTAGCATATTTAACAAAGTCAAATGTTTTATAAGAATAGTGCTAAAATGGTAAACGCATTATTCAGTCTAGTCACTATTCTGTAGCAATGCATTGTATAAGTCAACATGGCTAAGATATTCTAGATGTTTTTACCACAAAAATCATGATGGTGATGTTAACTAGCTTAATTTAGTCATCCACAACGCAGACTATACCAAAGCATCACACTGCACCCCGTACACAACATGCTCTAAGCACTTCCTGTATGGTAGCTCATTTCAGGGGACAGCGTGTTACCTAGCACAGGGCACTTAGCTGCCTTCTGTCCCTTCAGCTATCCACGGTGAAATGAATGGAGGCAGGCAATGTTTATAAAGATGATGTACATTGATTATGGTGGATAAAGGCTGTGGACTGTGAGCCATCCTCATCAAAGAGTGGTAATAACAAAACCTACCACTGCCATCTTCTTTTGCAGTTGGAAGGAGTTTTGTCTTCTCATTTGGAGGCAGAAGTTGAGACAGGTTAGCCATTCCTGGACTTAACCCCCGACCCATAATGAAATATGGAATTTTCACCTTTTGAATCTTTTTCCCCCCACTTTTCTCCTCCTCTGCCTTCTCCTTTCTCCTTTATTCTTTTTCTATGTGATGCCCACTTTTTCCCTCCCCTTCAGAATACTGACCAATTTTACTCGGTGCTTTCTACAAACCGCCTTTCCTCAGCTCCTGTCTCTTGCGGGACAGCGGAGGTAAGACAACCTAAGGCACTCCACATAACCCTTAAGAGAGGGGGTGGCTTAAGGAAGGGGTTTCCCTAAATCAGCTGCCAAGCGCGCAGATGCCCGTCCCGCCCCCTTCCCCTCCTCCAGGAGCACCCACACCACAGGCCTCCTCCCGCTACACTGCCAAAACTACTCGGCTCCCACTCCAGCACAGCAAAGCTTTCTCCGTCACAGCACAACACAGCACCCCCACAGCTCCCGCAGGAAACAGCCCAGAGCCACGCCTCTCGGTGTCTTTGGCTGGGGTGCGCCTGGGCTCCCGGTCTTTTCCGGCTGCGAGGGCGGATTGCGGACAACAGAGGGCAGAGGCCGAACCAGGGCAATTTCCAAACGCCAGGGAGAGTTCCTCTGCTAGGAAACTGTACTCGTCTGGGGGGAAACTACCTCGTCCACTCACCATTACCCAAGCCCTCCAACACGCAGCCAGGACCGTGGCATTTCGGGGTCCCAAGTTTCAGTGCTCTGCAAGACGGGGGCATCTGAACAGCTAGGAGAGACAGGCTCGGGATGGGGGAAGCCCCGACCCCCAGGAACCCGCACACTCCCGGGGGTCGGGGAGAGGAGGAGGGGAGGATGGAAAGGGGCTTCGGAGGGGCGGGGAAGCGTGAAGCCACGCAGCTGCGCTGGACCGAGCCGGGTCGATGGGAAGCCGCTTTGTTGTCAGAGTCTACGGCGCGAAGGCGCCCCGGGGAAGCACCGCGACCGGTCACGCGGGGCCCATGGCCCCGGGCCCCTGTGGGAAGGAAGGAGAAACTTGCACCCGGGATGCTGCGGTTTGCCAGTGATGACAGTGTTTAAAGTCCAAGTAACAACGATCAGGAAATAAAGGCATCGGCAGCATTCCGCCTTCGTCTAAGCCTTCAGAAGCGCAGGATCACGGTAACACTCACAGCGCCGGGAAGGCGCCGAGCAGGAGCGCAGCGCGGGCGGGGACCGGGTCCCCACGCCATCCGCGGGGCGCGCGCCCGCCTTACCTGTGGATGCGGTTTCCATGGCAACGGGCGGCGGCCGGGCGGGGCTCGTGCCCAGTTCCCGCGCCGCCGCTTCCCGAGCCCCGGCTTCCGATCCCCGACCGGGCTCCCCCGCCTGTGGCGCCGTTCTGGCCCCGGTCGGCGTCCGCGCTCCGAGATCGCCCTCCCCGCGGTCCCCGAAGCCCTGGGAACCGGGGCTGGCCCGCGGCGGCAGCTCGTCTCGCGGATCGGGCGGCGCGGCCATGGCTGGCGACCAGGTCCCCACGCGGCGACGGCAGCTGGGCGCGGCCGGGTGAGGGGCCGGGCGCTCGGGCGCGCGCGCTGCGGTCCCCGCCGGGGCTCGGGTCGGGAGGCTGCGGAGTCTCTGCGCTGCTGCTGCAACTCAGGCGAGCCGCCGGCTGCGGCTCCGAGCGCCTCGGCTCCTCCTCCCCCTCTTCTTCCTCCTCCTCCTCCTCCTTCTCCTCCTCCTCCTCTCAGGACCCCCGCGCCGCCGCCCGCGCTCCTCCCTTACTCCCCAGCCTGCTATTACGCAGGTGGAAATGGCCTGCTCCGTCTGGCCCCGCTCCGCGCACGTCACCCTCGGCCTGCTGTCTCGGCAGGCGGCGATCGAGGGCTGCGCCACATCCCCTAGAACCTTCCCTTCCCTGGGGGCGGAACGCGGGGAGGATCAGCAGGTAGAGCAGCCTCCAGCCGCAGCGTGACTGACGGGCAGCCGCCCTCCCAACTCTACAAGTTAAGTCTCAATCGCTGTCCTGGGACCTGAGGCCAAGAAAGCAGGCCGGAGACCAGGGCCATGGTTCTGAGGGGGACCAGCGTCAGCCGGAGGGAGCACAGGTCTAGCGGGGAGGGGCTGGAGATGGACGTGGGCGGCAAACGGAAAGCAGGGAGCCGCACCCCGGGGTTTAATCCTGCACCCTTAAACTGTTTCCAGAACGAGGCTGAAAATTGCGGAGTACAGGGATGAGCTCTTTGGAGAAACTCCAGAAATAAATAAGTAAATGCAAGCAAGCTTTCCAGACCTTCACTTGACCAGACCTGAAGACAAATAGGATGTCAGTACGCAGGACAGAAGTAGCTATGTCACCTTTCAGAAACACTCAGCCAAAAATCCTACAAACTGCCCAGGGTCTACTTTATTTGAGAAGCTGGGCTTTCCAAGTTGCTTCCTTCCTCTTCACTGTACTATCTGATAGGAGGGAAGACACTTAACAGAGGATGAAAGTAATTTATTTGCCTTGTATTACTCCGTACTTGGATCCACCTTTTCAAACAAGCCTTGTATTTTATTGAGTCCTAATTGTTTATAAAATGGTGTGCCTTGCAAAACTAAAGCCTCACATATAAGATCAAGAAATAGGCTTATGTTGAGGAAGCTTGGCATGGGCTGCAGGGTACACTGTAGGATGTGGGAGTCTGAGCCGCCATGTGCACGGACAGGGATTCATACCAGTCAATTTCTGTATTCAAAGGCAAACCACAGCACCGTCGAGATGCTCCTCAAAAACGCTAAAACTGAAAATCCCAGATTCAGCCGAATCTGTTGTGCTAGTACACCAATGTCAAAAAGATGACAATGAGAGAAAATAGGACCACTAAATAGGCAATAAATATGGCCTCCCAATGCCAGATGCCCAAGGGGTCTAACGGTCACCAAAATTTGACATTGATGTATTAAAAACATTGTCTCAAATAATGACCATGTTCATCATCTTTATTGTGAGGATGGCTCACAAACGCATCAAATTGTCACTGCAAATATGGGCAATTTAGTGTATATCGTTGTACCTCAATAAAGGTATAAAAATATAAACATTATCCCCTCCAACAACAAATTCTTGATTATCATTGGAGCACCAAGGTTTTAAAAATATTTCTATGAAAAGTTAAGTTTTTATAAAAAATTAAGAAATCATTAAGATGAAAAGCTTATTCTACTGGCATCTTTCCATGAAGTTTATCCAGTTGTGTAATCGGGAGCTTTTTTTCCAGATCTATTGTTAAGAATGCCCTAAAGCATCAGATATACCAGATGAGAATCTCTCAGTTTCATTATTAATATGCCAAGAACACAGAAAACTCTAATGATATAATGCTAAATGATTATTAATGGACACTGAATATCTGAGCATTGTATGATGAAGGAGTTACCTACAGAATAATACGGACTACGTTATTTTGTTTCTCTGAGAAACAACACTAATGAAAGTCATCATTTAAAAACTAGAATGCCTATCCAAGCCTCTTAGCTTCCTTATGATTAAAAAGTTATAGAGTTTTGGAATACGATTCTAGTTTCTTTCTATATTTCATCAGATTCTGATCAATTTGAGAATATGTGATGAAATGTCCAGTTAAAGATACTTAAATTTTACTCATTGGGAGATTTTATGTGCTCAGTAAGTTGTACTGCTCTTTCTAATAATGGTTATATTGAGATTTAACCCTCTCACTGTACAATTTAAATTTTCAGTATAATTTAAAGGTTTTTAGTATATTCAGACTTGTGAAACCATCACCACAAGCAACTTAAGACATTTTTGTCACTCCAAAAAGAAACTCGATACCCACTAGCTGTAATTCCTGAACTCTTCCTGAACCCCAAGTTCAAGCCTAGGCAATCAACTAATCTCTTTGTTACCACAGATTAGCCTATTCTGAGTATTTCATAGAAATGGAATCATACAACATATGGCTTGTTGTGATTTATTTTTTCACCTACCCTAACATTTTCAAAGCTTATCCTGGTACCATATTCCATCCCTCTGAATGATGAATAATATTCCATTGTATGGATATACTTCAAGTTGTGTATCCGTTCATCAGTTGATGGATATTTAAGTTACCTCCTTCTGTTGGTTATTACAAATAATGCTGCTAAGGATGTTTACATGTTTTTGTTTGATATGTTTTCATTTTTGTTGTTTATAAAACAAGAATTAGAATTGCTAGGTCAGGGCTGGGGTGTAGCTCAGTGGTAGAATGCTCATCTAGCATGGATAAAGCCCCAGATCTGATCTCAAGCTACACAATAATAATAACATAATAGCTGAGTCCCCTGAGGACTCTATGTTTAACTATTTGAGGAACTGTCAGGATACTTTCCAAGTCAGCTGCATCATTTAAAAATCTCACTGCTAGAACCCTGCACCTGTACCGGTGCAGCAGCCAAAGCAGACCCCTGGGCAGCAACGAGGGCCTCAAAAACAGATTATGGTGAGGAGCAGCACAACTGAGCTGGAGGCTCTGGAGTCCATTAGCCTAACTCTTCCACAACTTCATTAATCCAATTACCTAACAACTAGCTGTCCACAATATAAAGGGACCCTCCTGATACCATATTCTCCTGCAGTGTGCTGCTCTTGACAAGGCCCTACTCAGTATGATTGATAATACACCTGGCTATGCCTTTGCTGTGACATCTGAGGCTGGAGAAAATGATGTAACTGTGAAGACTACCATCAAGGTTATACATAGCAAAAAGTAACCAGGTGAAGTTCCCGTGTTAAATATTCTCTCAGGAAAACCTAGGAGATTTAAAACATGATTTGTAAATCTTTCTCTCCCTTTCTGTGGGTTGTCTTTCTATTTTCTTGATGATGCTCTTTGCAGCACAGAAGTGTTTAATATTTTTATGAAATCTAATATATCTGTTTTCTCTTTTGTTGCTTATAGGTTTGGGGTCAGATCTAAACAACCACTGCATATTCCTGGGTCAAAGGATTTAACTTATGTTTTCTCCTAAAGGTACTACAGTTTTAGGTCTTACATTTAGGTCTTAAAACCACTTTGAGTTCAATTTTATGCATCATTTGGATAATATGTCCTTCTTTCTTGGTGAATTACCTTTTGTGCCCTGTGCTAACTTTTCCAATTCTCATGTATTTTTAAGTGCTCTTTGGATTATATTTTTGTCATTTATGTAGCAAATATTTTTCACACTTTATTGTCCACAAATGATGAGAAAATCAAGTTCTTAAAATTCAGAGACTGCTTCAAAGTCACCTGTCTAACACAGCTGTTGTTAAAGTTTAAGTGTCTGACTTTTTGCTCATGATCACCAATTTAAAATCTTGAAACACTATAATTTATTTTTTAGCTTGTATATAATATCCCATTAACAAGATCCTAGCTCAATGTAAACTCAAAAGGTAGTCAAAATTAGCGATCACAGATTATCTCCAAAATATTTGGAATTTAATGCAGAACACCAGCATGAAGATCAAGAAGAAAGATAAATACAGATGTTTTGTGTGGAAGTCAGAACCCTGGACAGCTCAATGAGAGGCTTATACTTGAAAACAGGGTTTCTTCTAAATTCATACTGCAATTGCTGAAAGCCCAGGTTGGTGTTTAAAAGCTTGTACTTTCTAAGGCTAATTTCAATTAAAGAATCTGGCTTTATTCATATGTCCCCAACCTCTGTTGTTCTATCTTCCAAGAGTTGGTAGTTTTTGTCAAGCAATATGGCCTTAGTCTTCAAGCCTATCCAATATGTCAGTAAAATCTCAGATTCCTGGAGCTTCTTTGGAGTTAGACTGATCCAAGGAGAAATTATTTTCTATCTTTCCTTTCTTGGAACTCTTTGCCTATAAATATGTCTTTCCATCCAAATTCAGAGACCAGGCAGGACTGAATTATAAGTGGGAACCTGAAATAATGACTGGCTGAACCTTAAGTATAGAGTGTCAAACATAGTTGGGGAAATATTGATATAAAATGGCTCACAGACAGGCTGAATTTATAACTCCATACACCTCACGATAAATATGTAATGTATTATAATTTGACTACTGGTGTCATGGAGTGAATAGGACCCCATAAACTCTACTTTATATGAGCTTATCAAATGTACTGAGCTGTTGGTCATCTATTTCACAATAGTCCTCTTTGATTACAGGTGTAATTCAGTGATATATAAGGATAAGCCTATCACAACTGGGCAAAAATCGAAGTGAAAATTTGAAGATAGTAGAAATTTCCAAACAAAAGTTTTTTATCATGAATATAATACCTAGAATACCTAGAACACTCAGTAAAGAAGCAGAAACACTTTGGGTCTGTTTCAGTTCACTGAAGAAAGAGAAGGAAAAGAGGGCCTTGAAGTTTGTGTCTTTGGAATAGACATAACATATTCAAACATCAATTTCAGGATTAGTATTTTGCTTTAAAAACACTCAGTCTGCTGTCTTATATAGAAAAATAATTGCTCTGCAGAAAAATCTAGACAATCCTCTGAAACAATGTTGTCCTTAAACAAACATAGCTTCCTATGGAGCTTAATTTGGGAAACTTTAGAAAGAATTTCCTACCAAATGTTGTCCTTACTCTAGCCTGATATTGGTCTTGGAAATTCAACATTTTGACTTTATAAATTTGGCAGATTTATACTGTCATAAATGGCAGGATCCCCAAGGAAAGTAACTCAGTATTCATAGTATTAATATCTCATAATAAAGTATCAGATATCTTTACTAAGCTGAGATTAGATTTTGAAAAGAGGTGAAAAGCTGTGTATTGTCATGTACAATCCAAGCATTCTAGGAGGCTGGGGGAAGAGGATTACAAGTTTGAACCCAGCTGAATGACTTACTTAACAAGACCCTGTCTCAAAAAATAGAGTAAGGGCGGGGGATGTAGCTCAGTTCAAAGGGCCTGGATTCAATCCTCAGAGCTACAAAAAAAAAAATTGGAGGGGAGCATAGACTAGGGTAAAGGCCCCCAATACTGACCAAGGAACACAGCTTAGAAGGCTGCAACCACAGACCTTTGCAATCCAAAGTGAAATAGTTCAACATCCCCCAGGTAAAAACTTTCTATCAAACTCTGAACAGGCTCAACAATCCTTGAAGACTATAATAGCTTAACGTAAGTCATGTCAGGATTGTGAAAAGTTTGTTTTTTCTTAAAACTTTAATCTTTTCTGAGTTTCCTAAGACAAAACAAGTCATACTAAAAGTTTTGAGAATCTTATCTAAGGATCAATTCATTAAAGGGAGATATACATACATACATACATATATATATATATATGCACATATACTTTAATGATAAATGCAACTCTACTACCTAAGTTCAAATTCTACAACCTAAAAACATAAGGAAAAACTACACACATAGTAGATTACCAGATTAATATTTAAGGCAACAAGTTTTAAAGATATTTGTTGGAAGAATGAAATCAAATTGTAGACTACTTGCAGTCGGTTAATATTCTTTTTGTAAACACAGCTATAAAACTGTAACTTTCTGAAGATTGTGGATCAAGTTTCTGGAGCTGTTACAGTACAAAACTGACCCAATAAACATCCTCTTCATTTGATTATTCATAAATCTACTGATGTTCCTCTATTAGGTTAACATGGGCCATGCTATATAACACTGAAATTTCAGTGGCTTACCACAATGAAATATTTCACTTAGACTCATATCCAATACAGACCAGAGGGATCAGAGGATCCACACAATCAGAAATTCACATAGGATTTATATAGAAATTCCACCAACTTGTAACTAGATAACCTGGAACGCATAACCTTATAGATTTTCACAGAAGGAGAAGAAAAGAGAAAAAGTTGAAAACTCTCATCTATTCCAAAGTACTTCAAGCTCCAAGTGTTACACATCATTTTTTATAGATTGTTGATCAAAACTGGTCCAATGTCCCAAGTCTAATGACAAGGGATCCTGGGAAATATGAAGAAGCCATAAATTGAAATATGAAATGAGTCCTATCAATGCTGTTCAAATATTTATACCAGGCACTTTGAAAATGCAAAACTGAATCAGACTCTAAATGATTTTTCAAGATATTTGCAAATCATGAAGATAAAAAGTACATGTAAATAGTCAAAATCCAAATTATAAAGTCATATGGATTAAGAAAAGGCCATAGACAGGGGGTATCACAATCCCCAACTTGAAACTATACTGCAAAGCTACTGTAATAAAAACTGCATGGTACTGGCAAAGAAACAGACCTGAGGACCAGTGGAACAGATTAGAAGATGCAGAAACAATGCCAGACACACTCAGCCATCTCATCTTCGATAAAGGAGCCAAACACCCTCACTGGAGGAAAGATAGCCTCTTTAATAAATGGTGCTGGAAAAATTGGGTTTCAATTTGCCAAAGATTAAAACTAGACCTATATCTCTCGCCATGTACTAAACTAAAATCGAAATGGATTAAAGATCTAAATGTTAAAATAGAAATGCTAAACTGGCTGGAACTGAAGTTAGGTAGAACTCTTGAAGACATTGGTGTAGGAAAAGATTTTATGAACAAAACCTCTGTTGCCTGAGAACTAGAACAGTCAACAAATGGGATCTCTTCTTATTCAAAAGCTTCTACACAGCAAGAGAAATCACCAGCAGTGTGAAGAGACAAGCCACATTGTGGGAAAAAATCTTCACCTGCTGTTCCTCATACAAAGATCTACTATCTTGAATCTATAAAGAACTTAAAAAGATCAGACCTCCCAAATTTAAAGACCCAATCTGAAAATGGGCATCTAAAATGAATAGACATTTCTCAGATAAAGAAGTAGAAATAGCAAATAAATACATGAAAAAATGTTCAACATCACTGGTCATTCGAGAATTGCAAATAAAAGCAACGCTGAGATTCTACCTCACTCCAGAAAGAATGGCTGCTATCATGAAATCAAACAATAACAAATGCTGGTGGGGCTGTGGGGAAAGAGGAACCCTGCTCCACTGCTGGTGGGAGTGTAGACTGGGGCAACCACTGTGGAAATCAGTATGGAGATACCTCAAAGAACTAGGACTGGAAGTCCCATTTGATCCAGCTATTCCCCTGCTGGCTACCTTCCCCAAAGAATTAAAAAAATCATACCACAGTGATGTATGTGCACCCATGTTCATAGGAGCACAGTTTGTAATAGTTTGGAAACAGCCCAAATGCCCATCAACTGGAGACTGGATAAAGAAAATGTGGTTTTTTTCTATAAAATAGAGTACTACTCAGCCACATAAAATGAGAAATTAGAGACATTTATAGGTAAATGGATACACATTGAGGTGATACTTTTAAGTGAAATAAATAGGACACACATGTATAAATACCGAATAGTTTCTCTAGTGTGACAAACTGAAAGTGTAAATAAGGACTAAAAGTTATAATAGATAATGTGAAATAGGAAGAAAAGGGGCAAAGGGGAAGGGGAAGTCGGAGGGGTAGGGGAAAGGAAAGAAGGGAATGAAATTAATATGAGAAAATGGAAACAAAGTCTTTGTAAATAGGGAGGGATGGATTGTTTGAAGGGAGGTCAGGGGAAGGGAGAAAAAATAAGAACCAAGAGAAATTATGTAAAGATGCAAATTTCCAGTGATGAATGTCATTATATTGTATACCTAAAATGTACCAATGATTAGAATGAATAATTGATAATGCAAAATAGGGAGAAAAGGTCCAAAGGGGTAGGGGTAGTGAGAGGGGCAGGGGAAAGGAAAGAAGGGAAAGGAAAAATGATGAGAAATGGAAAAAATGGAAATCAAGTCTTCGTAAATAGGGAAGGGTGGAGGGGATGAAGGGAGAGCTAGGAATGGGGAAAAAATAAGAATCAAGATGCATCATGTAAAGGTGCAAGTTCCCAATGAGAAATGTAAATGTGTTGTATACCAAAAATGTACCAATAAAAGAATTTTAAAAAAAGAAAAGGCAATAGATGAAGTGATATGGAAGATCAGAAGATACAAAGATTATTGCCATCTAGAGAAATCAAGAAAATTTCATAGGAAGAGAGGTTTTGAGTTAGGCTTTGAAAGATGTAGCATTTGTACATGAGAAGCTGATGAATAGAGTTCATTTCGTCTAAAGGATAGCATGTGAGAGAGAGAAACTTAGAGATTCACATAGAAGAGTGATTCGGTTTTTTTCTCTAGAGCAAAGGGTAAGCAAAGTAGGAAATAAAATATAACAGTCAGGCTCAAATGTGAAGTATCTCGAATGCTAAGTTAGAGGTGTTTGTATTTTTTTGTGTGGAGAAGTTTTAATAAGATCTATAGCAGATGCTACTCAGGAAAAGATAGTAGCAGTAAAAATGAACTGGAGGAAAAGAAACCTCATGGTAGGGAAGCCAGCCAGCAGGATATTAAAGTTATTTTTTATAGAAGAACAGAGGAAATAGAAATAATGGTAGAAATAGAGAGAAAAATACTAGAAACATCTCAATCAGAGAGACATTCCACCCAAAGATCAAGAATTTAGGACACTGAGGTCAAGGTCAAAATTTCTAATTTGGATTTAGGAGTCACCTATATAGAGAGGATAATCTTAACCCATGAGATTGGATGTATCTGTCAGGGAAGAGAGTACAGAGAGAGTCAAGAAGTAGCCAAGAGCACATCCGAAAGAAACACATATTTAAAGAGTTCAGAGATGGCAGTAAAACCAGCTGGGGAGATAGGAAGAGAGTGCAACCATGCGGCAATGTTCAAGGTGGGCATGTTCAACAATGTGCAATGCCGAGAAGAACCACAGGGCACGATGACTGATCAAAACCACTGAACTTGTCCCCGGGGAGGTAACATTTCCTTGAAGTTCAAGAAATACGGGAAATAGTGGCCCTTTGGAAAGGGAGAAGAAAAGTATACAGGCTAAAGGGGAGGACACAATGGATTGGGGGAAATTTGATAAGAAAAGATCCTTGAAGCTAGTGGATAAGGATGGAATCCACACCTACTTCTCACCCAACATTCCCATAGCCCAAACAGAAGTAACTACGACTCATTCCCTTTGTCCTTGCCTAAAGTCTAAACCGTTTCACCTGGGCCGTCAGAACTCCACTTTTCATGTTCCTGCTTTTCTTGGATCCTGGACCCTGATGACATCCCTGTAGACTTGAATGCTGTCTTGGCAACAGATACCTAATACCTGCCTCTGAAACTGAGTGTGGTGTCTCTCTTGGTCCACAGCCCACAATTAACCTTTTGAATTTTGCTAGCTCCATCTAGAATAGGAAAGCACCCTACCCCAGTATTTTTAGGGCAAGAATTGAATTTAGAATGTATGCAATTTCATTCTTTTTTCAGATACAGAAAGAAAAGAGAATACAAGGAGATGAATATTGAGAAAAAGTTCAAGCTGGAGATGAGGAAGGTTTGTGTCAGATGGCCCATAACCTTTCAGTGAAGTCTAAGACAGTCACCTACAAAGCATGAAGCTGGCAAGGACAGTTTCAAGAGAATAGGAAAACTCACATGTAAGTCTAATTACAATTTGTATTGATTTTCCAAAGCTGACTTCCATTTTAATTTCATAGTATGTCATACTCAGAGTTATTAAACTCTCATGCCACAAATGGAAAATTTCAATGTTATCAAAGAGCTTTCTGGCAGCTCTTTATCAAAAGACATTCTATGTTCTCTACGAAAGAAAATAACAGTAAAGTGAATAATCAACTTGAACTTTCATACACAAAGCCTTTTAAGACATCCATTTCTAAACACTCTTAATGAGGCCATTGGAGTTTAATGTTTAAATGGACCCAGTAGTTATCCCACCGCTACTTGGTCCTAGTACATTTCATTAACCAAAACAAACAGACAAACCCAGAAAACCATGTGAGATTGACTTTGCAGGGGGAATAGTGCGGGGTTGTTTAGGGATTCTGAGGTAAGGCGGGATTTGAGAACCTACTGCACCTGTAGTGTAGCAGAAGAGAATGGTGACATTAGACTGGCTGCACTCAGATTGTGACTATCCAGCTACTCAGCATGGACAAATAACTCTCCCAAAGCCTCGGTTTCTGATAATAATACAGTAATAATAATATAGCCTGTTAAAGAGCAGCCATAATGTAGACCTCATAGGACTTATATGAAGGTTACATGAGATGAGTCAAACATTAGGATTATGAGCATAAGTTCCACCATCAGGCTGTTTGGGTTTGGATACTAGCGCTGTCTATTTATGTGAGAGCTTAGGTAAACCACTCCCTCTGCCTCAGTTTTCTCATCTGCAAAACCAGAATAATAATGTGTTCTTTACAGGACTGTTGTGATGGCTGAATGAAGTAATAATGTAAACACCTAACTTACCATCTAAAACACAGTGTTTAACAAGTACCATCTATCATTATATAAATTATTAATCAGAATAGAGAAGATATAGTCAACACTCTCCATTAATGGTTCCAAATTATTCTAAAGGTCAAGTTTTCAATTTTTCTTCAACCTGATTTTGATCTAACATTAAATATTGGTTTCTCTAAAGCCTAAATGGCAATGCTAGCATTCTAGCTACCATAAGTGGAAGACATTTTTATGCAGTTACAGAAAGTCGGGCTTCTGAGAACTGAGAACTAAATTATCTTAGAATTAAGGTGCATTTAACACTGAACCCAAGCAGTACACATACAGCATGAATGGCTGCAATATTTTAAAAGCTAATCTGACCTGAACAAAAATGAAAAGTAATTGAAAGCTGAAAAACTGCCATAAAAATCAGCCACAGTCAATAATGCCCTGAATTGGCTACAAAATACTATGAAAGAATAATTCTAGGTAGACCATAAGGGTCCCGTTGCCAGGGCACTGCTGTGAAAGAGCATTGTGAAGACTGATACATATTGACTAGAGTTATTTTGATCTCATAAAAATTAAGTTCTTCCTAGTTGTGTTAAACACAGTCATCATTGACTTCTTGGATGTCTTTTTCTCACTAGTTTCCATGCACATTTTATACAAGTGAGTGGCACATAGGACATGCTCAATGTACATAACAGTTGCATAAATCGATGAAGTATGAGGAGTTCCCTAATCCTCAGCCCGCTGCCAATGGATGCTGCTCCTGCTGACAATCCCTAATATATCAACTCATTGCTACCACCAGGCACTTCCAGGTCCTGTGATAGCCTGAGTCTTGGCTCAGGACCATATTTTTCTCCTGGAGATGAAGTGGTTCAGACTCCAACTTTTTGTTTCTGCTTCACTTGGGTTATCTCCCAAATATGGCTTCACTCCTGGTGACTCGGTCTTGCCTGGCTCCACTTCAGCCTCCTTTCCCCTTGCAAGGCCCTCACCTACTTCACAGGTGACCTGAACTGTGTCTCTGCTTCCTCTTTTCTGCTCTCCATAGCCATCCCCCAGGGAGGAGAAGCTCTAAGGCAAAGGCGCCACCCACAGGCTCCGAGATCAGGCTTTCGGACTGTGCGTGCCTGCTGTCTCTGCCCTTCAATTCCCAATGTGTGGAGAGGAGGACAACCTTCCAAGGCCAGGCAGAAGGGAGGTCATAAGATTGTTAAGCATTCTCAAGGCTGAAGTCCATTACCTTTTTCTATTGATTCTCTTACCATTTTCTCCCTGAACATTACAAGAAATTTGAAAGAAACAAAAGCTCTGTCTAATCTCCTGGAGTGGCTCTAGCTTTAGCTAAAACCTTTGGCTTACTCTTCAAGTCCCTTCAACACAGGTGACTTGAAGTTTGGGCTTCCTCATCCACCACTTTCCAGAGAATTACAGACGAGCATTTCCAGTGATAATAAATATAGTCTCCTGCTCGCCTGCTATGGAGAAATTTTCACACCTAAATAGGGGTGTACTTTGAAGGATGCCCGGGGTAGTGGCTGGATCTGGAAGCTTCAATAGCAGTAGAAGAGTCGCAGCTTATCTTGGCCTAGATTGCTCCTATCATTTATCTCACTCAGTTTGAACTGGAAGAAAGCCACTTAGATAATGTATTTCAGGGCGTTCTGGACAGTCAGTCCATTTGGGCCATCTAAGTGGAAAGAGCTGTGATTCTGTCAGATCACTGTGTCTACTGACAGAAGCTGAGTCAGTGTACCTCACATCAAGCTCAGATGTGTGCATAATTATTCTCAAACAGGTGGCCTCCTTAGGGACCATCTTGGACTGATGCCATTAGGATGGCCTGACTCTAGCTTTCTCCTCCTCTTTCCATTTAGGTAGCCAGTCACTGTGCCACTTATAGGCCCCAAACAGAAAAGGGAAGTGGAAAAAGTCAGATTTGGTCAATTTTGAGGCCCTTACAGAAGAATGTGTCATGTGACCCCTACCACAGTATAAGCCACATCATAGAGTCATCTATTACTCCACAATGTCCTAACAAGCTCTACCAATCTAAGCAGTCTTAGGGTTTATAGCCTGTGACCACATCCATTTATCCCTAATATTTCTCTCAATGTTATATGAAAAGTATTCCATGGAGCTCTATGCCCATTGCATTCTATGTAAATGACATCCCCAGGAGCAAAACACTGTGGCAGCTTTTGTGGTTCCACTGACATGGAAACCACTGGTGGACAGTTTTTAGAACTAGCTAAAAAAAAGTATTTTGATAAATACTTTCACCAAAAGGCTGCATTCCTACTTTTTCCCTCTAGGTCTCAGAACTTGCTGTCTGCCTCAGAGCTGGTGTTTTGATCCCATAGACTCCTAGCTTACCTGTACCTTGTCCAAATGCTGGCAGCCAACATAGCCTTTGAGATAGGCTAGGAGTACCATAGGAGACTTCCATTATACTCACCACACCGTGTGCACTGCCATCCTGTGCTGGGAGCCTCCCTTCTGATGGGCTGCATCTGTCCCTCTCAGGATGTGGTACAGATCCAAGTACTCTGAGACTTTTTCTATCCTCTCTGTGAGAGTACCGCAACTAAAAACACCATCATTTGGTAAACATTGGATTGGGGCACAATTATATTCTGGATAATTGCCTTACAATACTGTGAACCTGGGTCACTCTGGGTTGCTGCTAGCAATACTGAATCAATTTTGTTGAACTGAATCAATCCAAATATGAGAATATAAAGGCCAATTCTCCAGAATAATCTCAAGACATCCTGTGATGTGCTTCACTTGGCAGTTCCGACTGTCAAAAGCCTCTACCATGTTGAGAGTTTATGGAGTATTATGCGATATATGTGGGATGTATGTTTAGTTCCTCATGCTTCTGCATTCTGACTTCTACACTTACCAAATTGCTTAAGGAAACAAGTAACATAAAAGGCCCAAAATGAATTTAAAAGCCACAAAGATGATCTTCTCTGTATTTATTTTTGCACATGCAACCTCTCGGGATTTTTCCTTCCTCTAGTGTATGCTCTGAATATACCCTGGAGGAATGTTTCTTAAAATACAGTTTATATACCATAACACAATCATATACCAGATTCATTTCAAGTTCTTGCTACACATGTGCTTGCTTATGGGCCCCACTCCAGACATACTGAATCAGATTCATTGAAAATGGGCTTAAAAATATGTAATTTAAACAACCACAGCAATCCATTCTCATATGCACTAATATTTGAAAAATACAGCTATGGCAGCATCCTTCATAGCTCAACCCTGATTCAGAATCTTCACAAAACTTTAGTATAAATTCACCACTACCTGTGCTCTACCCTATCCAATGAACTAGTCAAAGTTACATGATATGGGAGAGAAAGTTGGAACCACCTGGAACCATCAGCATGGCAAGGAGGCACTGGCAACACCCAGCAGAAGAATCAAGGAACTGTCTAATCAAGAAAAGGTTGTGTTAGTAGATAGAGAAAGACAATATAAAAGAGGCAATCATGTGACCAATCATTGGCTAAAGCAGAGGAGTTTGTAGTTTAGGCAGTTCCATACTATAGCCCTAAATATCTCCAGTGTCAGCTCTTATATCTCATGAAGTGAGAGACCTCTTGTAGGTAAGATGCCTATACACATAAGTCTCATGTCTTCTATCCAAAGTACCAACTATATTAAGCCACGCCAAAAACCAAATCCAAATTTAGGCAGAAGTTTATTAGCTCCTGTCCTAAAAGTTTCTCAAGTAGTGTTTGTTTCATACTTAGCTGGGTAAGATAGTCATCAGAGATTGGAATTCAAGCTTTATCTCTCAGACAGATATTTGCCCTATAAGGGGTAATGATCACCAGCAGATCACAACATCCATCCTATTGACTTAATCCAGCCTGAGTTAATGGGCCCAACTTTGAAAATAAGTTAATGTCCTGGGAAGGACATCCATCAGCCCAAATTAGGGTAATATATGTGTTTCTTTACAGTGAAAGAGTGATTATCATGAGGATCAAGGTAACCAACTCATCCCACATTTCCTAGGATTCTTTCAGTTTTAAAACTGAAGGTCCTATTTCCCAAGAAACCCCTCAGTCCCAGGAAATCCAGGAAGGCTGTCACCCCAGGTATGTGAGGTCAGCCTTATGCTATGTGGGATGAATTGTCCACAGGAAAGAACATTTCTGTTACAAGATGAAGAGGTGTGAGGGACTGGAAGGAGTCAGAATAGTCACCTTAACCCAGGCTGGATCCATCTAGTATGGGTGGTAAATGTCCACAATCACCCCCCTTCTCTGCAGCTACACTGGGGGAAGACTGTTTTTCAGATCAGGCTGAGTGTTCCAGGACATGAGGATTCTCTTCAGGGTCCTTTGCACCCTCTCTAGCACTCTTAACTGATCCTACTTCCTGGCTTGGCCTGTCTCTGACTCTCTCCTCTGTGACTTGACAGCTTGCTGCTTGGCTTTCATTCCTGTGTTCATCCTGTTTCTTTAACTCACAGAGTCTTGGTCCTGTAATACTGCAGCTGCATCATGCTTGGAACTGGTCTGCTATTCCTTCACAAGGTCTAAGCAGCCATCTGCAATTGAGATCTAGTCAAGCCTCCCTGTTCATGAAGTTTACCACTGCTCCCACGCGCTGCCAGGTGGGATTCTACATCACTTTCCACCAATATCCCCTGCTGAATTTCGAGGCAAAGGCTTAATACTTATACCTACTAATTCTCTGATGTCACACACACACACACACACACACACACACACACACACACGCTCACGCACTTCTAGTATTTATTTCACAAATGAAAACACTAAGATTCAGAAGAATAAAGTAAGTTGTCCAAATTCAGAAAACCAGTTAATTCTAAAGTTCTATCTCAAAACTGTGAGCTCTTTCTACTGTGCCTTATTCTATCAAATAATATGATGGTGGTAGCTAGTTAAAGTAGTAAGTCACAACTGACAATTTCTGAAGACTATTATTTTTAAAAATTCTGCTCTCCTGCTCTTTCTTTCTTTTACTTATAACCTTATATATTACAAGAACTCGATAAGGGCAAAAACATTTGACTTTTTTTCAGAATTTTGAAAACTAACCTTTACTTCTACAACTTGAACAATGAAGAAATATTTTTAAATAGGGCTGGGGGTTTAGCTCAATAGCACCACGGCCGCTCCACAAGCGCAAGGTCCTGAGTTCAATCCCTGGTACGAAAAAAAAAGAAAAATATATAAAAT
>NW_004624734.1:41195486-41254347 GCF_000247695.1 Heterocephalus glaber | reverse complement strand
TATATTTAAAAGTCTGGGAATGTAGCTTAGTGTGAAGGCCATGGGTTCAATCCTAAGTACAAAGAAGGAGGGAGGGGAGGAGGAGAATGGAGGAGAAAAAGGAGAGAAAATGGACTAGATCAGTTTTTTTCTCTTGAGCTGATTATATTAAATTCTACTTCCCCTCATTGGTCCCTGTCTTTTCCCCCTTGCCACACAAACCAGAGCCCACTATCTACAAATGCATTCAAGTATTACATTAACAGAAATTTTACAAATCTACTTTAACACTTTTACTGTACCTGCTTAGATTATTGAAGTCACTCTCAGGTGCCTGGAAACCCATTTACTAATCAGCTGTCTCAAGTCTCTACAGATTTACACAATTTGGGGACAGTGGTGTTTTGTGATGGGTCAGAAACTAAGAATATTGACTGAGGGAGGGAAATAAAAGAAATCTGATTTCTAATGTTGGGATCTAGTTTGAGAGAGAAGGCAAACTGGCCTTAAACAAAAGCAGGGGGAGTAGTTTTAAGGGTTTTTATTTTTCAATATTAATCTTTGCATATTTGCCTTAGATTCCATAGCTTTAAAGTAGCAGTACATTTAAGTAGAAATACAAAATAGCTATTTATTCAAATTAGAGTTATCTGGGAAACACAAAAGCTATAAAATATTGAGCCTTGCCTTCTGGGTATTTATAAATACTCAGGAAGGAAAAATGATATCTAATAGAATGGTTACACACAAACAACATGTCAAAAAGTAGGAAAGGGAGTCTTCACCATTTAGCCCATTTTTTCTCTGGAAGGTAGCTCCATGTTTAGAAAATTCTCAGTTCAAAAGAATAACATTTGTGAACACATGCTAACTAGTTATTCAGTTACTGATTTTTCAACTAGACTTAAATGTGTTCATGTATGACTAAAAAATTGGACAGCTGGAAGAAGAATCATCATGTCAGAGAAGCTGGTTATAAATCAAGCTCAAAGGGGGCCTTGTAGAGTGGCAGAAACCCCTCTGAACATTGTTACACAGCAAAGCCATGTGGTATCTTTTATCTCTTGGGATGGTAAATGTCAATAAATTTGCTGGCAAACTAACAAATACATGGGTTTGGTCTATTAAAGTAGGTATAATCTTCTAGATGCCTTGTTTCACTTCCAAACAGCAATTGTTATTTTCAAGAGAATCTCCTCAAAAGCCATTAACTATTCAAAGATCCCTTTGCAATAAAAACTTCCAGTTTCATCTCATTATCTATTTCCTTTTATTCCATAATAATAAACTCTCAATTTTAAGATGAACATAGGGTGCTTTATGTCTTACAGAATGGGTTCTCTTGCAGCTATCTGTGCATATGTGACCTAATTCTGGATTATTTTTTATAAGAAACTTGCTCCTTTCCTTTTCTCCTCTCTGCTGGCTTGAGTACAGATGTGATGACTGGTACTGGAGCAGGCATCTAAAACCATGAAGCACTCTTGTTAATAGAAGCCATGCATAGCAAAGCAAGATTTAAAAACAAAAACAATCTGGGTCCTAGACACCTTACTAACTCAAGAACATTATCCTTCACCTTTGCATGAAAGAGAAATAAACGTCTACCTTTATAAAGCCACAATTAGTCTTCGTGTTTCTGTCATTGACGTAAAATCCAAGTCTAATGCTCATCTAAATTCTAAATGAAAAAAAAAAGAACAATCACCCAGAATGGTGCAACTGAATATAGTTATCACTCTTCACACTGTCAATAGCTCTTAAGATGAAGCTGGTTGGAATTTAAATGTCTATAAAATATACATGAGGATTTATAAAGTCAGTACAAAAGAAAGAATGTAAAATAGCTCTTTAATAACTTATTTTGATTGCATGTTGAAATGACTTTTTTAAATGTTGGGGTTAAGTATATCATTAAAATTAATTTCATGTTACATTTTAGTTTAGCTAATATGTTTAAAACTACATATGTGATCTATATTTTATTTCTATTGAACAGCACTGATCTAGAATACACATGCATATTTTAATATGTAGCTCAGTAGCTATCTTCACTGAAGTGCAAAAAATATATAGCACAGGCTACAGTGTTTCAGATTTAGATCAGGAATAGGGTGACTATCTTTCCAACAAGGATTTTTAAAAATGAGAATGAAAGATTGTTGATGTACCTTTCCAAGAAAGAATAGCTCATATGAGTTTAAATTTTATTCTGTTTCAAGATACAAAGCGAATTAAATGCTCACAATACCTGACGCACAATAATTTTAAATCTGATAACTTTGATACAAAGTCCAATATCTTAGAAAAATTATTCTGTGTATATATGAATACATATATACAAATGCAAATACTGTATGTTATGTATGTTTCAGATTTTATTCTATGTTACTATTTTCTAGAGCATGAATGGCTTTCTTATTTTTGATGTAGATCTAAAGTTAATTACACTTTAGTGCTGTATTCACACAATTAAGTTCTTGCGAGTGCTTTCTTCTTGTTTGCTGATTTTTAAGAGAGGGTTTCATTGTGTACTCAAGCTGGATGGAAACATGCAGTCCTCTTCCCTGAGTCTCTGAAAGGCTGGGATTTGAGGTGTGCAGCACCATGCCAAGCTTGCACCATTAAATTTTGCTTCTGCTCCGGTGGTGGATTTTCAGGTCGGCTCACATAACGGTCGTCCTCCAGAGCTAGCAGACTGGGGCTGAGGACAGTTGGCACTTGTCTCAGAGCTCTTTGAACTTATTAGCAGTGCTGCCTGTCTTTCCCAAGACCTCTTTTCAGGGCACAGATAACCATATTAGCCATGACATGTAAAGCCAGTGGTCCTCTATGGGTTGGCTCTAATTCTACTAATACTGCCATCTTTGTGTACATGTACTTAAGAGGTAGCTGTGCAGTAGCAATACAGTAAACTTCCACTTTACCAAAATGGGAAGGAAATTCTTTATTTTGGCTAAAGGAATATTCTGATTTTTGATCTTTGGTGTGCATTCTAAATTTCAACATTTGGATTATAGGAAACCACTTAAAGTATAGGGTCAGTCTTTAGAAAGCAAGTACTTCATTTTCTTCAAAAGCTTGGAGTCAACTGGGAATAAGACACAAGATATTTTTATAGAGATGAAAATACCAATTTTATTACTGAAAAAGCCATTGGGAAAGTCTGGCTGTAAATCTGTAGAGAAAGGGAAACTAACATTCTGCTTTTCCACTAGACCTTACAGCAACTCACAGGAGGAAAAGTCTGGCCTGCTCAGGAGACCCACTTAGGGAAAATTGCTGCCTTCTGCTAGTCTGGTGAACAAACAGATGAAAACAGGAAGAAATCCCTGGTGGTTTTAGTCCTGTATTAATTAGCTCACCAAATTAAGAAGCATGAGCCAATGGGGTGAACATGGGAAAGAATAGAAGAAAAATCTTTACAGAGGCAAAGCAGCAAGGTAAAGGGTAGAGAAGCTTATTCTTCTGTTGTTGAACATATTTCTGGTTAGGAATTGGGGGTCCCTGGGCTAACACTTACTTACCCATTGTAATGTAAGGGTCACTACAGTGGATGTCTGCTCATTTTGCCTTCCCAGCATTCAACATTTCTGGGAAAGAAAAATTCAATTGTCCTGTATGAAATAACCCTTTTCTTCTTACAGTAGATGGGATTCTGGTGGGTTTGAGCACAGCCCTCAGGCTGAGTACAGCATTCTATTGGGCATGTGACTCACTTTGGACTAATTGGCCTGAATCCTAAAACCTGGGTTGAAACTCCTGGGAAAGGAGTGCCCTCTTTCTGTGAGGGTTCAAAGCTGGCCAGTACAAGCCTGCAGTACTGGCGATGCTCATCTTCAAAAAGGAAGCCAATGAAAATAGAATGATGGAGACATTCTGAGTCTTCATATTTTTATTGAATGAGTGTTGGATATACAGTTTTGCCTAAACCAGTGCTACTTCCAGGTACCTGTTGCTTATGAAAGTCAATGGATTCTTTTTTAAATTTTTAAACTTGAGTTGGATTTTCTTCACTTAACAACAAAACAATTTCTGTTAATAAGCTCTCACACACACAACATCTTCCTCATAAATTTGTCACAAAATCTAAATTGTACACAGGAGGAATTTTCTCCCAGAAATACCATACTACCAATTAGAATAATTTACTGTTAGGTAATGTAATAGCTTTTGAGGAAAAGGATAGGGAGAAAATGGACATTTTATCAAGGACACTTGTACTTCTCTAAGGAAAAGTAAAGGGTAGAGAAGCTGATTCCTTTCTCATTGAACTGGTTTCAACTTGATAATTAGCCAAGGACTCTCAAACAGGAGAACCTAGGGAGATTTTAAAACATAAGTATGTGAAGCCTGCTTTAACCTGCTGAATATATTCTATGGTATGTCTTCACATCTTTAAAAAAAGTTCTACAAGTTACAAGTGGTTTACAAGTATTAGTCTAGAGACTGAGGTAGTGGTAAATCACCCTGATAGTAGGCATTCACTTATTTATTCATTTGGGAATTATTTTTAGTTTTCTGTTTTGCTATAGGCCCAATCAGAATGCAAGCATGAATGACAGAGCCTGCATAAAGAGGTCTCATATAAACGACAGAGCACTCATAAAGAGCCAGCAGCCTGACATTTGGACTGTATGGAGGCATGAATAAAAGTCTAGATGGACAAGTTGGAAAGAGAAAAAGGGTTACTCTATTGTTTGTTTGTATTACTGAGGATTGAACCCAGGGCCTTTGCACTGAGCTACATACCCAGGCCTTTTTTATTTTACATTTTGAAGGTCTTGCTAACTCACTAAATTGCCCAGACTGGGCTCAAACTTAGGATCCTCTTGCCTTAGCCACTCAAGAGTGCTAGGAATTCAGGCAAGCACCACCATATCTGGCTTCTGCTGAAGTACTGAAAAAGAGTTATGTAAAAGAGAGGGCACTTGAAAAGGTGTTGTAGTGACAGTGGGAAAGGGGAAAGAACACTGAGGCCCAAGATTAGTGGTACAAAATGGGAATATTTGTAAAGTCTTGGATTACTCTGGAAATGATGAGTTTGGTGTGAATCGAGAAATTCCTGCAAAGTAGAGTGTGACAGTTGAGGAAGAAACAGGTGGTAATTTGTTTTTCAATTTCATGAAATGCTTAAATCGGGAATTTGTTCTTGTGTGTCCCCAGTGGTATGTATAATGCATTGATTAACTCAGATTTAGACTTTACCTTTCTCATGAAGTCACATTTCTTCCCAGCTTAAATTCCAAGTCAATCATTATTGAATTTTCCATGAATATATCCCCAACCTTTCTGCTCCTCTTCCACTTTGCTGCATTCATTTAATCACAACCTTAGTTAAATTTGACTCTCCCAGTTTTCCATGTTACCACACGTGCAGTTGAAAGTGGATGGAAAAAATCCAAAACCACACTGTCTGGTCTCACCTTACCTTCCTGATCACCAAAGAGCACTGCTCCCAGGCAATCATACTTGATTGATAGTTCATTCACTTGCCCATTCTCCTGGAATGAAGTCATATGTTGTCCTCTCTCATCATACCTCCACCTCCTCCACATCCTAACTCTCAGATGACCTTGCTTTCTGGGGTTTTACTATAAAAGTTAAGCAATGCGAAAAGGGCTTCCATACACTTCCACTATCACATATACCTACCTACCTGCTTCTGTGACCATCTACACTACCTTTGCTCTTGTCCAAGCTCTACGCCATCGCTAACCCTGTGCTATGTACACACTCATCTTCTCTCAATTCTTCAAAGGCATTGTTCAGACAATTCCCCAATCACTTCTACTAGCACGAAAGTAAATATTATTCCCCCGTTTTAAAAATATACCCTCATTGACTCTATTTCTTTTCTTCATAAACTCGCTTCAAGAATCATCCATAATATGCATGGCCTCCAATTCTGACTTTCACTCCCCTTTAGCCCACTCTATAGAACCATCGATGTCTTCAGTTCTCAGCCCTCATCTCCCTTGTTATCATCTGAGGCCTCATCTTCCTATCATTACTCTTTTCTTTGTGGGCCTACTAGAACATCAGATATTTCTGATTTTCATCCTACCTCTCTGACTGAGACTTAGTCTTCATTAGTTCCTTCTCATCTCTATGACCTTTAAATGAATTCAAGTGTCCTAGAGCTCAATCCTTTCATTCTCTTCTATGTTTTACCCACATTTGCTTTCTTGGCAATTTCATCCCATCTCAGGGCTTTCAATACTGTCTTTAGGTTGATGACACACAAATTTATATTTGCAGTCTGAACCCCTCCTGTGAACTTCAGATTAACAAATCCACTCCAGACTCACAAAATTTTTTGTTTCTCAAATTCAACATATCCAAGATTAAACTCTAATATCCTGCATTCTCTAAAACCTATTCTCTTTGCAGCTTTTCCATTTCAGGAAATGTCAACTTCTTTTTACAACTGCTCAGGTCAAAGTCTCGAAGTCTCTTTACACCTCAATCCAATCTTTCACAAAACCTGCCATTGTCTTCAAAATATATACAGAATCCAACCACCTCTCACCTATTTTTCTGTCACTGTCATTATCCAAGCCACCAAGAACTCTTGCCTTGAGCACTGCAATGGTCTGTGACGAGGATGGCCATGCAACACGATTTTCCTGTACACAGCTGCAGCTTTTGCCTTTTGTCCTGAAATAATTATTAAGGTGTCCTTTTCTTTTTAAAAGTTGTCCCATGGGCCGGGGATTTAGCTCATTGGTTTCGCCACCTGCTGCATAAGCGCAAGGACCCAAGTTCGATCCCCGGTACCAAAAAAACAAAAACAAAAACAAACAAACAAACAAACAAAAACGTTGTCCCAGTTGGACGATACATTATATAATCACCCTAAGCATAACTGCTTCTGCTATGGCCCCCTTTTAGATTGTTTTTCACACAAAAGTCAGAGTGATTATGTGAAAGCTAAGTCAAACCTAGCCCCTCCTCTACCCAAACCCCCCCAAATCCTTATGCACTCAGAATAAAAGCTAAAGCCCACATAACAGCCTAAAAGACCCGCATGATGTGACCTGCTGTTTCTTCTCTGATATCTTCTCTGACTTGACCATTGGCTACTTTGCTACAGCTATACTGTCCTTACTGAACTTGGAAAACACCCAGAACTTTCTCATCAGAGAGGATTTGCGTGGCTTTTCCTTCTTCTTGCATGTACCTTCCCAACAGCATAACTTAATCCTTACCTCTCTCCAGGTATTGTTCACGTATCATCTTCTGATTGTGGCTTTCCCTGTACATGCAATTTTTGATTTAGATTTTTAGTACATATGTCATTCCCTTCTCTACTTTTTTCTGAGCATTTATATCTCACTTATTGCTATATGTCTTGTCTTCTTTCCATTAAAATGAAGGCAATGTAAAGTCACATTTTTACCTGTTTTGTTCACTGCTCTATCTCTACTGTCTAGAAGAATGCTAGGCACACAGTAGAAGTTCAATAAATATTTTTTGAATGAACATACAAATAAATGAACATATGAGCAATGATACAGTAAAAGTACATCAAACATGATTTTATCATATCTTGTTTTCAGAACAATAGCCATGGAATAATGATAAGCTAGTGGGAAAAGTTTACTCACTGGGAGAATAGTTTTTAGAAGGTGTTGGTATAAGTTATTGTGCACAGACCAAGGCGGGTGGCAGGAAAGAGAAGGATGTAGGTTGGACCAGCTGGGAGAAACAATGAAGCGTTCAGGGTATATGTGTAGTCATGGAGGGAGGAGAAAGTGTGAAAGGCACTAAAAGGGCCCAAATTAGATTCCAATGCTGATCTACTTTGTTGTCATGGGTTCTGGAAGCCTAAACCTTACTCCATCTGCCAGTCTTATATCTGTGCTAAACCCTGTGACTTCTAGATTCACCTATAGTCTCAACCATGCCACCCAAAGTCAGTACATTAGATACTGGGAATGCAAGGGTGAATGACGGAAGTGTGATCCCTCCCCTCACTGAGCTCAAGGTGTACCTGTAGAGGTAGACATTAAGCAAACATTCAGCAAACAGTATAAGGAGAGAGAGAGAGAGAGAGAGAGAGAGAGAGAGAGAGAGGAACCCCTGCACACTTTTCAGACCATTTTCTTTAGAAAACAAGTAATTCTAAATTCTTTTTCTGATGACTTTGATATGCATGCAAATCTGTTTAATCAGAAGGTTTTTACTGGCTTTGTAAGGCAGGAAAAAAAATCTCAGGTTTGGGGAGGCATTTTTAAAAAATATATATAATCATTGAAGAATAATGATGGGCTAAAGATGTAGCTCAGTGGTGGAGCATTTGCCTAGTATATGCGAGGCCTTAGTATAGGTGGGTCTAATCCCCAGTACCATTGGGAAAAAAATAAAGGACGCCTTTTTCTCCCAGTTTCTGTGGGACAGTAGGAGCCTAACTTTGGCAGGTGCCTCACTCCCGAACTGTCTTCTGTCATAAAGATATGAGGAATGTATTTTTTCTTTATTGTTCATCCTAAAAATGTGACAAATGGTTCTTTCTCTGTCCTTTTGAAAACATATCTGGCATGGGTTTATCTGCTTGGCTATGTGAATGCATAAGATTTCTGTCTACAATTTCTTTAGGGCTTTGCCTGTGATGGCATCACATTCTGGTTTAATGGGGTTTACTTATGACATGCACCACATTTTGTTTTAATGCTTATTCAGCAATAGAATAGATTTCTTTATTTGTGTGTTGGCAGGAGATTTTGCTTTTGATTACACATTCTCAACAAAAGGAATAAGAATTCTTAAGTACTGTTGGTAGGAGAGGGAACTGTGACAGCCACTCTTTTTTTAATTTTTATTTTATTTTTTGGTACCGGGGATCGAACTCGAGTCCTTGCGCTTGCACAGCAGGTGGCAAAACCACTGAGCTAAATCCCCGGCCCAGCGACAGCCACTCTTGAGTTATTAAATTAAGTATGTTTGCCTTTTGCTCAATAATTCTATTCTTCGTATGTATCCCAGAGAAATTATCCTTAAGAAAACAATTATAAGGCTGTTCATTACAGTGTTTTTTACTGGAGTCAAAATAGATGCCCTTCACTAGAGATACATAACCAAGACAAAATGTGGTAATGCACATTATGTAATAGTGTATAGAATGCAGAAATAATGAACTAGATGTACATGTAAGATATATCTTAAAATAGTGTGGAACAAAAAAGAATCAATAAAATTTATATCATGGTACTATTTTTGTAAATTAAAAATACACTCAACACTGCCTGATTTTTAAATATAAATGTAAAGATTTATAAGAAACATTACACTGATGCCTATGTTTGGGGTGGTGTGAGGTATAGAAAAAACTGGAGATAAGAGGAATGGCACACCCCTGCAATCCCAGCACTCTGGGAGACTGAGGCAGGAGGATCAAATGTTTAATCCCACTTTGGGCAATTTAACATCTTACTAAGACCCTGTCTCAAAACAAAAACATAAAAAAAGGCTGGAGACATAGCTCAGTGCAAAGGTCCTGGGTCTGACCCCAAAAATGAGAAAAGGAACATACGAACCAATGATGATAATGTCCTTGGACCACAGGAATACAACCAACTTTTTAAGCTCAGGGCCTAAATAATGGACAGAAAAAAAAAGTGAGGGAAGAGTTCTATCACACAAAGAACTTTTCAGCTATCTAGCAAATTAAGACTATTACCCCAGCTTAAATTCACTGTCCTTCAAGTGCTGCCTGAGAGCTAAATACACATATAACTATGGTGGCAAAATGAAGAGGTTAAATTGTTGGAGACAGTAGAAGCGCCTTTTTACAATTCCAGTTTGGCTGCCTTTTATGAAAATCTTATCTATTAATTATAAATCAACAAATCAAAGACTTTTTTCAGATAGAACCATTAGAAATAGTATCCTCTTTAAAAGAAAATAGTATCCTCTTGGCCTAATTAAAACTGCTTCAGAACAACTCCTTTTTAATTGGATCTTAATGTATTTATCTTATTGGCTATTAATATTCATTGCTAGACAGTGAGCGCCTCTGACGATGACTTTATAAGTGCCACATAATTATGTCTTCCACTGACAGAATTAACCCTGAGTTGTGCTGTGTTTATGGTTTCTATGATATGTGAAATTCAAACACGTGAAATTTTACAGATGCTCTAATAAAATCATTAGCTGGAAAGTACTCATTCATATAAAGACCAAATGTCTTTAAGAATATAAAAATCACATTAGTGGGCCGGGGATTTAGCTCAGTGGTTTTGCTGCCTGCTGTGCAAGCGCAAGGACCTGAGTTCGATCCCTGGTACCAAAAAAAAAAAAAATCTCATTAGCACTAAAAAAATCTCTGTACTTTTTAGTTTTCTGAAATTAAAGGCATTACAAAACAGAACTTTACATAACTCCACAGCTCACAACTCAGAATAGTACTTTTCTGAGAAATAAATTCTTAAGCAATTTAAAAAATTTTAATCAATTATTACATAATACAAGATTATCTTATGTGGGTCTGCAAAGTTGCCTATATTTTGTTAAAATAAATGAGTCTTCAGGAGTTGATGCAGTAAGCTTGCTACTTCCAGTGGTAATGTATCTTCCCAGTTGTTTTTAGATTCAAGATATCTTTTTCCCATAAATAGATTTACATTTATATGGAGTAGCCTTTGTCTAGAATGAATAGAGAGATAAATGAAATGAAGTCTTAGTTCACTTTGAATGATTACTTAACTTGCTTGATTTTTAGTGGTTCCAATTTTCAGGGGTTTTTTTTGTACTGACATATAAAACTGTATCATAAAGTAACTGTAAAGTGAGAAGAGGAGATTAACATAAATGGTCACTTCTTCTGTTCCTCCTGTGGTTTTTAACTATAAGCTCTAAGTAACATCTGGAATATGTGAACAAACAGCCAGTTCTTTTAAGAATTACTCTGGACAAATGCTTGAGTTTGCAAGTCACCAATGGTTATTAGTCTAAAACCATACAGGAACTGACAGGCCAAATCTTTGAGCTTTACCTATAAATATAAATATAACTATAATACATATTTACTCTTTATGTAATAGTGTATGAAGAAAACTGTTTAGTTCTTTCCCTGTCTTTTACTGTTTAGGAAAATCACAACAGATTTCTATAGTTTGAAAATATGCAAAGCAATGTACTTTAGTAAACTCTTTCACCCCAATGTAAGGTATCTCCAAATGGAAAATTTGATGTAGATAATTCACCTAATTTATATATGATCCAATTTCTTTAAATGTTTAGAAATGTAAATTATTGTTTTGTAATTAGTCTTTATATTCTAGGAAAAAAAAATTTCCCCAAGCCCAGTGCATCTTGTTCTAGATTTTCAGAGATAAAAAATAATAATAAAAGTAAAAAGTATGAGATTTTTGGGCAGTAGTTTGAAGCCCTTTGTAGCTTATTTTTAACCTACTGATGACAGATGGAAACAATTTTCTTTAAAAACTATCAAGGAAAAATTACCTTTACTTCAGGTTTGTGTTTACAGTCAGTGTTACAGAAAAAGTCGATCGAATCTCTGAAAATATGTGGAATTCTTGGTAGTTGTTAGATGGAAATATAAAACTAGTCTGTTGAATGAGGCAGCCATCTAGTGATGGCAAATAGCACTACAGACATTTTGCAGGACCCATAAATCCTCAGTATCTAAACAAACTCACTTAACCACAAAAAGAGCACTGCCGTCCAAAAGAAAACTAATGCGAGTCATACGTGCAATTGAAATTTTTTCTGATAGCTATATTTTCAAAGTACAATTTCAATATATTTTCATCTAATATATCAATATATTATCTCAACATGTAATCGATGTAAAAATTGTTAGCGAGACATTTTCGTTATTTTCATACTAAGCCTTCGGACTGGCCACTTGTCAGGTGCTCAGGTCCCCGCGGGCAGGACGAAAGGAGAGAACCTGTTAATTGCTTTTCCTTTTCTAAGTTTCTCAGACCCTCTGCCCACTTCTGAAAAGTCTTGCCCCTTCAAATTCTACTGTATTCTAAATAAGCCTTGCTTCCTGGACATTTTGCAAGTGTTAAAGGCACAGAAAGCCGGCCCGAGTTGGAGACGAGGGCCAGAGGGACCTCTCTCTCCGGAGGGCACGGGCGCTCGGCTCCCTCTCCAGGAAGGCGGCCCAGCGTCAGGCCGCCTGTGACCTCACAGTGCCCGGTCTGTGAGACCCCGGGCGTCCAGGGTCTATGGGTCAAACAGTTTCATGGTCACAGAGCAGAGGCAACGTCTTGTCTCATTAACGCAGCCCTCCCGAGTCCTCTGCACCAAGAACGGCGAGGCGTAGAGACAACGAGAGCGTAAGGGAGACCTGCCCCTTTCCTCCCAGGAGCATTAGCGGGGTCTTCCGGTGGACCCCTGGCCCTGCTGATTGGTCGGGGCTGCCGTCACGTGATACAGACGCGCTCTCCCGCGGCTTTCCCCGCCCCCGTCGCCCCCAGCTCTCCACTCCAAGGTAGCGGGGGCGGAGAGCCGGTTTCCTAGGCAACCGCCGCTGGCAGTTGGTACACAGGCCTGGGGTAAGGGAGGACCTGTCTTGGATTGCCCCAGAATCCATTGTCTCTGGATAAGGTGAGCGCTGGTCACCGGGTGTCCGTCAGTCATCCATCATCTGTAGGCAGGCGCCGGGAATCTTGTGGTCAAGGGACCTCCATAATGGTGCAGTGGGTTGTGGCTTTAGAGGCCATCAGCGTCATTTAAGAGGTTGAAGAAAGGAAGGTGGCCACAGTCACCTTTGCAGCCCCTTTAGCATCATTCAGACTGGACTGGGAGAACCAAGCAGTCATGGCCCACGTGATACTGCTCATCTGGAGTAACTAGGATGTTGCTTTGGAACATCGATGATAATTGGTGGATTCTGATCCCTTTACCCCCAAGGAAGGAAATAATTTGATCACATAAGACTTCTACTTTGCGGTAAAGAAATTTACTCTTCTCAGAATGACTCTTTACCAACTCTCATGGCAGACAGAAACATGGTCCTTTATGGTCTGATTATTATTATATTCTTAATGGTCATGTAAAACAAAATTCAAATCATTTAACAGACTTTCAGTGAACAACTAGCATGTGCCAGACATGGTGACAGGTTCGTAGTTCCTGCCCTTAGTGAACATGTAACCTGATAGGTGTGGTGGGTGCTGTATACAAAGACAGGTGCTGGCTTAAACCAGTTTCAAGGAGATGCTTATGATACGACCAGAAAGAAGTAAACTCTTCAGAGAGGACTCTTGATTTAAATCTTTAAAGGTATATGGAGTATACCGAAGAATCAAGGAGAAAAGATACTCTAGAGAGAGAAACAGAATATGCAAAAGTACAGAAACATCCTGGCCAATGCGGAGGGCCAGACCTGTTGTCAGAGCTGGGGGTGTTCTGTGGAGGTTAAGGTTGATGAGCTTGAGAGATGGGCAGGAGTCAGAGCAAGGCGGCCATGAGCACCTTCTAAGTGGAGTAGCATGAGCAGATTTACCTTTCAGAAGGCTGACAGCCACAGGGTATAGAGGGTGGACTGGGGGGAAGCAACAGCAGAGATGACATCAAGTTAAGGTCATGAGATGAGGCCCTGAATCAAGGCAAAGGCTCTTGGAATGGAGAGGAGGAAATTTTATGAGGTATTTGCAGAAGGGTTTAATGAGTGACTGAACTGGAGAAAAGATGGAGGATAATTCCAAGGTTTCTGACTTGGATGATAAGAAAGATGGTGGCATATTTATCAAGAGAAGGGATACACTGAGAGAAGTGTGCTAGAGGGAAGATGCAGTGAGTTCCATTTTAGACATGACATATTGAATTTGAGATATCTGACACACCCAGTTGGAACTTTCTGTGTGGGCAGTTGGATTTGTTGCACAAGAAAGAGGAAGAGGAAGATCAGTAATTTTTCATCAAGAAGAAAACAGTTGATTTGAAATGTAGTTTTCAAATAACAAGTAAAGAGAAGCCAAGGAGAAAAGGTAAATCAAAGACAAAATCTTAAAAAAGAGAGTCATCAGCATTGCCAAATGCCTTATTAAAGTCAAGCTGAGAGCTGAAACATGCCCAGTGTTTGGCAATTAGGCGATTATTTTTGACCTTGTTTTTTAAAAAGCAGCTGTGGTGACTTGAAATATATTCAGATTGAAGTAGGTTGAGGACTGCAAGTGTTGCTAATGATTATATAGATGCTTTTCTGTGAAAGTATCTAAAAAATGGCTATTCATAGAACAGGACAGGAAGAACCTTTTAAATATAGAAAGACCTAATAGTCATATGTGTGTGAAAAGAGACCCTGGAGAAGGAAAGATGGTAATATATGAGAAAGGAAAACTTCACAGAACAATGTTCTGAGACAGAAGAAGTTGGGATCAGTACATAGGAAGAGAAACTCATGGTAGACAAAATGAAGAATACTTCTATTAAAACGGAAGTCAGTTGGGAAAGAAATGCATGGTGCAATCACCTATGCCAGTGAGGACAGCCCGAGATCATCTGGGGAGAGTGGGGAAGGAGGGAAAGGGATAGCAAATGCAAAAAAGGGGGGTGAAAGTATACTCAGCGTATTGCAGAATCCAAGAAAATGATGTGCTGGGAGGACATCAGTGGAAATGGAGACTGGGAGAATGTAAGCTCAGAGAAGTGTTGTAGGGCCAGATCATGTACTATCTCCTAGGTCCTTGTGAGAATTCTGGATTTTTCTTATGAGTGAGATAGAAAGCTATTTGAGGATTCTGAGTGGAAGAGTAACATGAGCTGTGTTAAGTATTGAAAAGGACCCATGTAACAACTTTGCTGAGTAATAGACCATTGGGGCCAGGGGCAGAAGCAAGGAGACCAGTTAAGTTTCCGTTGTAGTAATTGAGAGAGAACAGTGGTTGGAATAGGGTGGTAGTAGTGGGGATAATAAGGGTGGTTAGATGATGGATCTACCTGGATGGAAATGCTTCTCAATCCTTCTTTGCTTCCCATGGGCAACTGTGTCTTTACTTCATTCTTGGACCACACCAGATAACACACCATAGGGTGCAAGGGAACACTTGGTAAGGAACAACCTAAAAGAATTTCAGTGTCCATCAAAGGCCCACATACAATGCAGGGCCTAATGTTCTCTGCCTGGGTTTATTTGCTTGGTACAGAAAGTAAAGGAAGGTTCTGTAGTTCCACCACTCGCAAGAAGAAAAGCCCATATATTTTGGTTTAATGTCTATGAGCCTTAAAGAAAAGACTGGCTGCCCACTGGCATGCAAGGGGCAAAGCCTGCCTTAAAACCTCCAACCCATCAAATAGAGGTTGGAGAAATCTAACTGTATCCATGACATCTACTCCGGAAGGAATTGAACTGTTTCCTTCATTATGCACCAAGTGACCACATGTACTTGGGCCCAATTTTGAGTTTTCTAATCTGTGCTCCTCCTTAACTCTCTACTTCTCTATCTCTATCATCTTATTTTAATTAATGTTATTTATACTGTAAATTTCCACCCATGATTTTTTGGAAGCTTCATGGTTACCTTTTAGTCCTTATTTTTATTTAGTTTTTAAAATTCAGTTGGTGTTCTGTTTGAGATAGCATTACAAATCCACTTTTACAGAGTCAAATCTTCCTTAAAAACAAGGTATAGCTCTTTATTTAATCAAGAAGATTATATTTTCTTGATACAGAAATACGCAGTTACCTCTCATTTCACCTTTTTCTTCTTCAGTGCCCTCAATTAGGAAAAAAAGCTTATCCAAATTCAGTAATAAATTGCTAAAACAAAATGTCCTTTTAAAACCCCAACCCTAAAATTTGCATGACTACATCTGAACTGTACGGAGCCTGGAACTTTCTGATACTTACAAGCCTCCTTATGCTTTCTCCCATCACTAATGGACTCAGGACTTGCAGATGAAGCTTCAGACCCTATCAAGAGGTGAATGTCCTGTTGGCCAGCTTGGCCATTCTTTTGCATTTGGGGAAGGCTCTTTTTAGGGCTGCTCATCTAAGAGGCTCAAGGTCTTCTCTAGTTCTCCAAGGGAACCAGGAGCCATCCGGCTTCTACAGCTTTCACCTTTCAAAGCACAAATCTTAGATTGATCCAGTCACCTTTCTTCTCCACTTTGATTGCTGCTAGAAAATTTTACCTAACTAGTGTGGAGTTGAAGGGACCACAAATGCATGGGTCTCTTACTGCAGTTGGATCTTTAGCAACACATATATTTTCCTCATCAACTTCTTTTCATAGAAAAGTAAGACTAGAGACAAAGATCTGGAATTCGCAAGGCGTGGGCTATTCTGGATGTTCACCATTCTCTCAAGGCCTGCCTGCCTGTCTGCCTCTCGTCTCAATGTCTCTCGCGCGCTCTCGCTCCCTTTTTCCTTCTCTTTCTCTGTCCGATACCATCTGTATCACTTCAAAAAGGTCTTTCTCAGTATTCCTGGAAATTGATGCACTTACCCTAGGATAGCTAAACATTTGTCTTATTTCCATATTTCTGTAGTCGTTCTAGTAAGACTTGGGAAGGGAAGGGAAGCACAAGACGCTAGTCGCTGCCTATTTTTCTTAAAATTTTAAGTTATCTATGTACCTGTCTGTACATATACATAGTTTTGCATAACTGAATAAAACTGAGCGTTTAAGTGCTTTTAAAATAAGAATTTAAATGTAAATTTATTAAACTATAACATGAAAAATCACACAAATCTTAGGTATGTAATTTTATTTTCTCAAAGTGAATATACCCTTTGAACCGGCACCCAAATAAAAAAATATCTTTATCAGCATTCCAGAGGCCCCTCTTTGCTTCCTGCTAGTCACTCAACCCTGAAAGATCACTGCTATCCTGACTTGTGTTACCATAGGTTAGTTTGTTTTCAAATTTTATATGAACTGAGATATATGTTACATACTCATATGTGTGTCTTCTTTTAACATTGTATTTGTGAGAGTCATAAATGCTTATAACAATAGTTATTTCTTTGTCATTCCCTTCCTAGGTGTAAACCCTAAAGGTGTGTAGCTCTGTCCTATATGACAAAATGTTCAGAGAATCACTCACTTAGCTCCCAAAAGGAAACAGTCCAAATATGTACCAAATAGTAGAATGAATAAATGGTTATGTGTTCATATTTTACAATGCCAAACATGCTTGTTAAAAAGTATAATTTTTTCTTTTCAATTTTTTCAGAATTCTCTCTAGTGTTTTCATTCTATACCAGCTTTCATCTGCATTCAAGATAACTCATACAAAAAAACCCCTTGGTATGTATATTTCCATATTTTCTTCCTGCATAACCACATACACAATATACACACATAGATACACACACACACACACACACACACACACCTGTGGGAGAGTTGTAAAGAGTGGAATTATAATGTACTTAGTTTTAAATACTTCATTTTGTCAAATGATCATGTCAGGAAAAGATTCCTGTATTTTCAGATAGAGAATGTCTATAAATATATAATGAAAATATTAAAATTATGAAAATTGGGTTAATTTTATTGAATCCAAGAATGAATTGGGTTATCACGTGTAATGAAGGAGAAATTAGTGAATTTCTCTTGATAAATATTTATTACTATGCCAGGTAAGCTGCTAAGCTCTAAGGACCTTCTTTTTGCCTCTGATTACACTAAGAAATCTGTTCCGTTTGGAGGCTATTCAAAGGAGACAAACAGGAATATCTAGTGAGGGAACTAAAGAAACTGGAACTAGGAGCAAGGTAAGTGTGATAATGAGAAATGACTACTTTCTTCAAGTATTGAAGCCTCATTGTACAGAAGGAAAATTATATTTGTTGTACTTGAACCAAGGAGGTAGAATGACAAACAAAGGGTGGAAGTTATAGAGAGACAGAATTACTTTCAGAATTAAAAGAACTAACAGAAAACTGAAGAAATGGAATGATTCTCAGAATTCAGAAAAATAGCTGGTGATGTGCTATGTGTAGATTTCAAGCCACAGTAGGTAGTTCAACCTAAGTAGCTCTAAGGACCCTTTCAAGTTGGAATAACAAGGCTCTAGTATTTATTTAAATTTTTCATTTTTTCTTAAACAGATATATTATTATGACCACTGGTTTTTAGAAGATGACTGAAAGTGAAATCCTAAACCAAGAAGAAATAATTAAAGAACTGGTGAGTCAAAGTCAAATTTCTTTTCAATAACATTTGCAAGGATATTACATGAAACATTTTTATGTTCCTTTCTGGGGCTAGAAGGATATTTCTTTTGCCCCGAGCCTTTTAGGAATACAAATTATATATGTGGTGCAACTTTCTTTTTTGTTGGAGTACAAAAATAGCATCAATGTAAAGGACTATCTATAATTTCTAAGGACAAATGTCTTCTTTTTATTATCTGAAGTAGATAAAAATTCAATTTCTTTCATTTAAAACAGTGTTTGTGCAATGGGTTATCTTATGAGATGGTTGGACAAGAAGGATCAGATGCTTCAAAACTGGAGATGTTTTTTTCAGGATATCCCCATATAGTTGGATTATCATTATTTCCTAACTTAGCAAGTCTTACAATTGTTGCTCAAGACATAAAAGAAATTTCAGGATTCGAGACTTGTTTACAGCTTAAAGAACTTTGGATTGCTGAGTGCTTCATAGAAGTAAGTTTAAACATATACTCTTAAATGGAGTATCTTTTCCAGAATTCTTGACTTTGGAAAAATAATTTATTGAAATATATGCATGTGGCATGGATCAAAATAAATCAGTGGGCAAAAATATGTTAGTTAGCACAAAGGAAAAAGCAGAAATAAGGAATCAAAGCAAACACATTCTACTTTTTAGTAATTAAATCAAATCAAATCATAGCCACTATTGCTTAGTAGTAAAATTGGTTCACATAGACACTATTGGTCAGATATCTGTTTTGAGCAGCAATATTGTGGAATATTTAAGAGCCACAGAAATGTACATACCCTTTGACACAGAAATCCTTATTCAAAGAGTTTATCATAGAAAGTAATTCAACAGCAGAAAGCAACTATATAGAAGCTAATTGTTATGGTATTATTTATGATAGCCAAAAATTTTAAATGTAAATATTTCACACATAGTATAATTTTAAAGTAAATTAAAAGCTTTATGAAATATTTGTAATTATTAAGTATTAAAATGTGAAAGGTTATAAAAATATTATAGATAGCCTTAAGTTTAAAAAAATCCACAAAATTGTGTGTGTTATGATTATAACCATATAAAATAGACGTGATTAAAATTTAAAGAAAATATGCAAAATTAAATATAGTTTATTTCAGTGGAGGGATTATATATTCCTTCTAAAAATATTAGGTTATTTTGTTGGATATTGATTTTACAATGAAATATAATATGTAAAGGGAAATGTGCATAGAAACAACATTATTAGAAGGATTAGTGACAAAATACAAGCTAACACTATTAAATCTCTTCTATTAAAATAGAAAATTGGAGGTCTTCAAGAATGTAGAAATTTGAAAAAACTATATTTATATTATAATAAAATTTCCAAAATTGAAAATTTGGAGAAATTAACCCAATTGGAGGTTCTTTGGTTGAACCACAATACTATTAAAAATATTGAGGTAAGATAATTTCAGTGATTTGTATGTAAAGCTAGTTACTACTGTGGAGTTTAAATCACATAGTTTGGTTAAAAGGCCAGAATATTTGTGACTAGTTATTATTATTGCCAAAAAAACTTAACACCTATATAGCATTTTATCATGTACAGAGATTTTCGTACACACCATCTTTACTTCTCACAAGCCTAAGAGGGAAGATGTTGTTATTCCTTCTTCGAAGCTTTTTTATAAAAGAGGTTCAGAGATATTAAGCAACTTGCCAGAGATCATAAACATCTGTGTGATATGCTCTTCTCCCACCCATTCCTCTTCTTCTCTCCACTCCCGTTCCTGTTACCTCCTTCCATAACGGGAAGTTCCAGTTTGGAGAAACAAAGCTAGCTTCACTGAGGTACACATCGCCCCCTGTGCTTGTGAGGCACATGACACTCATGCTCACAGCCCCTCAAGAACTAACTAGATTGAGCTGAAATGTTAGGTAAATATATATTTTATTTGCTCTTGTCTAAATTACACATTGTCTAAATTTTTAGGGCTTACAGACTTTGAAGAATTTAAATGATCTCAACCTTGCAGGAAATCTGATAAGCAGCATTGGTATGTATTGTTTCATTTGAAATCTGAGATAATGCTACAATCATTTTTATCAGTATAAAAATACATACTTAGATTTCTTTAATTTAGATTATTTTTATGTCTTCATTGCAAAGCATTTCTAAACCTATGATGGGATGTGAAGATATCCATTCAGCAGTGGTTAGTAATTATACAGTGGCACCATTACTCTTGTTTATATGCAGAAAATGACCATATATAACTCAGAATTATTATAGGATATGAACAAGAGGTAAAACAAGGAATTTGATATTTCCTTTATCTTGTTTTTAAAATTAAAGGTCGATGTCTTGACGCCAACGAACAACTAGAAAGATTAAACCTTTCTGGTAATCAAATATGTTCTTTCAAGGTATGTTTAAGTGGAATATTCATTTTTATTTATCAGTGTGAATCATGAACTATCTTACTAAAGACGTAGTCCCCTTTTTAGGAAAAATTTCATTATTTTGGCTACTTTATACTTCAGAAAATTTGAGTTTGCTAACTAATATAGCCTTAATGATATTTCACTACTAAAACCAAGCAAATAAATATTTAGTAGGGTGTCATTTTCTCTTAATTTTCTTCCCATCTTTCTGGCTACATCTCTTAAGTTTTTAGAATTTCTACTAGCATCTGAAAACTGTACTACCCCTAATCAATCCTGAAATTTTTTCTCATTTCTACCTGCATTTTCATTTTTAATTCTCTAAATTAATCTTGTCATGTTACATGACTTTTATCTACCTTTTATCTACTGATTTCTCCCAACTTGGTACCTATACTTTCCCTGACAGCTCTGCACAGTCATAGACATCGCCTACCCTACCTCAGGCTGATTTTGCCTCCACTAAACCTTCTTCTTTTGCAGCCTTCCCCACTTCTCTAAACGACATTTCCATTCTTCCAGTAACTTCAGCCAAAATCTTTATAATTGTGTTTGACTCCTCTTATCCCTTTATATCCCAGATCCAATCCATCAGCAAATACTGTTGGCTCTCCTTTCACAATAGGTCCAGTCTGCCCATTTTCTGCACCTGTATCCCTACCAACCTGGTTCCATTGTTGAGGGGAAAAAAATCTCCCCATTAACTCTCCCTCTTTTTTTTCTGCTCTTTCAATCTGTTCTTCACACAGCAGCCTGATGGGACCTTTAAAATATGTCAGATCACGTCATTCTTCTATTCATCTTTGCTCTTTCACAGTACAAGATACTTCTTATAATGGTTCCTGAAACTCTACATAATCTTACCCTTTCTGTCCACTGTGTCTGTGACCACAGCTTCTAAACCTCTTTTGTTTATTCTATTCCAGCCACAATAATCTTGCCATTCCCCAAATATACCTAACACATTCTCCACTTTGGCCATTGCACTTGCTGGAATATTCTTCTATCCTGCATGGCTCATTCACCATTTTCCTTGGATCTTAAATTATTCTAGATTTTTTTATTAGTACATGTTTTCAGTAGAGAAGAGTGATGTTCATTTTGGGGACTTGATACATGCATTATAACATATCTTGCTCATTTTCAATCCTTTTACCTCCTTATCTCTTCCCTCCCCCACCCCCTGATTCTTTTCTTCACCTTCAAGAGTTTGCTTTCTAGTTTACTGTCTAGACTTATATCTTTAACTTTTCCTCCCACCCTAAAAAGATACTATGCTAGTAGTGATGGAAAAACTTCTGTGCCTACTTTGCATCCATACCAGGCACCACACTAATTTTCAGTGAGATTTTTTGTCTTCATGGACTCCAGTGTCACCTGAATTTTCAATGTAAGTGGGGACTTTTGTGTAAGACTTCTGGGTTCATACCCTTATCTCCTAGTCCAGACTGATGGTCAAGTGCATCATAGCCACCCAGTGATTAAAAGATACCATTATTCCTTAGGACAATTAGATGGTTTACCTTCCTTACCCTTACAGAAATTGACCAAATAATTCTCTGCATATCTCTCTCCAAAATTCTCCCTTTTGGAGCAAATTATACTTAGTCCTACCCTAACTGTAGGTCCATTCCTATCTTTGGATCACACCAGTGAGCTATATCCTCACTTGTTCAGATTGAGTTTGGATATACACTGGCAATTTGACCCTGTCCTACTCTTAATTCTAGCAACTTGACTCCACCCTCTCTTTCCCATTCTATTTGTACTTTATTATAGTACTTATGACTCCTGGTTCTTCCTTTGAATTTCCCATAGGTCTGACTCTGATTTTACTAAATAGCATTGCATATTTTCAAGTTCAACAGAGCCATAGTATCCTCCTATACAAGGCAACATCCTAATAATAAGGAACGTACAAGGATGTCTTAGAGATTGTTAGAAAACTAATAACCACTCAGTTCACATATTTATTTGCAGTTTACTGTGTTCTAAGTGATGAATATTTGGAATATAACGTTAAACAAACACAAACCCTGCATTCAAGGAGTTTGTCTCAATCGTTTTCCAACTGCTTTTATAGAACTACAGATAGAAAATATTTAGGCTTTCTATGTCACAGATGGATTCCAGTGCTTATTATGTCTTTATTTTTTTATAATACTTTCAGAATACAAATACTGTTCTTAGCCTATGCACTGAGGGCCAAACCCCATATAGATCCTTGACATCTAACTTGTTGGGTGCACAAGCAATTAATAATAAGGAGTGTGACTAAGAGAACTTGGAGGAGAATCTTCTCAGACCTTATGGGAGAAAACAAGGCTTCCAAGAAAATGACACCTGTGTTGGGTCCTGACAGATTAAGGTGTGAAAGTGGAAGACAGTTCAATTGACTCAAAGGGACCAGGAGGCATGAAGGTGTAAAGACAAAATAGGCTCTATCTGACACATTCTGAAACTTCAGTAGTTCATATGGCCAAAACATAAAATGTGAGGCCTTTTTTTTTCATACTGGAGATTGAATCCAGGGCCTTTGCACTGAGCTGCATCCCTGGACTTTTTTTTAAATTTTTAAGTAAAGTTCTCACTAAGTATCTCAGTTGCCCAGGATGGGCTGAAACTTACTATCTTCCTGCCTCAGCCTCTCAGAGTGCTGGGATTATAGCCATGCACCACCAAATATTAGGGATTAAACAGGAAGGAGCAAGACTATAAAGAGTTAAGCAAGGGCCAGGTGACACATGCAGGAAAGTATAAACAGTGACTTAAAGATCAGGATGAAAGATGTTAAAGAGTGCATAATCAACCTCTCCCCATCACAGGTGGTGAGGAAAATGAGGCCTTCAAAGAAAGCTAGATTGTAGTTGACCATAATAGGTAGAAAGACACTTATGGAAAATACAAAACAAACCAACAAGAAAACAATGAAAAGTCAGGAATCTCATAACAGTTGTAATAGAATGGATCCTCTTGCCTTGACAAGTATCTTGGAGACAGGGAAGGTGGAGAACAATGTTTCGAGGTGATAAGCATAACAGAATGAAGTGAAAGAAGCAGAGACCTACAGGTGCCCAGGGGGCAGTTGTTAGTTGTTAGCAGAAGGGCATGCACAGAGGCAGCATCATTGCCTGAATGCATCAGTGTGTTCACGTGATGACTCCAAGTTCCAACTGGAATGTATGGTTTAGTATATATATAAAACGTATAGCTATATAGAATGTGATATTTAATTATTGTTTATCTTTCTTTAGGAATTTAATATGCTTTTTACTAGAAAGAAACATTGTACCATCTAGATTAATGTGTTTAAGTATGTAATTAGAATGTATTACATTAGACCATGGGTGATCTTAAGTGTTCAAATGTCTCCTCTAGAGATGGACATTCACAGTTAATTGAACATTGTCATTGCTGTTGTTTTAGGACCTCACTAACTTAACCGGGCTGCCTTCCTTAAAAGATTTGTGTTTGAATGATCCTCAGTATAAAGCCAATCCGGTCTGTCAGCTGTGTAACTATTCCACACATGTATTATATCATTTGCCTTGCCTTCAGAGATTGGACACTTTTGATGTGTCCGCGAAGCAAATCAAGGAACTAGCAGATGTAAGTGTACTCCTAATCAGGTATCTGTGGCTTCAGTTTGGTTAATTAAGTACTTCGTTCTGTCCACATATGGTAGGTTGGATTATCCAGTCAGTTCTTGTCTCCAATTTTACTTTTGCCCAGTGAGCAGGATATTTCACATAAAAAATACAAATAATAATGTTACTATAGAGTTTGCTGATAATACTGGAAAGTGAAATAATTGAAATTGAGTTTATATTGTTTGTCACCTATACAAAACTAAAAGAAGGAAATCTTAAAAATTGTCAAAGTGAGGACTAACGAAACTAGTGCTACATATACAAAAATGAAAGCTTCTTCTGCCTCGCAAGCACAGGGTCCTGAGTTCAATCCCTGGTACCCCAAAAAAGTAAATAAATTTAAAAAATGAAAGCTTAAATAAAGGTAGAAATGTAGCAAATAACCACATTTCCTCTTGAGTGTTATGTATCAAAATTAGAAAATATCCATGGTTGATGGTAGTATGTCAATAATTAGGTAGATTTTAATCTAATTAAAGATGGTTGGAAATCCCCAGGAAGTGTAATGGATCTCCCTCCACACACTGCCAGGACATCTCTGAAATTTTGAAGAGAGTGTGGCTCTTGGGTTTCCAATGCCAGTGACCTTCCAGTAAGGGGGCTGCTTTTTCATGTCTCCAAGGAAACTGCAATTTCAAAATGGAGTTCATGGGATTTCTCCAAGCTTTTTAATAGTTCCTTCTGTATTATATTTCTACCTCTCCTTTCCAGTCCAGTGTCACTCCCCTTGCTCCTCCATTTGTTCATTCAGATAATCATCCAGTAAATAGTTTTTGAGTATCTAGAATGTGCCAAGAACACATGCAGACCTTCCTGCCTTTTTTCCTTGTGGCTCATCCATCATCTCAACATAGTTAAGGAATAACTTTATCCATTTGTCTTAACTTGTCTTCTCTTGCTAGCTCAAGGATTTATTCTTAAATTTTCTTCTCTTCACTCTTTTCTAAGGTTGAGATTATTCTCTTTTTCATCCTTAATATAAGAAACAAATTATGTTTCAATACCAACTAATCAAAGGGTTAGTGCTCTTGCCTACTAGCAGATGTTCAGAGTCATTGGATGTCCAGGAAAGAATGTCTTCTCCAACAATGCTAAATGAAAATTAACAGCACAACTTGTAGAGAACAGGGAAAGGGGATGTTACTAGAACCTCTGCAGTAAGTCCTAGTCTCCTGTGAGCCACAGCAGCACAAGGCGAATTAACTTATTATACAGGAAAGGTAGAAAAATGAGACTTTGAGAAGAAGCTGAGCTTTGGGTCTGATCAGTGCTGCTCTGGGCGGCAAAGACGACAGCCCCCAGCTTACCACACCTTTTATTAAGTACATCGGGAGAAACAGATGTAACAGATAACTTGCAGAGAGTTCAGTACATCCAGATAAACAAGGTGTAACAATCCAAGAACAATGAGGAACTGAGTAGATGAAGATTTTATTCCTCCCGGATGTCTTCAGCTGGTGTAATCTTGTCCTGGAGCATCACAGCATCTCCGGATCATTGAGGTATCAGTTGTGACTGGGAGCCAAAATGGAATTATGTCTCAAAATGCCATAGGTGGCCTGTAGGCAGGAGATCTAGGCCTAATCAAATGATTTTTCCCTAAAATTATGTAGCATTGCTCCTGAAAACAACTTCACATTAGTAGTTATATTTTTTAAATTTCTGTATCCTCTCTGTAGTTTTATGTCTAGCAAAGATTCTGCAAAGTGAACACAGGGAACATGCCCCAAGAAATTAGTTGACCAACTCATTCATCAACCCAGTTTGGTGAAACTTTTAGATACAAGTACCCAATTTCTGCTTTCTTGAAGTTTTTTTTTTCCTGAGGGGGGCACCTAATATGCAGCTGGGTGAATAAACAGCTAGCATGTGAGGTGATGATAAATGCTGTGGAGAAAGTAAAATAAGGGAGAGAGAAAGGGTATGGTTGGTAGGGACAGAGGAAGGGATGTTGCTGTTTTATACAGAATGGTTAGGAACAGATTTGCTGATGGATCAACATTTGCACAGAAATCAAAGGAAGTGAGGAACAAGCCATTCGAACATCTGGAGAAAGAGATTTTTTAGTCCCTGAGGCAGGGACATGCCTCTACATATTTGAAGAACAACAAAGAGGAAAGTATGGGGGCCGGAGATTTAGCTCAGTGGTTCTGCCTGCCTTGCAAGTGCAAGGTCCTGAGTTCGATCCCTGGCACCAAAAAAAAAGAAAGAGGGAAGTATGGCTGGAATTGAGTATGTGATGGAAAGAGAAGTAAGAGATGATGACAGGAATGATGGGGACAGATCATATGAGAATCTGTAGAATTCTGTAAGTCCTTTGGCTTTTACTTTGAGTAAGATGGGAGCTATTGGAAATTTTTGAGCAGAGGAGAAACAAAATGACATACTTTTAAAAGGAATTATTTTAGATAATGAATTCAGAATAGATACTTAGGAGATTACTCCAGTAATTCAGATAAGACATGTGGATGTTTTGATACAAGGTGTTAATATAGAAAGAGGTAAGAAGTAGTCAAATTCTGGTGGTAGTTACAAGGTGGAACCAATCTGGATTGGCTAATGAATTGGATATGAGGTACAAAACAAAGAACTAGAAAATACAGTGGTGCCACGGTTCACAAATTTAATTTGTTCTATGATTTTGGGAAAGGTGGCCATGTTTGTGTTTGTATAGGAAAGATGGCCACAGTCATGTTTGTCATGTTTGCACACAAAAAACACAATTTTGCCATACACTTCTGTTTGTGAACCAAATTGTTTGCAAACAAAAGCATTCATGTATCAAGGTACCACTGTAATTCGAAATTATTAGCTTGAGCAATTAAAAGAGTAATTTATTTGATGAGATAGAGAGAGAGTAGGTTTAGAAGGAAGAATCACATTTAACCTTAGGCAAAGTTTGAATGCTCTTTGAACATTTATTGGGGGTCATAATCAGTGAGTGATTGGGTATGTGAGTCTGGTGTTTAAGAGAGTTTCTCAGGGTGGAGATATAAATAGGAGAATTGCAGACAGAAAGATACTACTTAAAGCCATGGACTTGGTGAACCAGAAGGGAGTGGTGTGGATGGGTAGTGTGTCACTTGGGTGTTAAAGGTTGGGGAGAAGAGGAAGAGAAACCTGAAGAAGAGACCAAGAAGAACTAACAGGTAGCATCTTCTGACATTCTGTCCTTCAGTCTTGTTGCCTTAGTCACTTTCTCATCACTGAAACAGAATACTCAATACCCACAATATAAAGAAGGAGAAGTTTATTTTGGCACACAGTTTTAGAGATCTCATTTCATGCATGGTCAGCTATCTCAAATTAAAGTGCATAATGGAAAAGCCTGGTGGAGGAAAGCTGCTCCACTTGGCAACCAGGAAGAAGAAGGAGATGAGAAAGAGGAAGAGGAGAAGAACAGAGGAGGGGGGGTGGGGAGGGGAGGAGATGAGACATCAGAGAGGGAGATATACATTTCCAAGTCATTCCTTTAGTGACCTGATTCCAATCAGGCCCTACCTCATAATAGCACTTTTAACTTATGCAGATATCCCACTTGGTCCAGTCATCATCCAAATATATGAGGCTTTTGAGGCATACTTCAGATCTAAACCATAACCTTCTGCCCCTAGCCCCCAAAAGACTCATGTGCATCTCTTTGTGCAAAATTCCTTTAGTTCATTTCTAAGACTTGCCAAAGTTTTCTTAGTTCCAGCGCTGCTGAAAAGTCCAAGTCCAAAGTCTCCCCTGAAACTCAAGGCAACCTCTTATCTGGGAGCCCCTGTAAAAATCATAGAGGCAAACATTTCCAACATACAGTGGCACTAGATATACATTTCCATTCCAAAACAGAGAAATAGGGGGATAGAAAGGAATTTCACCAAAGGAAAACCAAAACCAAGCAGGACAGTTGCTAAATCCTGTAGCTCCTTGTCTAGAACCTAGAGCAATTTGTAGCAAGATGTCAGCCCCAAAGGGTTTGGATGGCTCTATACCTATGGCATTGCTGGGTGCAGGCCTCATGGGTTCTCTCTTGAACAGGCTCTACTCAGTGCCTGCAGCTTTCTCCAGATAATCCATGTTCCTGACTTCTCCAACTTGCTGGGGTCTCCACTGCACTTTCAGCTTTAGTATTATATCCTTACACACTGCACTCTCAGGAGCACTGCCTTGCCTCCTAGGCCTTCTGAAATGTGGCTGGAAGCCTTCCTGATCCCACAACTCTTGCATTCTGCATGCCTATAAATCTAGCAGCATGTGGATGATGCCAAGGCCTGATACCACCAGATTAAGCAGTAGCCAAGCCCTCTTGGATCATGACTTCAGAGGCTTCTAAGTGCATGGATGGCTGAGCACTGTGAAGGAAATCCCTGGGAACCAATCCTATAGGTAGTCCCTCTCAAGCAAAATTCCCTGAGCCTCTCTTCTCAGTCTTTCAAAGGAGTTTACCCTTTTAAACCCTTGAGCTTTCAAAGGGTGGGGTCTTGCTAATTCCTGAGATGGAGATGCCCTCTAAGCATCTTTCCCATGGTCCAGATGTAAAGTACTTGGGTTCTTTTAAATGCTAATCTTTTTAGCAAAGAAGCTGTCCAAGGACCCAACTTTGTTGCTTCCTTTCTGGGGAAATTACAAACTTTTCAAGATATTTAGCTCTGTTGTTTGCCTCTGATTTTCTCTGTAAATCTGGTTAAAAGCTGCCAGTTGTACCCATATGACAGCCTGAAAGCTGGGCTGCCTTGAAAATTCCTCTGCCCTGATTAGTCTACCACCCTTAATCTCAGTCTTCCACAAAGGCTCAAGATATGGGCAAAATGTGGACAAATATTCTTCCAGAGCATAACACATATGGCCTCTAGCCCAACTCTCAATGGATTCTTTGTTTGCAGTTGAAACCTTCTGTAACTGGCCTTTACCATCCACATTTCTCTGAGTATTCTGGTCTTCTGAGCTCCAAGTAGAATCTCCCATTAAGCTTGGCTTATATCACTCTCAGGCTTCCGTAGCTTGCATCTCCAAAACTTTTCAAATGCCTCCTACAAGCCAGTTCCAAAGGCTTCTGAACCACATGGTCAGGTTTAGTCACAGCATCAACCTTACTTCTTTGGTACCAAAATCTGTCTTAATCACTTACTTCATTGCTGAGATAAAATACCCTTCACCTGCAACTTAAAGAATGGGTTTCAGAGGTCTTAATCCATGCATGGTTGGTGAGCTGTAAGGGAAAAAGCATGGTAGAAGAGCCTGGCAGAGGAAAGCTGATCACGTCATGGCAACTCAGGCAGAGATAGCTAAGAGAGGAGCCAGGGAGGAAGATACACAGTTTTAGGTCATGCAACCAGTGACCCAACTCCAACCAGGTTCCCCCTCCTAACAGCACGTTAAGCACATTCAGTGTAGTTCTTCCATGAGCCAATCACCATCCAAACACATGAGGCTTTTGGAGCACACTCCAGATCTAAACCATAACACTTATTTGGTTAGGAGTAATATAAATAACAAGGAATTGTTACACAGTTTATGACATCTTAAATTATATCATCATGTTCAGAAAACAATTTTTCCAAAACAAGTTTAAACAAGTTTTTGTCTTATGTTATTAATATCTATTTTTGTGAGAGGAATTTAGTAATTTCAGTTTCAGAAATTCCTAATATTTGTGGATAAAGGAGTTCTTTTGGCCTGCTCACATACCATGTATTTTGTTTTTTGGGGGGTTTTTTGGTACTGGGGATTGAACTCAGGACCTTGCACTTGCCAGGCAGATGTGGTGCCACTGAGCTAAATCCCTGGCACCACCATGTATTTATTTTATTCTGTCTTTTATGCCAATGATTCTGTTGGAATCTAAGTTATATACACTGGCACCTCAGTTCACAAATGCTTTTATTTGTGTACAATTTGGTTCACAAACAGAAGTACTTGACAAAATTTTGTTTTTGTTTGTGAACCCTGCGTTGGGTAATGTACATAAGTGTGGCCATCTTTTTTGCATGAACACCAGTGTGGCCATTTTCTCCAGAATTGTGGAATGAATTAAATTTGTGAACCAAGGTACCACTGTGCTATGTTTATACTACATAAATTGCATAAAAGAGCCTGTAGATATAGAAATGAAAGCTTATACATTTTAAACACATATTTTCTATATTTCTTTGAGATACAGATTTCTTGATAAAGAGAAACATTCATTATTTCAGGTAAATAGCTAAAAACCAGGTCGTATTTTTGTAGCATGTCTGATTATTTTATACTGTCCTCAGTCTTTTTTGATTAATACAACTGTCAAGCACCACTTAGGTAGCATATTTCAAAAGGGTGGATGTAATCAACTTACCATGATCAACTTATTAATGGATGATCCACTGTTATTAAGAAATTTAAGATAACTGAATTAGATTGACAATTTAGTAATTTACTCAGCCTAAAACAAGTTCATTTAGAGAATCCTTTTATAGATTTGGGAAAAAACCCCTACTTCTTAGCCATGCTTTTAAAATATGAATTGAATATTGTTACATTTGCTCCTAATTCTTTTTTGTTTCTTTATTTTTCCTTAAATTAGCCAAATTGGAATAATTGTAGCTATATATATTTTTAGTAGTACTGTCTCACTAGCTAAATGCTACTGTTTTATAAATTCTGTCCTTAATGTCTTCATGCTGTCTCCTGGAAAGAAATGTGAATATGTCACACATATAAATATTATTCAGAAAGAACATCTTTGAAATTGTATGGTTTGCATATTAAATTTAAGTAGAGAACTCTGTGAGCCATGGTTCCTCCAGCTGTTATCATTATTTGTAACTGAGTTAGAAAAACTTGCCATCAGGATGTAGAACATGTTGTCCTCAGATAATACCAGTTGTAATGACCTATGCTTACTTTTACCTAATCTTTTGTTGTTTTATTTCTTACTTTTAGACCACAGTAATGAAAAAAATAATGTATTACAATATGCGTATAAAAACTGTTCAGAGACATCTTAATGAAGACCTTGAAAAATTAAATGTTAGAAAATGCAAATTACAAAAGTTGCCAGAAGAACAAATAAAGTTACTCAGCTTTGTGAAAAAAAATGTAAGATTTAATAATGTAAAATTTCAGTCATTATATCTTTAAAAAAACTGTCAGATAAGGTAGCAAAGTCTTTTAAAGTTTATATAAGTATATAATTAATACTGAATATCAGTTCGTTTGCCCTAAAAAATGTTTTGATTCCAGGTATTTAAGCTGCATTCTGTGAAATTCTCAATTCAAAACCAGTATCGCCTTACGTACTTGTGAAATTTTTACATAGCTGTGAGATTCATTGTGACTAAGAGAGTGACAGAGATCTGTTGTACATACTTCAGTTGCATTTTTATTAGACACCAGCAGGCTGTGCTCAAAATGCATTTTCTTGTTTAAAGTGTTAAAATATCCCTTTACTAATACTGTTAAAGAGATACAACAAAGTAGGAACTTTTTATTTCAAAGTAGGCACTTTGAGTCAGGGTATACTTCAGTAGTATATGCTCTTTATTTAGAATAAGTTGGATTTCTCTTATTAAAAGCAGACACTGAAAATTAAGTAGTATTTTCCTCAAAACAATCCCTTGTGTACCTAAAGCTTTATTTTTAAAAAGTATGAAGAAACAAGGGATTATTCAGTAAATTGCTTTTAAGAAAATAGCCAAATGATTTAGGAGTAGGGGAGTTTAGTCCTCAGTTTACACTATACAAAAATTAAATACCAGTGGGTGGAAAAGAATTAAATGTGCAAAATAAAAACATAAAAAATTAAAGAATAAACATGCATAAATATATTTGACTGATCTGTTTGTGACATAAAATAAGTCCTAGAAATTACAAAGGAACAAGATACAGATTTAATCTCAAAAAAGTTAAATGATTTTGTACTAAAAGTATTATTAATAAAAGTTAACAATAGATGACAATCTGAAAAAAAAGATTTTCAACAAAAATGAGAGACTACTGATTTTTACCCTTAGTATGATACGTGCTAGTACTTCTAAATGATGCAAGATGAAAAGTAAATATCCAAATAGCAAAAGGGAGCGAAGTACATAAACACTTTGAGAGGGAGAGAGGTGGGGGGAATAATGACCGATGAGCACGTGAAGGAGCAGCTCAGTTATCAGCTATCAAAGCACAGAGGCAAGGCAGTGCCCAGGTGGGGAAGTGAGGCTTGAGGGTGCTCATGTCCCTTGGCTTAGTGAATCGAGGCCTAGCACTCTACCCTCTGGCTGTTCACCACTGCGCTATCAGTGATTCGCTTCTGACACTCCGTTCGAAGCTTACTCACCACTGCACCATTAATAACAAGACAAAAAATGGAACTACCTAAATGTTCAGCAAGAGAAGAGCTGTTCACTTTCATGACAGAGCAGTAGATAGTAAAAACCAAGGCTTTGAAATGTATTTAATACTTTTTCAAAATGAGGCTTTAATTATTATAATCAGAAAAACATCAAAGTAAAATTTTAATGAAGTGTAAGTTATTTGAATAAAAACCACAAGAGACCAGTACATGAAAGGCATTTTATGTTTGCCATTTCCATATGTAAGTGCAAGTACAGGTTGAGTATCTCTTCTCTGAAATATTTGGCACCAAAAATGCTTCTGATTTTAGAATTTTTCAGATTTTTGGAATATTTGTAAATTAATTGGATAATCATTCCTTATCTGAAACCTGAAATGTATAAAAAAGTTTTGGATTGTGGAGCATTTCCTATCTTGGATTTTCAGATTAAGGATGCTCACCTTACATTAAATAAAATCTCCAAATGTGAAAAATAAAAGTCATAGATTATGTAAACTATAAACATTTTTAATACATAGGCTTAATTTTTTAAAACAAATGTTGCCCTACATAGACATTTTACTGAGAAAATACAGATAATCAGTAAATTTCTGTTCATATACTTTCTGTACAATACAACTTATTTTAAAATACTATAAAATTAAGATTATGGTGAGGTAAATAAGGCTCTTGCCTTGGGGCTCAAAATATAAGAGAATGTCCAAAACCTCAGTAATCAAGATAAATAATATTTTATGCATTCTTTTTAAATATCCAAGTGTCTTAGTCACTTTCTCATTGCTAAGACACAATACCCAACACTTGCAATTTAAAGGAGGAGAGGTTTTGTTTGGCTCACAGTTTTGAAGTTTCAGTCCTTGCACTGACTTGAGCCATATGAGACCAAGGAAAAAGGATAAATGTGTACCCCTGTATTCAAGCTTTTCTTTATTCTTCTGTGGGTTTTTTTCCCAGAACACTATGTACACAGTAGAGTACATACACAGTTGTCTGGAATCGTGTAAAAATAAGTTCATGTTCATGTTGAAAAGACATTGACAAATGGGTGCCTAAACTATCACAACTTTATTTTTAAAGTTTAAGTATTTCATTCACGTCAAAGCTGGCATTTATTTTAATTTTACTTTGGCTTTAATATAAGAAAACTTAATCAAATTTCAGAATCAACTTCTTTGCTTTTCATATTTTGAACTGAGAGACTGCCATATTTGAAGTACTTACGGTTGTCATTCGGTCAAAGGAAATTCGTTGAACTTGACCAAAGTTGATGTAATGTGTTTGGTATGCTTTTATAAAGTCTGCCCTATTTATTACCTAAATTTCTACCTTGTTAAATTAAATTAGCTATTTAATAGATCTCACTAAAATATTAATATCTGAATTCAGACTTTGTCTTTACCATGTTTTATTATTTTCCTTTCTGATGCATGGTTTTCAACAGTTGGAACGGGAACTGGCTGAACTCAAGGGGTCTGGCAAAGGGCACAGTGACAGATCCAATAACAATAAAGTAACTGAGGTTGAAAAATCAAAGAGTTGTGAAACCATCATAGAAGAACCAAATCTTCAACAGAAGATAATGATCAAACTAAATGCCTTAAATGAAAGGGTAACATTCTGGAACAAAAAACTAGATGAGTATGTTTAAAGAATTATCTAGTTCAGAGTTGATATATGAGAGAATAAGAATGTCTGGTGTCATCAGTTAAATTCAGTTTCCTTGTTCAGTAATGGAAAGAATTAAAAATGAAGACATGACATGTTTTCCTTAGTCCAGTTGCTAGTGCATAATGAGCATGCATCCCTGGTCACAGCTGGCCTGCAGTTTGTGGTAGAGGCGGTTCTTAATCAGGAACAGTGAGCATCTTTTGAATGCCTTCTTGTCGCATCTCTGCACACTAAAAGCAAAAGGGCACCGCTGGCAGAGGAACTCACCAAAGTGATGAGATCTGGCAAAGTACATACACAGTTATCAAAATCATGTAAAAACAAGTTCATGTGCATGTTATCAACTAAAAATTTAAATAAGGCTTAATAAGGACTGTGAAAAAATTTTACTTCTAAGGCATTAGAAGTAAAGGCATTATTGGATAAGGCATTAAGTGGATAAATTAGTCTGTCCTATAATAATGTTAACAATAAACATTAGTAACATTCTGGTGTGGCGAGGTTTTCCTGTGCCAGACTCTTTGCTGTGAGTCTTACATGTATAAGCCTCAAGACAGCCTTTTACGACGTGGGTATGAAATAGTACTGCCATTTTATTGAGAAAATGGAATCATAAAAAGGTTAAAATTATATAAGATTTTTAAAAAGCAGTGTTAGACCCAGGATAGTCTTCTAATCTTTATATATTCTGAAATTAAAATTTGAGGTGGTTTTAAATTGTAAAAAGACAAATGTCTTTTACTCGGTTGAAGTATTAACAAGCTTTATTCATTGAAAAAAAAAGAAACTGATATATTTTGACATCAGTTAAACTGTTATGACTTTTAATGTTGTGATTTTTAGATCATTCTAATAGCTGTATATATATTTTTTTCTTCAATAGAATTGAAGCAATCTATCGTATTGAAGTAAAGCAAAAGAAGGAAAGTCATGGCTTATTGATCCCATTTTTGCTAATTGAATTGGAAACTGTGGGAAATATCTATTTTGAACAAGGCACGAGATCTGATGACTGGTAAATCTGTTTGAAGTTTATGTATAGTTTTAAAATAACTTTAAGTAATAGTTTCATCAACTAAAATATCAACTTATAATTTTAAAATGTCCCCTTTTCAAAACATTTCTCCTGAAGAATCTTAATCTAACAAAAATTGTCAGTTACCTACTTCACCTCTTACGCATTTCTCTGTTTACACTATCACTGTCGGCTAACCTTGAAGACATCTTAATGATATATCATTGATCTTTACCCAATTTTTCTGAGCTAAAGAACTGAGTATCATTTAGAAAGAAATAGTTTATAGTAAAGTATTAGTTTTTTATATGTTCCTATTGTTTGTTTCTGCACTGGATAGAGGCCTGGATTCTGAATATTGGTTGAGAAGCTAAAACACAACAGGACTACCAAACCAAATAACATTGCTAACATGGAAGTTTTTCTAGCAAGTATTCTGTAGGCCTATGGTCAAAGAAGAGCTTGTTATTTAGAGCTAGCTGTGGTCAGGGTGCACATAAGCACTGCACATTAATAAGACATGTGCTTAAACCTAGATTTGGGATCAACAGCCCATATAGACAAAAATGGAGAGAACCACAGGAAACAGAAGCAGAAAATGGGATCCACACTTTGAAGCCAAGATCTACCTATCAGGAGAAATAGGAAATGGGTGGATTGCCTGAATAGAGGGCACAATTAGAATCCTTAAAGAAAAAAGAAAGCCTTGATGAAGAATCTTGTTAATTTATGACTTTCATATTCCTGAAGTCATTTTCTCAAAATTGAGGAGCCTGTGAAACAGCCAGGGATTGCCCTAGAACCATAGTGGGAATGTCAGTGTTTGGAGGTTCACCAGGAGACACTGTAAGTTCCCCTTGGTGGGGAACACGGTTTTACTGAATCAGTTGCAAAATAAATACCGATTATTGAGGAGTAGAATGCAAAATTTGCATTAATTTTTTAGGAAAAAAAGTTTTGTTGTTTTTTTTTTGGTGCTGGGGATTGAACTCGGGTCCTTGCGCTTGCAAGGCAGGCGGCGGAACCACTGAGCTAAATCCCCAGCCCCAACTATTATTAAAAGTTATTTTAAACCAAGCCCCAGATTTCCATTCGAGGTAGCTGTTTACTCCTCAGTGAGTAAAAGCTTCTCACAGATCTTCTTGAGAAGTACTCTCAAGAGTGAAAGAGACTTTTAAAAGTTTTATTTTGTATCATTGAATCCATTTACCCAGCAGTTTACACTGTTTAGTACTTGATTTTTATGTATAAGAATATAAAAGGTGTTCATGTCAATTCCCGCATAAATAAGTAAGGGCATGATTTTTCAAGTGCAAAACTGAATGGTATCCCTTTTGTTTCTTTTTTTGACTTATTTCAAAGTAAGCTCTTAGCCAGGTATGGTGGTTCAGCTGGGCATGGTGGCTCACTCCTGTAATCCCAGCACTCGGGAGGCTGAAGCAGGAAGATTGCTGTGAGTTTGAGGCCAACCTGGACTACATAGGGAGCTCAAGGCTAGCATAAACTGCACAGTGAGACCCTGTCTCAAAAAATAAATAAATAAATAAAAATAAAACAAAGTAAGCTCTTAACAAAACTAGCAGATTAGTGAAAAATATTTTTAAATGAAATTACTAAAATGGCAGAATTTCAAGGACTTTTTTTTTTTGGTACCAGGGATCGAACTGGGGTCCTTGTGCTTGCGCAGCAGTGGGTGAAACCACTGAGCTAAATTCCCAGCCCTCAAGGACTTTTTTTACTTTAAGCATACTACAAGTTTGGCCACCTTACAGCTGACCTTTTGTGTATATTAAGAAATAACAACTAAAGTGCTTTAAACTGGAATCTGCTGCATTTTTGGTTGTTTTATTTAAACACTGACTTCTTTATTAATATTTCTAAGGCCAAAGATTTAGCATTTTATTAAGAAGTACTTGAGTAGTACTAGGACTCAAATAGAATGATTTTCTAGCCTTTATTACTTTAGTAAAAAACAGTGCAGATTTCTAACTGTATATTATTGAACACATCTTAATTTCTTTTATGAAACAGTTATTATATTTTTCAGTTCTAAAATATCATTATTTTATAGACTTACCAGTTGATTGCTGCCACTTTAGCTTTATCATTATAGATTTACCTATGTGCTGCCAAGTGAGTTACCTATCAACATCAGACAGCATTCATGAGCAAGGAAGATGCTGTTCTCCTGCTTAATTTAAAATGAAACTTTAAAGCACCACAAAAGAATATATAAGTGAATCTATAAGCTCCTTGGGGAAGTATATGATATTTCATGTGGCTTATAAATCATAGTATCTAGCATAGGGCTAGATTCATAGCCCAAAATATAAATTACTAATTGAAGTTTCCATGTTACTTTATAAGTACTCATTTAACAATTTCACTTTGATGTGATATTTTCAGTAATTAATCTAACTATAAGTAAAGATTTCATGCTGTACTCTTTAGGAGCTATAGCAGCAAAAGCTTACTGTTTTATACAACAAAACATTGGTTTAAGTCAGCAAATCAGTTAACAGTATTTAGTAAGCCTTGGTCTAATAAATTATATTAAGTTCCACCCATTTAAAAGCACATGCGTTCTACATTGTCTGCATCGTTTGTATATTAACTAAAGTCTGTAGGCATCTTTTGGTGTAATTGAGTATCTTAGTCCGTGATAAGTGTCAGTATGAATGCTTATAAACTCAGGTCTCATTAAGTGAGGGTACTCGGGAAATTTGAGGGGCCCTCACTCTCCTGACCATAAAGCATTTGATACTGTCAACCATTCCTTCCTGTAATTCCATCTCTCTTGATTTCAGTGTTTAGAATTTTTCTATTTTTGTATGCCTTTCCTTATTAGTCTCCTTTCCTGTACTTTCATGTTACCTATAGTTACAACCTCTCTCCTGGACTCTAGCCCTGAGACTATTGGACAGAGAAATGTCTATTGGACATTTCTACCTGGATGTCCAACTGGCAAAGCAAACTCAACACATTAAAAGGAAATCAGCTATAGTAGAATGCATCAAGGAATGAGAAACAGAAGACCTAGGTTCAAACTGTGTAATCTTGAAACAGCCATTTAGTCTATCTGAACTTATATCTTAGTTTAACTTTCCTCATTGGTGAGACAAAATACCTGACACCCAAAGTTAAAGAAGGAAAGGTTTATTTGGCTTACGGTTTGTAGAGGTTTCAGTCCATAGTTGGCTGGCTCCAAGCAGGGTGGCATGGCAGAAGGATGTTGCAGAGGAGCAATAGTCCACAGCAGTCAGGCAGGCGAGGGTGCATTAGCCCTTTTTCTGTCTCTTTATACACAGATTACCCACCCTAGGGGAGGAGTAGCACTCACACCCTTAATCCTACCCAGAACTATGCCAAACCATCAGTGAACTGATTTAGTAATCACATACCCTTGATCCCAGCACCACGCACTCTAGGCCCATCCCCCTCTGATAAGCACCCCCATGACCGCATGAGGCTTTGGGAGGATATCTAGACATAGCCCTGACAGTACGTTTAGATGAGATCATGTGAAAATACTTCACCTTGAATTTTTGCTTTGTTCTGTTTGGGTTTTGATATCTTCTTGGTTACCCATTCTCAGCAAACATCGAAGACATTCTTGACCCTGTCCTCTCCCTCAGTCTCCACAACCAGCCGGATGCCAAGAGTCAGCTCTTGCCACACCTATCACAATGCCTGCGTGTAGCCGGTGCTCAGTGTTCATTAATCAGTAAAGTTTCCTAAATGGTCTCTCATATGATTTTTTCTTTCTTTTTTTTTTTTTGGTACTGGAGATCGAACTCGGGTCCTTGCGCTTGCAAGGCAGGCGGCGAAACCACTGAGCTAAATTCCCGGCCCTATTTCTTGCTTCCTTCACAGAAAGCACTCTTAAAAACAAAACCAAAGAAAGCCTTTAGTTACTGTTTCCTTCCAAATTACATTTAGATCCTTCACCTACAGAGGAGAATTTAATGTCTCTAAATTATTATCACACCTTTTCAACCTTTTCCTTCGTGCCTCCTATTCCTGGTGCACAGGTAATCCCACTTAAGTGTTTTGTTTGTTCTGCTTCCTTCACCCAGAATGCCTTTGTGTCCCTCATCCTAGTTTTATCATTGCTCAGGTGAATTTCTAGCAGAAAAAGAAAGTCTTCATGGAGCTATTTGTGTCCAGACTAGAAGCTAAATATTGTCCATTCATCATTTCCACCCATCCATGAGAACACTCCAGCCCCACTACGATCCACTGAATAACAAAAACCTTATCTAATCACAGATGTGTAAATACTGAATAGTTTCTCTGGTGTGAGAAACTGAAAGTGTAAATAAGGACTAAATGTATAATAGGTCATGTGAAATAGGAAGAAAAGGGGCAAAGGGGAAGGAAGTGGGAGGGCTAGGGGAAAGGATAGAAGGGAATGGGATTAATATGAGAAAATGGAAAAATAGGAACAAAATTTTTGTAAATAGGGAGGGCTGGAGGGGTTGAAGGGAGGGCTGGGCAAGGGTGAAAAACAAGAACCAAGAGAGACTATGTAAAGGTGCAAATTTCCAATGATGAATATCATTGTATTGTATACCTGAAATGTACCAATTATTAGAATGAATAATTGATAATGTAAAATAGGAATAAAAGGTCCAAAGGGGTAGGGGTAGTGGGAGGCACAGGGGAAAGGAAAGAAGGGAAAGGAAAAAATGATGAGAAATGGAAAAAATGGAAATAAAGTCTTTGTAAATAGGGAAGGGTGGGCTAGGAATGGGGAAAAATAAGAACGAAGATGCATTATATAAAGGTACAATTCCCAATGAGAAATGTAATTGTGTTCTATACCTACAATGTACGAATAAAAGAATTTAATACAAAAAATAAATAAAAGCTGCCTTCAAAAACAAACAAACAAAAAAAACCCTTATCTAAAATCCTTATAGCATGAGTCCCTATCAGAGTGGAAGAAGTCTGATACATACAGCTTCAGTGGTTCCAAGACTTGTTATTTAGGTGAGATGTGGCTGATTTAGATCCAGAAAATGATCCCTCTCTAGGCACAGCAGATTTTCCACTGCAGATGACAATGTGGCTTTTTCGTGAGATCTTTTAACTGGCTAGCAGGCATCTTGCTGGAGTGTAACACTGTTTTATTCATTTCCGTCTCCTCTAGGGACTGTAAACTCCTCTGGGATTAGTTTGGTTTGCACAGTTTAGATGCTCAGGTATTAGGCTCAAGTGGAAGCTCATTCTGTATTTTAGCTCACACTCATGTTCAGGCCTTGGTAGATTTTGAATGTGAGGGCCTAGACATGTCCATAACGGTAAATGTGACCCATATACATTTACATGTATCTCTTATTTGTTGTCAAAATGTTCTGTTTTTAAAATCTCAGTCTAGATTCTGTACTCTTAAATCAAGATTGTAATTTTATGAGAATGGCCACGTGAGGGCAGCAGAAAGTCAGCCAACATTTCAGTGTCTACATGTTCTTGAGATCTGCACCTCTCCTTTTGTTCCCAGATCAGATACCTTTTCTGACATCTTCACCAAGATCCTATCTCTTTTCTTCATAAATGAGATTTTTATGAAAGATAATTATTTTCCAAAACAGAAAAGAAAAACAATACTGGGAAGAGTATTCTTTTCTCACATTTTTTTTGCAAAATATTTTAATATTTGGCTGAATAAAAGACAGCTTAATTCTTATAGGTGCTTCTGTAATTTATTGTGATATATTGTGTTTTGATACAACAATACTTGACCAGTGGTAGTTTTAAGTTTTATAGGTTAATTCCAGTGTGGAATCTGAGACCATATCAGTGAACTTTTTATATTTTTACATTAAAATATTTCACATGTAACCTTATGCATTTTGGTCATTTGAAAAATATCAGTTTATTCAGTTAAGTTATCCAGATCTTTCAGTAGTTGGTATAATTAGGAATTATTTTATTTATGGCTTTACTTGTTTATTTTCTACATTGGTCCTGAAATGTAGGTTCTGTGAGAGCAGAGACATTGTATCTTTCACTTCTGAATCCCTAGTTAGGAAGTTATAACAGTAGTCAACTAAGAGATAATGATTATTTGGACTACAATGGCAGTGTTGGTGATGAAATGTGATCATATTCAGGATGTATTTTAGACCAAAATATGTGTTAGAACCAAACAGACATGCTGAAGAATTAAATATTGGCAAGCAAGAGAGAAGGTGGTTATCTCTGTTTCTAACCTAGGCTCCAAGTTAGGTGGATGTGCCATGTATGGTACTGAGATGAAAACACTCTGGAGGAGCAAATTTGAAGTTAGTTACAGTGTAAGTTATGTTTGAGAGAGCTGTTACTTACACAGATAGAAGTATCATGTAGGTAATTAAATATTCTAGCCTGAGTATAGGCAGGTACATTGGATAGAGATAAAGGCTAGAAATAAAATGTTGTAATTTATGAGAATATATATATAAGACTAAGGACCAGATGAAATCACCTAGGGAGAGTGTCTGTGGCAAGAAGAAAGCCAAAAGCTGATCCCTGGGGAAATCCAACAGAGAAGTCTGTTAACCAAGAACCCACAAAGAAAGCCATGAAGGACCAGCCAGTAAGAAGGAAGCCAGGAATATGTAGTTTCACCAAGACCAGTAAAAGAAAGTATTTTAGGAAAGGAGGATTGGTCAAACAACTTAGCTTTTAGTCAGAAAAAATATATAGGATAATTAATAAAAGAACTTTTTTTACTGTATTTAAAAATTTAGCATCTTTTATTGATTGAATAAATTATGCATGGTTTGAACCAAAACAAAATCTATTATTTTCTTTATGTATATTTTATATTCCCACATAGGTATAATTCCTGTTATGAATTAATTCTATCACGTTTCTGTACATGGGATTTCAGAACATACGGTATTACAGGAGTAAAAGTAAAACGTGTCATTAAAGTTAACAATCGTATTCTGAGACTAAAATTTGAAAAGAAATTTCAGAAGTTTTTGGATGTTGGAGATATGCATGATTCAAAGTAAGAAATTGAATTCTGTAATGAACAGTTTTATAAAAGTCTGGATTGATTTTATTTATTTTAAAAAGGTCTATTTTAAATGTTAACAGTATTGAAAATACACTCTAGCTAGGATGACCTCATTATTTAGCTATCTGCACTGGTCCGTTTTGGAGAAGGTATTAAAAATGAAGGAATATCCAGTATAAACAAAAACATCTCCATCAAGGCATATGTCTATTTTACCTAAGCTTTTGTGAAACCAATTCTCACTGTTTTTTCTTCTGTTCCAATTATTCTTAAGGAGCTATCGCAAGATGCTGGAATGCCTTTTTTATGTTTTTGATCCTGAAGTTACAGTGAAGGAAAAGCATCTGCTACAGATAATTGAAAAAGGATTCAAAGAGAGTGAAAGAAGCAAGGTAACATAAAACATTGCGTAGAATAAGGCTTTCTTTCTAATGGGTGCACCTTCGGCACAGGTTAACCATGTTTCCTTGTCCTGCATTGATGTTTCTAGCAAACTTTGGCTGTTTCACAGAAAACTTAGTGACGTCATACAAAGTATAGCATCTTTTCCATATTTCCATGAATTACTTTATCTGTGAACTGTACTTAATCCTTCTAGGCATCTTGTTTTTGTATTGTATCATGATCCTTTTGTTAATACTTTTGAAGTGTCCTTTTTTAAGTGACTATACACCTATTACTAATCTTATATCTATTGAAACTTCTTAAGGGTCTTTTCTAACTTGAAAAAAAAGCCATTCTCTGAACTCTGCTATTCTTTTTAGGTTCCATCCTGGAAACCCAGCCTTTCTAGGAACCCATCCTAAGTTCCATCCTTTCATTGCTACCAATTCTTTCTTCTCTACTTCACTGTCTTCCACTTTAATGCTGACACTGCTTTTTCACTGGCTACTCCTGAACTCCAAAATATCCAGCCAACTCCTCTCAGTCCTCATGCTCTTGACAAGATAACTTTAGCACACTGGTACTTAGCAGAATTTTCCTTACCATTTTCACATTGTGGCACACATAAAATTCTAACATTGCTGCATTTGAATCCTCACTTTGCTACTCACCACTACAAATGATTTCATCCCTGTGGCCCTGTTTCTTCTTCTCTGTAAAGTGAATAGTAGTATCTGGTTTGCAGAATTGTTGGTAGGATTTAGTGAGATAGTGCATAAAATAGTTATTGAATACTATTCAAATAACCAAAGCGTAGAAATAGCCAAATGTGCATCAATAGATGATGGATAAACAAAAGGCAGTATATACAAGCAATGGAATATTATCAGCTGTAAAGAAGAAAATTCTGACCTTTGGAAGAACTTTGAAAACATTAGGCTGAAAGAAATAAGCCAGGCAGCAATGGAAAAATATTCTATAATTCCATGTATATGAAGCACTTATGTTATGCAAATTAGGGGCAGAAAGTAGAACAGAGAGGGAGATGAAGGAATGGGAACTTATTGTTTAGTACGTAAGAAGTTTCAGTCTGAGATGATGAAAAAGTTGTAGAAATGAATAGTGGGGAAGGTTGTACAACAATGTAAATGTACTAATGCCCCTAGATTATATGTTTAAAAAGTAGTTAAAATAGTATAGTCTTCTTTATGTTTTACCATAGAAAAGTCACCACAAAAGCATTCTGGCTGCTCAGTGGAGAATAGGTTGGAGGGAGTAGCAGCAGATGGTAGGGTGCTATGCAGGGAAGCTCCTGCAGCAGCTCAGGCCAGAGATGTGAGCAGCTCTGGCAGGATGGGGGAGGTGAGAATGTGCTCATTGTAATTCCTCTAAGGGAAGCAAGCGGGTGAAGAATTCAAGGTTTAAGAAAGCAGAATGACTGTTAGTATTCAATTCAGAGAACCACGACCCATCATGGCTACAGAAGGAGGGGTGAGGAAGGGGCTGACACTTTGTTTTCTCTACCCACCAATATTGTGCCAAATGCTTTATCTTCTGCGTCTTCTAAAAGAGATGGATTTTCTCCTTTAATTCTCCTAATAGCTCTGAGTGCTGCTCTGTCCACTAGCGTAATCACTACCTACATGTGACTACTGAGCATTAGAAATGTAGCTAGTCCAAACTGAGTGTGCCTGTTTAAAATAAACACCTGTGTTGTAAGACTTAGTATGAAAGAAGGACTATACTTCTTATATTGAAATATGTTGAAATAATATTGTGGATATATTGAATTAAATAAAATGTATTATTAAAAGTTACCAAAAAGATAAAAAAGTTCTTGCAGCAGGGCCTACTATATGGAAAGTTTTTGATACAATATTTTACCATTATTGTCTATCAAATAGCAACAGATACTATTTGTTGGTCTCTCTTTCTCTCCTTTGTGAAATTCTCCTTGGACATCCACAATATTACACTATTGCTGTCTTCCTATTTTCTAATTGTCCCATCATTGTTTCCTTTTTGTTCCTCATTTTTCCTCTAACCATGAGAATCCCACAAGATTAAAGTTAAGTGTTCTGCCTTTCTGCAAATACCATCAAGTACTCTTACTATGCAGATCTTAGAAGTGGGGGTGCATCCCTGTATAAGAAGATCAGATGAACTAGATTTCTGTGCTATGAGAAGCATTGGCAAGTGAAGATAAATAATTATGTTCTGCATTAAGAGATGGTTTCTGTCTTACTTTCTCATTACTGAGACACAATAGCAGACACCCATAAATTAATGGAGAAAAGTTTGTTTTTGCTCACAGTTTGTAGAGGTTTCAGTCCATAGTCAGGTGGCTCCATGGTAGGATGGCATGGCAGAGGAGAAGAAGTTCATGGCATAGCAGGGAAGCAGAGAGAGTAAAGGGAAGAGAAAAACCCTTCCAGGCCACACTCCAGTAACCCACTTATGACCAGATCCCACCTCCTAACAGCAAGTCACCTATAGACTCACCAGCGGACTAACCCACTGATGAGTATCACGTCCCCATGAACCAGTCACCTCCCAAAGCCCCACCTGAGAGCATATGAGGCTTTGGGGGACATCTAGATATGAGCCCTAACAGGCTCTGATTCAGTTGACAGCTGTGTGAGTAGTTTTGATAAGAGGTTGGCTTAGGTAGGCAGTGGGCTAGCTGGAGTAGAGAAAAAAAACAACTACCCTCAACTTGACTCCCTATTACCGTACATACCAGATCTCTCAAAGCAAGCTTGTACTGTATTTGTAATTCTCCTAAACACAAGTTATTGCCATGTTTACCTTTGATAAAATGTTATTTCCTACCCCTTTCCTTACTTATCCTTCGAGGTTTGGCTCAAAGGTGTTCTCCTCTCTGAAGCCTTTCCTGAATTCTCAAATGCCTGAGCCCTCTTTCCTTGTTTGCAAATTTTTTAGAAAGCCAATTAAAATGATCTGTTAACCAATTATTTACTTAAAAATTCTATAATCAACTCAAAATTTAAATTTACATTCACTTCTCAAGCTTCTTTGTAAGGCCAAAACCTTTGGCTGTGAAATTGGAACTCTCCCTAGTCTACCTTGTATCAGCTAGAATCATGTTTCATGTTAGTTTTGGTTTCCTTAAAGTTGAAAATGTGTTTAGATTCTGGCAAAGCAGCTTGAGTACAACAATCCAAATAGTGTGTGTGAGTTCCATCTGCCACCACAGAACTTTGGTGTTGGCCTCACCTCACCCAGACATATTTTGGCAAACAACCACTATTAAATTTCACTTAATTTTCTACTTAGTTCTCAGAGAAACAACTTTCCTTCCATTTCGTTGCTTTATATAATATGCATCATTTCAATAGCAATTACCAGTGGCATAAACAAATTCAAGAACAAAACTGACACTTGGTATGCATACAGTGTGTCTGGGTGGAAGTACATCAGTGTTTCAGAAGGTTCCACCCTATCCTTGAATGGGGTTTATAGAGAACAGTGGGTTACTGGACAATCCTGCACATTGTCAAGTGTTAGTCTAGTAAATGGCAGTTAATTGAGAGTTGTTGTTATTATAGCACCTTGATTACTGAAATGCTGTCATCTGTGTGGATTTCTCTACTAGTCTTTAAAGGCACGGACTTGGTTTATAGAAAAATTCTTAGTCCAAATCAGGTGAATAAGTGGATAGATGCATCTGTTCTGTACCTTCATATATTTTCCTCCTCTTAAAAATAATTTCTCTTTTAAAAAATAGTAATTTCTCTTTAATTTCTGATTATTTGAATTATGTCCAGTTTTTGAGGCCTAGTCACGATCCTTTTGCCTCTTCAAATTCTTTTCTAATCACTTTAGTTCAAAAGAATATCTGCTTTAACGTATCTTGTGATGCTTTGTATTTTTAATTCTTAGATACATTCCTGTTTTCTCCTCTGTCATTTGAAGGCTGAGGTCATGGGATACCTCACAGTGCCGAGTGTATAGGTTGGAGTTAATAGATAGTGATGATCTTTGCCAATCTGAGATTTACTTACCAGAGTGTGGGAATTGTGGTCACATGAGCCATTTTGGATTGAACCTAGGACATTTGCATTGAGCTACGTTCCACAGGTTTTCTTTTTGAGACAGGGTCTCACTATGTAGTTCATACTGGCCTTGTACTATGTAGCCCAGGCTGTCCTCAAACTCACGGCAATCCTCCTGCCTCAGGCTCCTGAGTGCTGGGATTACAGGCATGTGCTGTTACAGCTGGCCCAAGTTGTTCTTTAATGTGTTTGTTTTTTGAAACAGGATGCCTAGGCTGGACTCAGACTTGTGACCCCCACCCCCACTCCTGAGCCTCTCACAGTACTGGATGTAGGCATAACCACCATACCTGGCTAGTTCCTGATTTTTAAGAACTTCTTTGGATAACATATTTCAATAAGAAAAAAATATATACTTATAATTTCAGAAAAGTTATAATTCTAAATAATGTGGCTATTAATATAAAACAAGTGACAAATTTAAAACTCTGTGATTGTAACAGGAACAAATGATCTGCATTTAAGTTAGGACTTTGCTGATTTCTAATTCTGTTCTTGAACAGGTCATGTAGTGTCTCTGAGCTGTAGTTTTCCTTCTAAAATAGAGATTTTTTTTTTTTGCTTTTTAGAGCTGTTTGCATAGCAAGTAATGCAGATATTACTGATACAACACTTTTGAGAAATAAAGCTAGTCACAATGCAAAGTGAAATTTTCATGCATTGGCACAGTAAGAAACATTTTGTTTCTGGAAAACAATGTAGATGATTAGACCAAAACATCAGAAATAAGAACTTTCACTCATGTGCCATCCCATTACCACAGGACTTTCTTTTTGGACTTAACAAGATTGCTTATGGAGTGCTCATGAATTTAAAATATTTAAATGGATTTGCAGAATGAAGTTGCACCTGGAGGGTATTTGCTTCTTTTCAGTGAGCCTGGCCTGCACATTTCTGTGCCCAGACACATAAACATAAAATAATAAACCATCTGTATTGAGATCAAAGTATTGTTAGTTTTGTAAAAAAAAAAATACTCAGGTGTTTATTGTTTGCAGCTGCCTCTCAGAAAAGAAGCCGTTATCCTTGCTAACAGCCTAAGTATGTGTGAATGTCCCCGAATTGAGTTTCTACAGCAAAAATACAAGGATGAGAAGAGAAGCTCTTTTAATCCTGATCTCTTCAGACATGGTAATACAAGTATAGAGTATTTTTGAACTCTTAAGTCTTCAAATTCATTTATTATTTTCATACCATTTTTGGTACTTGGTCTTACCAACCCAGGAGGTTTTTATCAGACCATTTTATTTCATATGTATTAATGTCAGGATGAAGACTTTACTAATTTAGCCACATTGTCAACAAATGCTTAGTGTGTATCACACTGTATTAGCAGTAGCAGTCATTTATTATTCAGATATTTAACATAACTTACATATGCTTTTCACAGCCTGCTTTTGTTAGTTATGTTGTGTCATAAAATAAATGCAACATTCATGTATATATGAATACACACAGATGTATATATATCTCTCTATATATAGATATATATATATATATAAAACATACATACCAAACTCACAGAAAGAAGTAAAGAGAAAGTGGCCCAAATACTTGATAATCTCATAAAGCACTCTAGATGGTAGGATTTATTTGTCCTGAATAATCATAATGTAAGGTGGTAAGAAAAACCAGCTAGAAACAAATTGTGAAGCTCATGGTTTGTTTTATAGAAGATAAACTTTTGTTATTTAAAGTTATTCTATATATATATATATATATATATATATATATATGTACTTTTTTTTTTAAAATGTGAGCATTTTTTCCCTTTAGATTAAGGTCCTTAGAATTTACCAAAGTACTAAAGATTCCTAAGAATCAATAAATCTGAAAAAAATCATTTCTAATTACTACATATAAAGCAGTCAAAAGGTTGTTTGTGTATATTATATACATGTTATATATACAAAAGATTGTATAATATATAATAAGCATATATAAACATATAACAGTAATATACAGTATAATATAGAAATGTATAAATAAGTATATATAAATATATAAGCATATAAATAATAATGTAAACATAAAAGTACAGGAAACACTTTTCAGGACACAGACTGGGGAAGAAGACCACCACATCATGTCCTGCCTTGCCTCATCCTCTTCCATTGTCATTAACTCGTACATGATAGAGATACAGTCGGAAAACTAAGCAGTGTCTCTTTTTTGGTGTTTACAAATACTAGTAATCACATAAATGAATATCATTCCAAGTACTATAAAGGCAATAAATATGGAGTTTTGAGGCATAGTACCAAAGAATGTGTAATAAGGAGAATAGATCAGGTCAGGGATCAAGGAACGCCTACCTGTTCTTTGCTGTCACCTTCACCCCTACTAAAGATTGGATAGTCAGAAATTTAGTTACTTAATTCTGTAATAATGATGTTCTAGATTCCAGACTATAGATTGCTAAGATGATTCATGTTAAACTAAAGTATGTGTGGTTTGCATTGAGTTAATAATGAGAAAATTATACCAATTATTGAATTAAGGGTGCCTCACTTGAAAAAACCATTTGCTACTTTAAAAAAAATCTTCTCCATTCCCATTTTAGGAAGTACTTCATGATGTTATACTAAAACCTTACAGAATATGTTTTCCAAAAACAATTAGGCTCTTCCAATTTACATTTTATATCTCATACATTGTAAAAACAACCTTTTGACTGTTTTATATGTAGTGATTAGAAATGATTTTTTTATATTTATTGATTCTTAGGAATCTTTAGTGCTTAGGTCAATCCCAAGGATCTTAATCTAAAGGAGAAAAATGCTCACATGTTTTTAGTGCCTCCTGTGTCTTAAGCTATATAAATTTTAGTTAACAACAAAATCTTATTTTAAATGACTTAAGAAAGACATGGCTAAATTATTGTGTTCTCTCTTTTCGGTAAAGTTTCACTTGATATAATCACAGGGTTCCTCTTTTATAGCCATTTTATTTATTCAGAACATATTAGTTGAGTGCCTCCTCCAAGTATTTTGGATCAAGTAGTGGGGCTGTATGCTATACAGGAGCAAGCAGTATAGCCAGGTCTTTGCCTTTACAGAATGTAAGTCAAGTCCAATAAGTCAAGACCAGTGCAGAAGTTTATAGTGGAAAATTATTGAAGTGATTTATTGTTAAAGATTGTTTCTTTCTTTTTTTCATATTTAGGCATCCTCGTCATTACAAAGGTTTTTCTTGGCCAAAGTGTTCAAGCTCGGGAACAGGAATCCATCAGTCAAGCCAACTATCCCATGGTTAATTCCGTGTTCATTCCTCAGAAATATTTACAAAGTATGCCCACCATAAAGGAAATGCACTTTAATCTCTCTGAATCTAAAACATTTATAATTAATACAACAGTTTATAGCTTATAGCATATAGTTTAACCTCTACCTAACAAAGTTGGCAAACTTTTCTACAAAATCTGTTTCTGAATACTAATAATTCTTCTGTTCCCTACCTGAACTTATTTTTGTGTGTGCATAGTTTATTTCACACATTTAAATATATATATATATAATGTCCTACAGTCATCCTTCAGTATCTTTGGGGAATTGGTTCCAGGGCCATTCATCTTCACAGATAGCAAAACCCATGGATGCTCGGGTCCCTTCTATGCAATGATGTAGTACTTGTGTGTAACCTGCACAATCTTCCTATGTAATCTCTGTACAACTTTTAATACTTAACACAATGTAAACACTCTTTAAATAGTTGTTATATTGTATTATTTCAGAATAATAAGAAAAAAGTCTGCATATGTTCATTGCAGAGTTTGTTTACATACTTTCATTCTGTGATTCATTGAATCCACTGATGCAGATCCTGTGGATGTAAAGGACTCTGCATATGTGTGTGTGTAACATAAATATCTGCATTAATTTTCAAAGAAAAACCTCAACTCTTAACAACAAAAGTTTTAAAGCAGTATATTCCTCAAAAATACATGGCCATTTATTCAGTACTAATATGAAAAAATGTAAAAAGGAAAAGGATATGAATAAAGGTCAATTCCACTAGTCTATGTAGTGAAAGGAAATATTAATACAGTTAAGAAGCTGAAGGGTGGGGAGGTTTTTTATAAAAGCCCTTAATAATATAATTGTTGGAAGTTAGTGAGAATACTTTATTATATAATCTGTTTAAGAGTTAAAAAGGATATTATATTTGAGTGCTTTGCTTGTTTTTGTTTTTCTACTAGATTCTATCATGGGACAAAGAAATTGTGATTGTGGCTTTCGGCAGTGCAAGTGGTTTGTCTTTGATCATGACCTTGTTTTGCCAGAGTACATTGTTGAATTTGAGTATATTACAGTGGTATGAATCATTATATATATTTAAAAAGAGGAATTCCTTAAATAGGAACAGAATAGTAATTTGAAGTCTGTTAATGTTATGTCAAGTTTATATCATGTATAAGTGCATAGTGTATGTGTGCGGTTCCATGCCCATGTGTGTATAGGTGTAATGGCTATTTGGTGAAGGACTTAATTTTGAAAACAAGTCATTTTAATGCCTAAATGTTTTATAGATTCTGTGTGCGTGTGTTTATGTGTGTGTTTGGTACTGGGGATTGAACTCAGGACCTTGCGCTTGCAAGGCAGGCACGGTGCTACTGTGCTAAATCCCCAGCCCTCTAAATGTTTGTATTATGCAAATATAAAGAAGTAACACATGATGTAGTTTCACTGGAAAAGCTTTGAACTGTACGTAAGACTACAGCATAAACATGAAATTCTGCTTTCCTTTTAAGGCTCCACTACTTCCTCTCATCCAGGTATTCCCTGTTAACAGTTCTATGGGTTTGCTTTCAGTTCTTTTTTTGTGCATTTATATATATAACAACATATACCATTTTATCTAGTAGAAGAAATTTCTAAGTCTTCTGGGATTTTTTTCTTTTAACAATGTGTTTTAGACATATTTCTACCTTTAGTATGTAGGGGCAAATGTGTTATTCTTTTTTTTTATTAAATTCTTTTATTGTAGGTATTGTAGGTATACAACACAATTACATTTCTCACTGGGAAATGTACCTTTACATGATGCATCTTTGTTCTTATTTTTTCCCCATTCCTAGCCCTCCCTTCACCCCCTCCACCCTTCCCTATTTACAAAGACTTTATTTCCATTTTTTCCATTTCTCATCATTTTTCCTTTCCCTTCTTTCCTTTCCCCTGCCCCTCCCTCTACCCCTACCCCTTTGGACCTTTTCTTCCTATTTTGCATTATCGATTATTCATTCTAATCATTGGTACATTTTAGGTATACAATATACTGACATTCATCATTGGAAATTTGCACCTTTACATAGTCTTTCTTGGTTCTTATTTTTCCCCCTTCCCCTGCCCTCCCTTCAACCCCTCCAGTCCTCCCTATTTACAAAGATTTTGTTCCTATTTTTCCATTTTCTCATATTAATCCCATTCCCTTCTATCCTTTCCCCTAACCTTCCCACTTCCTTCCCCTTTGGCCCTTTTCTTCCTATTTCACATTACCTATTATACATTTAGTCCTTATTTACACTTTCAGTTTCTCACACCAGAGAAACTATTTGGTATTTATACATGTGTGCCCTATTTATTTCACTTAAGAGTATCACCTCAATGCGCATCCACTTAGCTATAAATGTCTCTAATTTCTCATTTTTTATAGCTGAGTAGTACTCCATTTTATTAAAAAAACACATTTTCACACACTAGCTTCCAGATTGCTAATATGATCTTCTGCCATCTGGTTTCTCAGCATTTATTAAATATTTTTATATTAATGATTGTTTTTATTTTAACATTGAAGTGTTTTCGATAGCAGCTTTTTAAAAATTATAGATGCCTTATACTTTTCAGTCTTAAAAGATTGTTTAGTGAACTGTTTTGGTTTCTTTTAGAGCCAGTTCTGTTTGTTCTTGTAGCTCTTGCTCATTTCTTCTCAATTCTTACTGTAATTACTTAATTTTGTAATGAGTACATCACCCTCCTCTGAACATCACTCTCAATGTCAGTTTTTTAAAACATCTGATCTTCCAAGTGGTTTTTTCCTGTGTATGTTTTGGCTAGAGTTTACTTTTTTTCTTCTAAATGTGAATTTGATCCCTTTTGATTTATGCCTCATGACTTTTAGTCTTTTGTTGGTTTTTTCCTAACCCTTTGTTATGGAACATTTAAAATTATCTTTTGCCAGTTTTAAGAGTTTTGGTGGGTGTGAAAGGGTGCACCCATGCTTAGTCCTTGATCTTAACCATAGATTTCCTAAATTATTCTGATCCTCACAGATATTCCTGTATTATATAACTAAAAAAAGTCATTTCATCTTTTCTACATGGCCTGTTTGTTTTTCAAAATGCTAAATACAACAACCAAATTTTGAACATTTTAAATAAATTTTCAGATCAAGGCCCACTCTTTATTTTCTACATTCAACAATATTATTATAGAAGAAAGAAAAAACTATTCAGAAGGATCGATATTATCCCAGGATTTGAAATGTGATGATGAAGTCATGAAAATGGAACCTAGGATTAAGCCCCGACCGAAACTTCCTAGTTTGGATGATAAAACAATACTTTCCCTTGCCAAGACTAACGTTTACACTCATATTGTGGTGAGTAGTAATGAGGAGTGAAATTTTGAGATGAGCCTGAAATTTGGAATTAGACTGTAGCTTATGAAGTCTGAAGACACTAAGCCACCAACCTTACGATGCCAGGGATCATGCTTTCTAGTTTAAAAGTACCCAGTCTTTGCCCTCCATGCAGACTAGACTAGTGCTCTCCAGTAATACAATGAGCATCAACATATACTTTTAAGTCTCCTAGTGGTTATATTTTTTTAAAAAACTTTTTAAAAAGGTGGAATTAATTTTACCAAGACATTTTATTTAACCCAGATATCTAAAATATGTCATTTTCCGTGCAGTCAGTACGAACATCCATTTCTGAGACAGTTTCAGACTGAGTCTGAATTCTGGTCTGTGTTCTACACTAGCACATTTCAGTTCAGCCTAGCTCCATTGCAGCTACTGATATCCATTGGAGGTGCCTTTCCAGTTAGGAAATCATTTATCCTAAATAATAGGCTTTACAGGGTTAAGATGAAGGCATTTCAAAGCAGCTTCTAGGGTTAGCACACACAATCCTGGTGTACAGTCAAAACTGAGATGCAGATAAAAATGCAGAAATTATCTTTCTCTGAAAAGATATTTTTCCATTGCCATGTTTCTAGACTCACTGTGTAAGACATATTTTTCTCAAGTGACTGTATAAAGCCAAAAGAGAATGAAGAATATTTAAATAAAATAAGTGAAATCAATAGTTTTAAGTCTGGTTCTGAAATTACTCAGAAAATTATTTTTCCAGACATTTATAGGATTGATTTGATGAAACTCTCTCATCATAAGCCACCAAATCTTTTAAGTCTAGGATATAAAGAGATCTTGATGTTTACCTTAATGTTAGAAAATTTTCATTATATGATGGCAGTGTTAGCTTCTGTACCATAAGTGTACAGAATAGTGATTAGAAGACCAGTCTTCTGGCTGACAGTATGGAGAAATTATTGTTTTGTACTATAATGTCGATACTGAATATATGAGTAATACTTTTTTATAATAAAGTTTTAGTGATAAAATTTTTTAGCAAGAATGTGTTCTGGTTTGATTGAGCTTCCACAATATGTATTCCTGTAGGGGTAAGGGGATTAAATGAAAATTTAAAATCAGCAAAATAGATCTTTTAATTATTTTTGGTTTATAAAGTAGAGGAGGAGAACCAGACTTCCTAAAACATTGATCTGCTTGCCTTTAGCCAACTTCACATTAATTTGATCAGCACCCATAATGAATAGAGAAGCCTTTTCATCTTAAATTTGCCTGTGCTTCTTAAAAGCCAGCAAATTTTCTACAGCTTCTAGTAGGAATACTAGGCATTGGAACAAGAATGTTTAGGTACTGTAACCTTTGCATTCCTTCCTTTGTGCCATTACTATAAGAGCGACTAAGGGCACATTTTCTCTTAATTTCTTTTTAATCTTCCCTAGTAGGTTGAGTTTTATGAGGATATCCCTAAAAACAAATAATAGAAATAAAAGCCTCGGGGTATATAACATAGAATTTTATATTCTTTCATAGTATAATTAAATGCTAAAAATTAGAGTTGTCAGTTACAAGTCTGGCATTGATTTTGCATTGATTTATTCACCTATAATTTACTAGAAATTCCATATGTCTTGGTCAGTGAAGTAAGAATTAGGGGTTTAAAATGAATACATTATTTTCCCTGCCTCAACATCGGTGCACTGGATGAGATTTGTTAACAAATGTAGGAAACTTGAAGTTGCTGGGAGTGCTTCACAGAGGTGAGTTTTGAGTGGATTATTGAGTGGATTATTAGTTGCTTATGTCTTCTAGTCAAAGAAAACACTCTTCCTATTGGCACATGATTTTGAAAGATAACTGGTGTCTTCAAGGAACACTGAGAAATTCACTGTGAGTAAGATACAGGCTTGTGATGGTTGAAGATCAAGACACAGGTTGGAATTAAAAGGAAGATGTAGGAAGCTGAGACTAGAAGAGAAGGTTGTAGCCACATTAGGATGGATTTTGGAAGCTGTATTTAAAATATAGAGTCCACTCTTTAAGGAACAAACTTTTTGTTTTTAAAGATCCTAACTTTGGTAGCTAGTGGATAGATTTAACTGAAGTCTGACTGTTGGTATGGAAACCCAGTAAAAAACTATTATATTGCAGTAATCCAAAGGAGATCATATTATCCGTACTAATGCAACAGTAGTGGTGATAAAATGTAGCAAGTGGTTTGAGAAACATTTCTGCAATTAAGTCCATATGGAAAAGAAGTGATCAATAATGGGTCAGGGATTTAGCTCAGTGGTTCCACCACCTGCCTTACAAGTACAAGGTCCTGAGTTTGATCCCTGGTACCCCCCCTCTCCAAAAAAAGAAGAAGTGATCAATAATGTTTTAAGTTAGATCACAAAATTCTTAATTGGGATTAAAAATATAGGCCACCAAGCAGATACATATGGGAAGATGATGAATTCAGTTGTACTATAACTGAATGTAAGGCATTAAATATCAAGTGTCTTTAGGATCTTACCATGGATGATACTCATATGTAATTTGTAAGATAACTAGTCTGCATAACTTGACCCTTCTTCACAATTGTAGCTAATTTTGGCTGCTAATAGAAGTTTAGTTGTTTTTCCCTTTGAAGAATTTAGTTCTGTCTACAGTAGAATATGATATTGGTAAGTGCAGATGATGAGAATAGACACCTGATTTTATTGTGATGCTACTCACTTGCTGAAAATACTGTAGTCATTTGTATTAACACATTTTCTTGTGGCATTGTTTTTTTCTACACTATCAATGAGTATAGTCTTCACTTGGTACCATTCACAGCTGTATCATTTGAAGACAGAAAAACATATTGGCATCAGGATCTCCCCTAAATATAAAAATGTGATAACATTCATTTTCATGTAACCAAGGATGCAGTGGACAGGAATGTTGGCATAGATCAGTGTTGTATCAGACTGTCCCCACCTCCTCCTCTGCCGTTCTGTCCTCTGACGTCAACATTCACAACCTGTCTTCCTTGGTCTAGAGCCCTTATTCAGGTACCTGCAATCAAGATGTATCTTTACTGTCTCTTCTTGTGAGGTTGCTTGTGAGATACCCAAAATCTCAAGGGCCCCCATTGTTCACTGGCTAGCCTGAGAAATAGAACCATCCTAATATCTTAACTATTATCTAAAATGAATGTCATGCCAACTATTTATAAACTTAGGCCAAGTGGGAAATGATATTCAAGAACCAGGTCCAGCAAAGATAGTATAAACTACTCTTACCTTTTTAACAGCACACATTATTAGAGGGTTTTTTCATATTGACATTCTCTTAATGTCATTTCAAAGAACTACTTTCTTAATATATATATTATATTGGCTCAAGTAATTGTTCTAAACATGATAGATATTAACACTTAGGATATAGAATGTAATATATTTTATTTTTAATTTATATATTTTTTTCACTTCAGAGTCTCAATCTACATGGCAACAGCTTGAGTAGACTGGAAGATCTCTCCAAATTAACTGGACTTCGGAAACTGAACATCAGCTTTAATGAATTGACTTGTTTAGATGATTTATACCACTTGGTAAGAACTGTCCTTTGGAAATCTAAAAAAAGCCAAACTCTGGAAAGCAAAGAATAGAACAGTGGTTCCTATAGCCTAGGGGCTGGGGGAAAGGAAGAGATGCTGGCCAAAAGACGTAGACTTTCAGTTGTAAGGTGAGCTAGTCCTTGTATCTAGCATACAACAGGGCTGGTGATGGTTGTGCTAACTAATTTGTAGTAGTCATTGCACAGTGTATACCAAATCACAATGCATAACTTGAATATGGTCAAACTTAATCTGCCAGTTTAATGTGTTCTTTTAAAAACCTTGGGATAGCAAAAACAATCATAAAACTAAAGGATAGATGATGAGTTGGAATAAGGTCTTTTAAAAAAAAGAGCTGTTCTTTTGAAAGGACAGTTTGGGGTTTAAAAAAATATATTTATGTAAAATGAAATAATGAATAAATTACTTTTGTAATTATGACTTCATGTATAACATACGCAAAATTATACAGCCCACATAAGAAAGCGTACACACACTGTATTATGTTATTGCTCTAAAACAGGTCTTTTCATTTGCAAACCAAAAATATACATCTGTTAATATCTGCTTTCTAGCTACTTTAAACATATTAAAATAACTTCGCAAATCTGTCTTTAAAATGTCCTTCAGAAGAGTTTCCATTTCTTCGTGCTCTTGTTTTTCCACTCTTCTCCTATTCCTGCTTGTGAGTCGCTATTTTACCTTCATTTCCCATCTTACCACTTCACGTCTAACATTATTTCTTCTTCCCATCTGCTTATTATCCAAGTTAGCATTTCTTTCTCTCTTATACTGTCTACCTGTCACACACATAGATCTTGCCTGACTTGTGTTTGCCTTTTTATACAGAATAAGACAGGTACACTGATGTGCATGTCATAGGCATGAATCTTCTCTAACTTTTGTTTTTCTTGTTATATATCATGTAACAAAAGTAATTGTATATGTCGTTCTAGACCTTCAACCCAGCGTCCCCTGTTTATGCGAGTCTGAGTCAATCACATACCTTTTCAGAATATTCTATTCTCAGCTCTTGTTTATTCTCTATCTCATTGCAACCATATAAAAACTTTTCATTGCTTCTTTATCATTGTGATGAGAGCTATTACTTTATTTACTGGCCTTAAGTATAAGTATTAAACTCCTTCCTTCTTTCTTTTGGTAGGCCAAACCCTTTAAGTAAATAGAATTCTGGTTTCAGTATGCAGCTGAGTAGAAAAATAAGTGTGGGACAAGTGTAGTTTAATAGAGGCCCTAGGATTTAGATCGCTGGCATTTTTAATTTTTTATGGTTTGCAAGCTGGACCAAAGGTTATGACAGTCATTATAAGTTTGCTTAGGCACAAATTCAAAAACTAAATAGTTCAGTCATACAGTGTACTTGGATAGTGACTGAAGTTAGCTGGCTACCCAGCATTTATTATTTCACAACATGGTTTTGTTCTCCTTTAATACAAAAGTTGCTTTCATCATCACAGCCTGACAGTCTACTTGAGGGATGGATTTCACCATGGTCATTTTTACAGAGAGGGGAGCTGGGCAAATTTTATGCCCACCTGGTATTCATGAATTTTAGGATCAGCAAAAGTGGCTAGATGTAGACTTCAAGTATCTGTCATATGTTTCTAAAAATGACTATTCAGATGTTGCTGTTAGCCAGAACGAAGGTAATCTACATGGGCATATATGTGTAATTTTAAATCATTTTTATAAAATAAAACAGATAACTGAAAGCTAAATACAACAAATGTATGACTTGGAACATTGTTGTAAGAAAAATGTGTTTGGAACGAGCATCCAGGTCAAGAAATAGAACTTGCTACCTGGGAAAAAATCTCCTCGTATAAACCCCTTGCTTTCCTCTCTCCTCAAGAGGTCATCACCCTGACCTCTGCAGTAATCCTCTCCTTGCAGTTTCCCCAACTAGTTCTGTCACCCAAGTATACATCCCTAACACAACTGTTTGACTTTGCCATTCAGACAAAAGTGTACTGTACCTTTTGTTTTTGTCAGTTATTTTTATTTGTTGCAGCTTATCATCATCATCATCAT
>NW_004624734.1:41157274-41192509 GCF_000247695.1 Heterocephalus glaber | reverse complement strand
AATTATTTCTGATTTCATTTTTCCCAGATCCTCTTTTGTTGCCAGTTCAGAGAGTCCAGGTGGTTGAGTATCAGATTGTTCTATCTCGTTTCCCTTTAGGGTTGCTGTAGGTGATCCAGATGTCTGTTTTTAAGACTTGTTTATGTGTCTTCTCATTTCCACGGTGGTGGTGGGGTGCTTCTGGCACCCGTGCAGCTCACCTTCTCTGTCCTAGGAGCTTGGGATGGCAGCAAGGGAGCTTCCTTCCGGGTGCTGGGACTGGCTCACCTTCTCTGCCCTAGGAGCTTGAATGGCAGTGGGGGAGCTTCCTTCCAGGTGCTGGGACTGGCTCACCTTCGCTGCCCCTGTACTATGCTGTTTACATCTCTTTTCATTTAAAGATTTTCTTTTCACCGTTTCATTCCCTATGGTTTATAAATGCTTGGGCTTTCTGACCCGAATAGTTTTCCACAGCCTTGACCTTTCTGATTTGCTTAAGATACAACCCTGTATGTCTTCCTTAATAACTAGATCCATTAATTCATTGGAAATGACAAAATGGGGTTATTGGTATTCTATCATTTCTGTTTCTTCTGAATACTTTTACAAAGATACATTTCTCCTTATCTGTTGTTTTATTACCCATTGGTAGTGTTTATATAGAAAGTGCAGAATAAACACTGCACTGAATTGATTCCCTCCTATTTCCCAAAGGTACACAGTTCTTTGACATTGTTTCCATAAGCCATTTCTAGGATCTATAATAGGACATATTCCAGACAATCTAAATGTTTAGAGACATAACAGTATAAGGACTAGTGATGAGAATTAAACATTCAGGTACCAATGAACCTATGGCTCCCGGCTTCACAAGAGTGAGACAACCAGATATGTGCCTCCTATAGTCTTGTCAAACAATGGTCTTGCCAAGAAATGGAAATTGGGTCTGGTACAACCTACAGACCCACTTGCCAGTCTACAGAAGAATATGAAAAGAAGGATATCAGATTTTGTCTTAAGGAAATCAGTAGGGTCCAGGAGCCATTTGGCTGTAAGTCTGATACTTGTAGTGGATCATCTCTGTCAATTTCTTGTGGGGTTTAGAGAGTACACTTAATATAGTGGGTTTTTTGTTTTTTGTTTTTTTACAAATGTTGTTCCTAGGGTTTTGGTTTTATCTATTTGCTCTGTTTTTTATGTGAGGGTTCGGAGAAATTGAAAACCTATACTGGCCCCACCTCTACATTCTCCAATAAGAATTGGTATTGTACATTTATTTAATACTATGTTTGTCCCAGTATCATAAAATCTTATGCTCTATTTTAATCACCCATTTGGAATTCCTCTCTTCTAAGTCTATAATTTTCCTGGGGATATCTCATTTTTGCTAACATTTCCCTTGAGCATGTATCTGACATGGACAGTTTCCATGCTCTTTGTGTTTTTTGTGTGAGTTAATTTGGTTCTACCTCATAGCAAAAAGCAAATGTATTATTGCTACAGTGTTCATCTTGGCCTTATATTATGTATACCCAAGCTAAGACTTTGTTATGCAGGGGAAGGCTGGGCTTGACAAATGGTGGAAAACTAAATAGATATACTGTATTGTTCTTATGGAATATTTTAGCATTCTAAACAAGGTATATACTAAGCTTCATGTCCATCATTCATTCGCCTGAACTACGCTTATCAGGAAAAGAGAATTTCTAAAAGAAAGGTATAGGAATATCCTTTTCTGCTCTGAAAATAGTTCCACTCTAGGTGGAGGTGACTAGAGGATGGATGACAAATATGTATGGCTAATTGCCACCTTAGTTTAGATTACACTCCTAATGTTTTATTTGAACAATACTTGTCACTATCTTATCTTATTGAATGAGAACTCTGTAGTTAAGATGTTTCTGACATCTAGGGACAGCCAGTTTATATTTAGAGAATAAATTGGTATTCCTGAGAAAATTTTGAAAAGCTATTATGGGTTTTCATCTTTGTAAATTAGACTGTACTGTAATTTGAAACAGATTTTTAAACTGAGGCACAAAAAATATTGGAACAGAAAAACATGACTTCAAAACTGAAAATACTATCCTGTGAATATTTATGGAGTTCCTGGGGATACAAAAATGAAGATCCTGCTCTTGTTCTCTAGGGAAGATGCCAATTATCTTTTCACGGTGTGTGGTTCCCAAGTGCTGGTCTGCAGGCAGAGGCCACACAGGGAGACAGAAAAACACCAGTTTTTCATGTAAACTGAAAAAAGAACCACGGAGTAAATTTTTACAAAACAAAACTGATTTTATTTAAAAAGACTTCTTTTTAAGCTTATGCCTTTCATACAGTTTTACTCATAAATATCCTTTTGTTCAAGAAATGACATAGTAAATTAAAGCTTTTGTTTTGTTTTACTTGTCTGTGCTTACTTATGAGAATAACAAGTCAATAGCTGTATTTGGTTTACAGAATTTTTCTTACGTTTTGAAGACCTGTACATTTACAAAATCTCTTGAAAACTGAATCACCATGATAAGTACTGTTTGATAAGTTACAAAGGAGTGCCTAATTCTGTGGTGAACTCAAGGGTTGTTTTAATTAAGCTGTGAAGAAATCTCATTTATTTTTAATACAATAGTTTTCATTTTAAAAGCTGTATTGTACAGTAACTTCTTAAAATTCTCTACCTTTTTATTGTTCTGGATCTGAATTAACTATCTTAAAAGCAAATTTTATTTGCAACAAATATAAGTAACAATTTAAAGTCTTAGAGATTACCTATAAACAAGCAAAATAAATATCTGAATAAATAGCCAGAGTCAAGACATTTAACAAGCAAAAAAAATTTAAATGGCTAATAAAAACACCTGGAAAGATGTTCAACATCACTGGCAATAAACAAGGTAAATTGAAGTAAAACAGGTGGACTGGTGAGTATTGGAGAAAGTGAATATTCCCATTTTCTATTGTTGGAAGAAAATATTGATACAAACTTCTTTGAAAGCCATGTGGCAGTATTTTTAACTCTTAGTGACACAAAAATTCCTGGTCAGGTGTGATGGTACATGCCGGTAATCCCAGCACTCAGGAGGCTGAGGGAGAAAGAGTGCTGCAAGTTCAAGGCCATCCAGGGATATGTAGTGAGTTCAAAATCAGCCTAAACCACATAGCAAGACCTTGTCTCAGAAAACAAACAAACAAACAAAAAGCAAAACCATACAGAAATTCTTAGTACTGGAATTCTCATTTCTAAACATCTGTTCCAAAAAAACTTTTTAAATTACTGTGAAAATGTCATTGTCATTGATATTTGCTGCAATGTTGCTAACAATTAGAAACAGAAAGGTCCCTAGTACAATGTTTAAATAATTATAATAATCCACATTATTTTTCATCCATATTATTTTTCATATTATTATGCAGTTCTGAAAAATAATTTTGAAGAATATGTAATTATCTCTTTTTTTGGTACTGGGAATTGAACTCAGGACCTTGAACTTGCCAGGCATGTGCAGTGCTGCTGCGCTACATCCCTGGCCCAGTGACTGAAATGCATTAGTTCTTGTATGAATCACAGTATTCCAGGGGCATATATAAGGCTCCTAATATTCTTTTTTTTTTTTAGTACCGGGGATCGAACACAGGACCTTGCACTTGCAAGGCAGGCAGCACCACTGAGCTAAATCCTCGGCCCCCGTAATGATCTTGAAGGTATTAACAGGATACAAAATTCTACATAGGAAAATGTTTCCTGTGACAATTTTAAGAAAGCAGTTAAAAAACCAGAAAAAAAGAATTATGTAAATACGAATCATGATTCTCAGTACCACTTCTGCTTTATGTGTTGCAGTACAACCTTGAATATTTGGATGCAAGCCATAACCATGTGATCACCCTTGAAGGATTCAGAGGTCTGATGAAACTGAAGCACTTAGACTTGAGCTGGAATCAATTGAAAAAATCTGGGGATGAAATAAATGTGTTATGCAAACACACCACAAGCCTTCTCACTCTTAATATTCAACACAATCCATGGCAGAAGGTATGCAACAGACATGGTTATGAAAAAGCACGCATTTTGATTTCAAAGCCATTTTCTCACTACTTTGCTATTCAGTAATAGCCAGAAACAGGCAAACTGTGTTTTTGTAGAGTTCTTTTACGTCCTTCATAAAGTATAATGATCAAGTGAATCAAGGGCTATAATTTCATGTCGGACTTTTAGTAATCTCTGTTACTTTAAAAACATTGCTGTTGGCATTCATTCCTCCCCTCTATGCTGTTCTGAAGCTGTCACCAAGATGCCTCCCTTATTTCTCAGTGAATAGAAGTGCATTGGCAATTAGGTCACTCCTGCCCACTCAGCTTCGAGATTTTATGTTGTTTTATACACAGTTTTTTCAGGATAGAAGCTGGTTTTATTGCCAGGTTCTTTAAACAACATATTTTAACTCCCATATGAACAAGCTGTCCAACTTAAATTTTTCATAAAATTAAACTTAAGGTCAAATTTGTCTGTCACAATGATGTGATGAGTTGCCAGATAATTTTTTAATGTTTTGTTCATATTCTTGTTTTGTAATTATAATTTACATTCAGTGTGAAAAACAAAACATTGCTCTAAGAGTAACTTTTGTCATTGCCATTTGCAAGCTTCCAGAGTTTATATGGCTGAATGCCAGAACTCTACTATAATGAAGTACAAGAACCAACACAGAAGCATATTATTAAGGAGGAAACAATTTGATTATAATATATCTTAATCTAGGTTTAAGAAACGTTTTAAAAATTTACTTTGCATTTTGCATTGTTTTTTCTCTATTTTAAGTCCATGAATCACCCACCGTAAACCTGTATTATGAAGTCTTATGTTCTGTTGTAATGGAAATTTGTTTGAACATTATTTTTTATCACCATAAAAATATGCAATTTAAATTTTCAATGGTTATGTTTAAGGATATTTCCAAATATTTTAAATAAACATCAGATTTCTAATTTCAAGAATCTTCCTTGCTCTGCTTCTAAAAGATATATATAAGGCTGTTTTCAACATTTTTGAAGGGACTAAAGAATAATTCATTTTATTAAATTGGCCATATTGCTAAATTTATATTGTTATATTTCTTCTTTTAAGCTCAATATAATTAAAATATATTTTTCTTTTGCCAAAGCAGACTTCCCGGGTGATAACAGTACAGTTATCCTCTTGTTGCCAAGTGGGATATCAGGGACTAAAGAGCCTATTGATAACACATGGTCCTTTCTTCCCGCTGCTCTGAATAAACAGGGCTAGCTAGGGTTGTTTTCTGAACTCTTCTCACCAGTCACTTTTCAGCAGCTCATGGGATTCCCCACCTTCCACCTACAAACAAAAGAGTAGTTCTTAACTGTCATTTAATTTTAACTATTTTATGAAGAAATTAAGCCTTAAGTTTTAGACATAGGAGATATGACTGAAAAATACAGTAAATGTTTAAATATTTAAAATTACTAAAGTAAAAGACACATTGCCATTAACCTCCAGTCAATGTCCTCTCCCCCATTCTTAACCACTTTCTGAAACATTTCTAGAAGTCCTCTTTCGTTAGTGTCTGTAATTGCACTATATTGACTGCATTGTGTCCTGAATCAATTCAGAACATTTATCTTTAATGGTGTTTTGACTTTGGGGATGAGTGTGAAGTTGCGTGGTACTAGATCTAGTGAATAAGATGGATGAGGCTACACCGTAATGTTTTTATTTGACAGGAATTGCTGCAAACATTTGCTCAGGGGCAGTCAACAAGTACGATTAATATGTAATTTAAAAAGTGTATTACAGTAAAAAGAGACAGTACCATTAATCTTCCTCAAAATAAAGTGCTTCCCTTAGATTCACCCACACTTATCCTATCTTCTTGTTACTGTGTCTTTTTTCCTGTATTAATTTTTTAAGTTTAAATAGTCACTGTATTTTTAATCATACCTTGTCTGTGATACACAAGGAACTATATAATTTTGAATTATATGGAAAGGCATAAAGAGACATTTATAATGTATGCAATCTTTTGTGAAAATTAACTTTTTGCCATTTTCCCCAAGCCAGCCACATTGAGGTTGAGTGTTATTGGCAGATTAAAGACTCTTACACATTTAGATGGGCTCCTCATTTCTGAAGAAGAAACAACAGCAGCTCTGAAATTTATTACTGGAACAAAGATCACTCAGGTTGGATTGTACTATTTAATATTTCTTGTGTGCTATTTGGAACTTACAAATAATGTTTCTCATACTCATTTTCTATCTTTAAGATTTCATATTCCTTCTTATATGTTAATTAAAAATTAGTAGTCATGCCACTGGATTGTCCTCTGTTCAAATGTACCCCATTTAAATATCAACTGGCTATGTGGATTCTCTTGGTAACAGCCCTGAACATGAGTGGTGGTGAACCTTTTAGAGCTTTCAATGATAACAAACAGCTGGCTGCCACATGCCTGCCAGAGGTTTGCCGCCACTGTTCCAGGATAACTGCTTTTTTCCTAGTCACCCAAACTCACCAGAATCCTTTGTATAATATTAATGAAAATTAACGACTTTCTGAGGATCAGGTAAGCTTAGAGGCTTCTAGAAACTGTTTAATGAATCATCTACTTAGGGTTGACATTATATATGTCTGGCTGAAAAGAACAAAACCTGTTAACATGGGGGAGGGGATATACCTATTTATCCAGATTAGGAATTCTATACTTTAGCCAAAATAGTTTCAATATTCTCAATATCTATATTCTAGTTATCTAGCTCTTTACTTTTTGTAAGGTATTTAAATATTAATTTCTTAAACAATGTAGTCTTGTATTTTTGATCTGTTCAAATTGAAGGGGAAAACCTTTTTTGTTGATAAAAGTATAATTAGCATTCCTGAAGAATACCTAGGAAAATAGAGACTTAACCTACAATAAAAAAAATTTTAATGCAATGTGATATTGACAAATAGACCAATAGAACAGAATAAAAAACCTAATAGAGACCCATACATCTGTGGAAACTTGAAAAATAGCAGAGTTGCCTTTGCAGGTCAGAGAGGCTATTTAATAAAAGGGACTGAGACAAGTACATTGAACACCTCACTGCAAAGGCAAAACCAAAACATATTAGAAGAAAATATCAGAGATTGTCATTAAGATATTGAATTAAGGAAGACTTTATTGGGCCTGAAACAAAGATCATAGACCATCAAAGATTGAGTTATCTTCAAAGGACACCATAATGAAAATAAAAAAGACAAAGTAATACTGAGAAAAGAAATTTGCAACACGATGTCAAAAGATATTCTTTACCCATCCAGAACATACAAGGAAAGAGACAAGTGAACAGAAAACATTGAACAGACATTTCACTGGAGAGAAAATTAGAATAGCCAGTTAACTTAGATAATATGTGTCACCACATCAGTATTCAAGAAAATGAACATTAAAATCATAACAACCTACTGATTATTAAAGCCTGACAATATCAGTTTTCAGCAAGAATATGAAGTAACACTTATAATTGGTACAATCACTTTGGAAAAAAGTTTGGCATTATAAACTACACACATGTAGGTGCACACGTACATATGTGCACAAGCACGCATATCCCATACAGCTGAGCAAGTTTACTTAAGGGCACAGGCTCTGAAGAAGCACTTGCATGTATGTACCAAGAGACATGCACAAGAATATACATGACAGCACTTTTCATAACAACAAAGATTGAATCAATCTTAGTATTCATCAACAGGAAGGTCATTAAGGGAACGCTGTTCAGCAGTGACATGAATATATTCCAGCCACATATACAGGAGAAGCATTGATTCACCTTGTGAATATGATGTCAAAGAAAAAAAACCAAGCAGAATAAAAGATGTATTATTTGGTTTACATAAAGTTCACATATACTCAAGACTAAATATATTGTTTAGGGACATAAACATAGACTATTAAAAAAAGCAAGTGAATACTAGAAAAAACTGAAATAGGGATTATTCTAAGGCAAGAAGAGGAAAGAGCTTAGGATGGGGCCCATAGCAAATGTACAGGGAATTAGAAAAATACCAGCTCCCAAGCTGGCTTTATGAGTGATTGCCGTATATGTGTGTTTGTATTCTAGTAATTCTTTTCAAAGTTTTAACAGTTTTATCTTGTAATAATTTAATGTTTCTAGAGCATAGAGCAATCAAATGAATAATTAAAATATATCCAGATATTGAAAATACTTTAAGGCAAAGGAAATGTTCTATTTTAAAATTATTTATTGGATTATGCACTTTCATTGGGAATAATACTCTTAATCTATGTATTAATGAACCTGTATTATTTCTTCTATTCACCTTTTTTTTCTGTCTTATTAGTCATGTGTCTTATGGCACTGTAGTACTAAAGAGGAGAGACCACGGACACTAAGCATATGGCCTTCTGCCAAAATTCTGACACAGATTTCAAAGTTAGGACCGTGTTTACATCTGAGTGGAAACTGGTATTTGAAGGTAAAGGCTAACTTTATTAAACCTAATATAAAAGCTTAATTTAAATTAAATTTTTAAGTCAACTTTGGTCTGCGTATCATAAAAGAAGGCACAAACAGGTAAGGAACAGAAAATTGGAAGAGATTAATGAAAATGAAATAGGCAAGGAACACTTAAGATTCACCTTCTTGGTAAATTTCAAACATACAGTATTTTTAACTTTATCATATTGTATATTAAATCTCCTGAACTGCTTTATCTTGTATTACTGAAATATTGGCCCCTTGACCAACACCTCTGTTCCCCTTTGCCTCTAGCCTCTGGTAACCACCATGCTACTCTCTGCTTCTATGTTAATTGAGATCTACATTAATTAGAGTGTACATATGATTGAGATTATGCACCATTTAATTCACAGTGTATACATATCAAATGAAGTTGTATGTATTAAATGCATACAATTGTAAATTTGTTACATCTCAGTAAACTTGAAAAATAAAAAAGACAATATTATTATTCGGAAATAAATTTACTACATTTCAAAAAATAAAGTAAGAAGTGGACAGATGTCACAGGGAATAGGCTTTGACTCTTATTACGACAGAACTGGATATTTGGACTAAAGACATACTATAAACTAAAGGACTGTTTTTGATGTATGTTACAGTAGGCCAGCAAACTTTAAAGGATCAGAGCCAGAGATGAAGCCAAAATTGGGTGGCAAGGGACTGAGAATAGGGGAATGAGTCAGAGTTAAGCAAAGGACAAGGGGAAAGGGCATAGAGCACTGCCAATTTCTTGCTGTGTAAGGTCGCCTGAACTTACTAAACCTCTGTCTAGCGCCTGCATGATAGACGGGAACTGGGCTAACAGAAAATAGGAACTTAACAAAGATAGAAACTGGGTTAAGAGAAGCTCTTGAAAATGAAAGGTATTAGTGGCGTTATTTTTATTACGGGATGTGTACTGAAATTGACTGTAGCGCAGGCCCGGTGACAGCCTTGGCTGACCCCCATGGAGAGTTCTGGAATTAGAACAATCCCTTTAAGTTAGTTGCAAGTAGGACTGAGATGGCCAGGCTATTGCCTGTCTCCATCATTGGCTGTGGGGCAACCTGGAAAGGACTCTGACCTGGAGAGGAACAGCAGCCCCTGCAGGGCCAGGAGCTGAAGGTCTCTGCCAACAGCACTCCTAGCAGCTGGGACATGTCCTGCACTGCAGTGGGAACTGCCCAGTTCATCACAGTGTCCATAGGACCACAAAACCCCCTTAGGAATTATAATCTTGTCAAATTTTGCTTGTGTAAAACAAGAGCTTTGCAATATTTTTAGTTACTGAAGGAATTCTTTTGATATTTATCAAATTTCTATTATTATTTCATTGGCCTTTTTAATCTTATTGATTGAATTTATTTACAAGATTCCAAAGTAACATACAATGTGAATTATTGTATAGATAACTGCCTTAAATTTAGATGGACAGCATCTCTTTGAGATCAAAAATTTAGAAAAATTGGAAAATTTGAAATGGGCATCATTCAGCAATAATAATCTGACTAAAATGGAGGGCCTGGAATCCTGTATTAACTTGGAAGAGCTCACACTTGATGGAAACTGCATCGCAAAAATAGAAGGTAAGGTACTTGAGAATCTTGAAGTCTCAAAGCATGAATGTCTATATAATCCGCATGAAAAATTAATGACACTGAGGAACAGCTTTAGAGAAATTCTGAGAAAGTTTTCTGCAGAGTATTCTAAATATCAGGTGGGATTGTGACAAACAAGTACACATAGCAAGCTGACTTGCACCTCTGTCTGTGCCAGCGGTTCCTATCTGTTTCCAAAACTTAATGAGACAGTTCTATAAATGGATGAATTAAAAAGATAAAACAGCCTAGTTCATTTTTCAAAATAAGAAATTAAGGTCACATTTGGAAATGTTAAGGCTTTTAACAAAAATAAAAATATATTCTCTGGAGAATAAATCAAATGTACTATATATAACTTTGCTATGGATCCACAAATACAATTAAACAGCTTTAGGTAATGTCTCAGTAATAATGAGACCAATATATTTTATTTGACTGTTTAAGTAAAGTTTAGTATTAGAACATGTCTTGTGGGGTCAGAGAGAAAACAGAGACTTTACCTGACTCCCCTCCACCAAGATTTAGAGTACATGATCTGATAACTTTTTCCCAGCCTTGTCTTATTCTAGCCCTTATTTAATATTGTGAATCTAGGAAGAAATAGAAATAAACCTTCTAGGACTTGTTAACAGCTTCCTCTTATTCTCTCTCTCCAAAAATCACTCCATTTATTTCCATAACCTCTTAGAAGTACATTTTAGTATGTCTACTTTTCATGGATGAGGAAACTGAGGCTCAGAAGTTACATAATGTATCTGTCATCCCAAACCTAGTTGAAACCAGCTCTGACTCCAACATTCTTATCCTTCAAGTGATCTGTCCTGGCTACAAATTAAAGTGCTTACAGTATGTAATATATATAGGAGTAGATCCTTGTGAGAGGTATCATTTTCAGAACTTCAGTGGTTTTAAGCATACAATGGCAGAAGTAGGCTAAATAATTATCTTTAATTCAGATGATTTCATAATGAATCACCCTTTTCTAAGTTTTATACTCTAGATTCTTACCTTTAATGTTTTAAAATGTGGACTAGTGATTATTTGGAGCTTTGTGTTGTCATGAAGGTGAAAATCTTAATTAGGTACGCTATTGTAAAAGTTATTTGAAAAGGAGAATAAGTATTTCCTATATAGTGCTTTTCCTTAACAATTAGAACAGATCTACATAGAAATTCAAAATTAAAATATGATCCATGGCATCGGCTTTTGTGCACAAGATTATATCCTTCTGAAACAATAGAATCCTTAAAAGCTATTTGAACTTAGAGTGTTACAGTAAAATTATTTTTTAAATTAGCCTTTCAGAGGCTCATGAATTTTTCCTTGAATTTGCTTATTGTTTTCTAGGCATTTCCAAGCTGACTAAGTTAACCCGCCTCAGCATAAATAACAACCTTCTTACTGGTTTGGAAAAGCACACTTTTGATAACATGCTTCATCTTCACTTCCTTTCTCTTGAGAATAACAGAATTACTTCACTGAGTGGTTTACAAAAGACTTTCACTCTAATTGAATTATACATAAGCAATAATTATATTGCTGTCAATCAGGAGATCTACAATTTAAAGGTGACCAGCTGGGGTGTTAATTCTTTGTGTTTTTAAACATTTATTGTTTATACTATGAAAATAATGAATGTTCACTGTGTAGAATTTGGAAAGTGTAGAAAAATATATATAAGAAAATTAAGAATAACAAAGTTAACATGCATTCAGTGTGTGTGTGTGTGTGTGTGTGCGTGATCACAATTAGATAAGTTTCTCGGGTAACTTTTTTAATATTCAAACCCACTCCTCCTAACAAGTACATCTTCAATATTGCCAAAACTTCCCGCTTTGATAGGGGAATAGGATTCTGTAGCATTCTCTTCTGTCAGTACAACTCTTGATTATCTCTCACTGTTCCTACCAGTGGTTCCAACTCTTTCTGCTCACTTTTACTCAGATTTACTCTCCTTAATTCCCCTCAGGGAAGCACAAATTTAAGGCTACTGTATAACAGTCTTCACTAAAAGTTTGAACAAAACAGAAGCTTTCTACAGTGCACACTAGGAATTTACTTAAAATATACAATATTGTGTGACTTCATTGTTTCTTGAGTTTATTGGCCACTTCCTTGCTCTGAGTTTCACACTGGCCTCTCATTTTGCTAATACCATATTTCTAGGAACCTTATCTCCTACCAAAAACCATGTCCATTTTCTGACTTTCCTCACATTCAGGCATCTCCCATTCTTTTCTTCTAAAGCTACAGAAGGGACATTCAGGCATCTCCCATTCTTTTCTTCTAAAGCTACAGAAGGGACCCGGTCATCAGCATCAGTAACAAAATAAGCCATTTCACATGGTCACAGAGAGATTTTACTCCCTCTTGCTTTAATCTCTCCTGTTCACACCTACTTAGGACCCTGCCTTTACAGCAAAAATACATGAAAGGGTCTGGTCTAATAAGAAAGGACATTTTCCCTTAAGAAGAATTTTACTGACCTCCTTAGAAGACAAAAGCACTCCAGTTTTATCTTTTTTTCAAATGGCAGTCAGTTTCTTTCATATCTGTTATCCCTGTATGCACACTTACATACTACTTGATAGACCATTATTCCATAAACAAAGTATATGCAATGTGATTGGAAAATACAATGAACATTTAAAAATTTTTTAAAATAATTATTACAGTAAAAGGCACATTGCCATTAATTCCCCTGGAAATATCCCCCCTTGCTTTAAACATATTTATCCCACTTGTCCCTTTCTGAAGCAGTTCTAGGAGTCCTCGTTTATGGGTGTCTTTAGTTGTGCTGTTATGGTGACTTATGAGCCTGAATTGATTTAAAACGTTTACCTTTCATGATCATTTTGAGTTTGGGGAAGAGCAAGAAGTCTCATGGTACCAGATCCTGTGAATAAGGTGGATGAGAGCACACTGGAATGTTTTTAGGAGCTGCCTTTTTGTTGGACAGCACTCAGCAACATCATTCACTGAATTTTCTGTTCCACTTTGTAAAGACATATAAGAGGACTTTCAGAACTGCTGCAGAAGTGGCAAGAATGGTGTAATAAGTATACTGAAGCAAGAAGAAATATTTTGAAGCCTTTTACTGTAATAACAATTTTAAATTAAACATTTACTGTATTTGTAAATGTTTGACATTTTGATTATCCCTTGCATTGTCCTAAATATATCAACATTCCCTCTAAGCCTTTACCTCTGATAGATAATACATATACTACCAATCCTAAAAGGGATTCTGATCATATAATATAGACCACTGAAATACTCGTATTGCACAAAATTATACTGTTGCAGTCTGAAAGAGTAACCTTTGGATTTAAAAGTTTTCTTAAAAACAGTCAAATTTTACATCACTGACCATCAGAGAAATGTAAATAAAAACAACCCTGAGATTCTGTCTCACTGCAGAAAGAATGGCTATCATCAAGAAATAAAATAATAATAAGTGCTGGCTAGGATGCAGGGAAAAAGGAGTCCCTTTTTCCCTAGTATGACCACTGTGGCAATCAGTATGACCACTGTGGCAATCAGTATGGAGGTTCCTCAAAAACTAAAACTAAGAATTTGATTTGACCCAGCTATTACTCTTCTAGATTATCTTCCCCTAAGAGTTGAAGACACCACATTACAGTGATACATGCTTACTCAACGTTTATAGCAGCACAATTCATAATTGTTAAATTTTGGAAATGGCCAGTGTATCTATCAACAGATGAGTAGATACAGAAAATGTGCTATTTATACACAATGGAAGTTTTCTGCTATAAAGAAGGATCCATTTGTAGGAAAATGGATGTGCCTTGAGACTATAATGTTAAGTGAGACAAATCAAATACACGAGTTTAAATATCATATGATTTCTCTTATATGAGAAACCCAAAATACAAATAAATTAAAGAACAAAATAAAAGAGAGATAATAGGAAATAAAGAGGTAGGCCTTTTACAAAGGAGAAGGGGACCAAGAGAAGAGGGACAGGGAGTGAGGAGGAAAAGGGGATGATAAAAGAATTAAAATGTGTTATATAGATGCAGCAACTCCCCATGATGAGTGTAATCATTATGTTCTTCAAATGTCTACTAATAAAATTAACACATTCTATAAAGTTCTAGAGAATTAAAATAATTCAAGGATTATTAACCTCTTAAAAGAAAAAACTTGCTGGAGTGTGAGATAATATACAAGATGTAAATGTCTATCTTTTTATTACCTAGGGTTTATGCAACTTGGTAATTCTAGACATGCATGGGAACATTATTTTATGGAATCAAGAAAACTACCGGTTGTTTGTAATATATCATCTTCCAGAACTGAAAGCTTTGGATGGAATCTCAATTGTAAGTTGTTTTATGGCTGATAGTATTTGATCTAAGCTGTATATTCACATATTCATTGGCCATGATAATTTTGAACATTGCTTTATCACCAGCATGATACCACAACTTAGTATGCTTATTAAAATCTCTTTTCCAAAGCTCCATTTAGATCTAGATTTAAACATTTTTTCATCTGGCCAATTCCTAATTATCTAAATTGAGATGGTAAGGAAGGGAAGATGATGCATACATTCATACCCAGTGAATTGAAAGACTAAGACTAAAGAGTGCAATTTTATGGAACAGGATAGAAACGCTAAGCTCTAGAGCACCACCATCCTCTTGGGCCTATTTCCTGAAAAAATACAATTGTTAAAAATTAAGGAAACTATATTTGAACCAACAAATGCAGTAGGGCAATGTTACTAGCAAATGGTAAAGAAAAACACAGAATTTAGGACTGAGTACAAAAGCAATACTTGGAGGGTTGGATTCTTAACAAGCAAGTTCATTTGGGCCTCCTGATTTCCATGTAACAGGATAAGTACATGACAAGAGAGCTCCCATCAGAATCTCATCAAGTTTTCTAAAAAATTGAGAGAGTCACGATTATTTCATACTCTGAATTGCTCTGAAAAGATTACTAATATCTGCCCTAAGCTTTTCCACAGCCTTCCCCACAATGGAGTCTAAACCATCCTCATTCCAGCCAACACAAATTCTCTATAATTTTTAATACTGGGTTTCATTTAGTTGTTAGCTTTCATTGAGGATTGCTTTTAACATAGTCTCATGAAACTGCATTTGTTCTGAAAATATTGTTGAAGATCTTATCCTTCCCTTATCTCTGTGTCCTCATTTGAAAGATCACAGAGAAAGTACTTTTAGAGATAAGCATAGGAGAAAAAAAATTTCCCCCCAAAGGGAAAATTTTGTTCTTTTTACTGATAATAAGTATTATTTAACTAATTTCCTTTTCACTTCAACATCTAAAGGCTTGGTACCAAATTTAGAATTCAATATTAGAAACTCTATAAGATCCTACAGTCTCTCTGACCCTAGCCCTAATTTGTATCTATTCTAACTAACATTGTTCTTACTCTTGATCTTCATTTGTGATTTGTACTTTACTGTTTGATTATTTGTATTTTCTGTAAGTTGCCACAAGTTCTTTGTGGATTGAGGTATAATATAAATACATGAATTAATAATGGGACATGAAATCTAGACAGAAGAATTTGGACTTTAAATGGATACAGTGGGAACTAATTGAAGATTTTTGATTATGGGAATGATATATTTAGAACTTTGTATTAAGAAACTTAATCTAATAGTGTTTACAGTGGTACAGGGAAGAGTAGTGAAAGACTATTTGTTAGAATAGTTTATATATGAAGTAATGAGAACCCCAGCCAAGAAGAAGGAACTTTAAAAATAGAAGCCGAAAGGTGTGAGAAATACTGGGGAAAACTAGAGGAATTTTCCAGCCCATTCAATTTGGAAAGCAAGAAAAGAATAAAACCAAAGATCTACAAGGTGGGAGTCCATGCCAGTAAAAAATATCATAACAGAATAAGAGAACAAGAAGAAAAGCAGTTTTCAGGAATGAAATAATTAGTATTGGACACAATAAGATTTATTTATTTACTTATTTTTGTTTCTTGAGATAGGGTCTCATTATGAAATTTAGGCTGGCTGCAAACTTGGGGTGATCCTCCTGTCTCAGCCTCCCAGGTGCTGGGTGTGTATACACGAACTTTTGTGTGATAATAGATAATCTGACTGGAGATGTTAAGGAAGCAGTTGAAATCACTGGACTTAATTGGGTATGGAAATTTACACTTGTTTAAATTTAAAAGTAATATAAAGAGATTTGAGAATTAAACTCATGCATAAGATTGTCTAAATAAAGTGAGTAGCAAAGAAAGATAATCTAAGTGAGACTTTAAACTTTCATTAGAAAACACAAAGAGGAAAAGAAGCCATGAAAAGTGAATCAGAGGGAAGTAAAGGAGCATTACAATTCTATAATTTTTGAGATGTACATAGACTTTAGAAAGGAGATGGACCAAATCATTTATTCAAGGAACTACAGAGAAGTTACATAACTTGTTCTAAGTTATGCAACTCCTTATTGGTAAATCATAAACAGTTGAGCCTCATTCTCTGTCCAAAATTCTCTAGACATATAATCACATTGTTTTCTTTAGAGTGGTAGTGGAAACCAAGGAAAGACAGACAAAACAGTAGTTTGAGTAGTTTTTATTTTATCTACTCTTCTACATTTATTTTTAAAAGATTATTTTTGCATGAAGACATATCCTCATTTCAGATATGATGTTTTAATTGAATAACTAAAAAGAGAGTTTGAATAAAAATAAATTAAATACTATAATCAATTTTATTCAGGGCAAATTCAGCCATTTGTCTAAAATATAACCTGCCACCTGTTTTTGTAAAATTTCATTGCATATTTAAGCTTGTTTATATATAGTCTATAACTGCTTTTATGCTATAATGGTAAAATTAAATAGTTTTAACAGCTATTGTATTGACTGGCTCTTTACAGGAAAAATACAGAACAAATTTACCAGTCCCTGATGTAGAAGGATAGTAATCGAATATTGTTAGTATGATTATGAAACCACAAAAGCTAAATTAGTGCGTTTTTTAAAAGCTATTTGTGGGTTATATTATTTGAGATTCAACCAGAGAAACAGAACTAGTAAGATGGGGAAATGTATATGTGTTTTTAATATATGCAAAATATATAATATACATGTATATATAATGTAAGTATTGTGTATTATATATAACATATACACATACACATATACAAATGAATACTTAAAAATTGCTACCTACGCAACTCCAAAATGCATAGGGCAGGCCATCAAAAAAATGTTCATGGGCAAGTTGGAGCTCACAGAAATGGTCCAAATCTGCTATCCATAGATGAATTTTTTCTCCTTTAAGAAGCCTCAACTTTGTTTTAAGGCTTTGACAATTGCTTGCATTAGGCCCATCAAGATTGTCTAAGATGGTTCCCTTATTAAAGGTCAACAAATCAGGAGCTTTATATTTGGAGGATGCCTGTGCAGCAACATCTAAATTAGCTTAATAGAGTAGGGACTATAACCATACATATTTTGAGCTTTGTTTTTTGGTGCATATTTACCTAGGATTGTTGTGTCTTCTTAGTAGAGTGATCCTTTTATCAGTAGTTAATGTCCTTCTCTGTCTCTCGTAATTTTCTATAATTTTTTGTTTTGGTACCAGGTATCAAACTCAGGACCTTGCACTTACAAGGCAGGCAGCGGCACTACTGGGCTAAATCCCCGGCCCTTCTGGTAATTTTCTTTGGTTGAGGTCTATTTTTAAAATTAAAAAAAATTTTTTTAATACATGTTTGCAGTACACAGTGATTCCATTCATTGTGGGGTATTGCTAGATGTACATAAGCCATATTGAATTCTTTTTTTTATTCTGTTCCTCTCCCTTTTTCCCTCCTCCCTCCATCTCTTGGTTGAAGTATACTTTATCTGAAGTTCATATATCCACTCCTACTTTCTTTTCATTAATATGAGTTTGGTATATCGTTTGCCATATTTTTACCTTTAACCTGCATATATGTTATATTTGAAGTTTCTTGTTCATATCATATAGTTGGATCATAATATTTTAATCTACTGCTAATATAATTGGTGAATGTAGACCATTTATATTTAATGTAGTTATTGACATGTTAGGGGTTAAGTCTGCCATTTTGATTTTTGTTTTGTATTTGTTTTCTGTCATCTTTTTTCTGTTTTGTTTTTCTTGCTTTCCTATGAGTAGTTGAACGTTTTTTTAGAATTCTATTTTTATCTACAATATTTTTAATTAATGTCTCTCTATATATTTATCTTAGTAGTTGCTATCAGTGTTACCTGTATACATGTTCAAGTCTAATGATGTTGACATTTTCTGTCAATTTGGGAGAAGAGTAGAAATTTGACTTCTTTTTAAAGTTATGTTTTTTGCCCACTGTTTCTAATACATTTGAGAACTTCATCAGATAATGATATTGTTTTTCATTTCAACCTATCCAAGATAATTTAGGAAATACTTACATGAAAGAAAGCCTATTGTGCCTTCTTCTTTCCTAGTATTCTAAAATTCTTTTTATTTGTTTCAAGAATTTCCTTTAGCCATTTTAGGACTGAGGTACTGGTGAAATTTTGCATAATTTTCTTTCATCTGAAAATGTCTTGACTCTCTTTTTTATTTCTGAATGATATTTTCTCTGGATATAAGATTCTGGGTTGACAATTATTTTACCACTTGAAAAATGTGCCACATCCTCTGGTTTCATGGTCCTTATGAAAAATCTGCCATTATTCAAATTGTTTTCCTCTTATAGGTAAGATCTCATTTCTCTCTCACTGCCCTCATGATATTTTCTGTCATTAATTTTCACAAATTTGGTTATGATTATGATTATGTGTCCTTGCAGTGACTTGGGAGAATTTTGTGTTTTGGATTTCCTCAGCTTCTTGAATCTGTAGGTTTATGTCTTTTGCCAAATATAGAGAGTCCTCAGCTATTATTCCTTTGAATACCTTTTCAGTTCTACCCTATTTCTCTTCTCCTTCTATGAATCCAATCGTACAAATGTTAAATGTTGATTCTAGTCCCACAAATCCAGCATATGAAGCTCATTTTCTCTTTTGTGTTCATATTGGGTAATTTCTATTTATTATATTATCTTCAAATTCACTGATTCTTTCCCCTTTTCTCACCATTTGTACTTGATCCTAGCCAAAAGGCCAAGAAGTGATTATCTATTGAGCTCATCCATTGCATTTACTTGGTTGTAGTATTATTCAGTTCTAATATTTTTTAATTCATTCTTCATATCCTCTATTTCTTTGCTGATGCTTTTTCTTTACTGATAGTTTCTGTTTTTTTCATTTGTTTTAAGTATGCTCAGTAATTCCCAGTTGAAGCGTTTTTGTGATGGCTTCTTTGAAATCCTTGTTGGTTAATTACAAATATCTGTGTTGCTTCAGAGGTAGTGTTTGTTGATTATCTTCTTACACTCAAGTTGAGATTATCTTGGTTCTTGGCATCATGAGGGATTTTTCTGTTTTAGTCTGGACGTTGTGGTTATTTTCACAGACTGCAGATCTTACCCAAATCTTCTCTTTTAGCAAGGCTGTCTTGACACTGCACCAGTAAGAAGCAGGGGCACTGATTTGTTGCTGTCAGGTGGAGGTAGAAACCCAAATTCTCCATTTCGGCTGTCTGAACTGCACGAGGTGTGTGCTCCATTAACTGCTGGACCAGGGTGGGAGTTCATGCTTCCCACCAGGCCTCCATCGATTCATTCTGGTTGGAAGGAAAGAGACTCCTTGTGACCATTCTCTATTCACTCATCCTGGAAGAAGGCAAGAGTGCCTCACTAGTTTTCCACAGGCACCTCATTATTACTGGATATAAGTGAGAATCCAGTCTCGCCATGTGGTCTCCAGTAACACATTGTTGTTTATTTTTGTTTTTGTTTATGGGGGTGGAATTGCTGCTGGGAGGAAATGAAAATCCAAGCTGATGCTCATCAAGGGGACGATAGAGAAGTGCCTTATCATACATAGCTGGGCAAGTCTAAGCACCCCATTTTGCTTTTACTACTGGGAATGGAGGTAAGACCACCATTTTTGTGGCGTTTAGCTGGAGTAGACTTATTATTGTCTGAAAACTTTCTATCTTGCGAGACCTCCCCCTTCAAAGTCTTTTCACTAGAGAGAGCAGGCCTTTTTCTGTGCTTTATTTTATTTTTTTCTTGTTGACATTTCTGGGTTTCTGCCTACTCCCATCACCCAGTATAACAATATGAGACAAAAAGAAAATCCATGGTATCATTTCTCAGGTCCCAAGGTCCCTAGCAGGTCTGCTTCCTCTGAATCTTTCAGTACACTTCTGTTTGGTTTATATGTAGTGTACAGGGATTTTCACTATACTAAGGAGGATGACTTAATTACATTACAAATTTTGGAGCCAAGTATCTGACACCACAATGATTTTAGTCCATAGATGCCTGGCATAAAGACAGAAACAGCATGGCAGAGGGGCATGAAGGAGGCAGAGGTGCTCAATGCATGGCAGCTAGGAAGCAGAGAGAGAGAGGAGGGGCTGGGAATAAGAGTACACCATTCCCGGTCAGCCTCCACTGAACACCTCCAACTGGGTGCTACCTCCTAACAGCACAGGCAGGTACTGCGTGTATCAGTGGATGAATCCAGGGATGAGTATGAAGGCCTGTCGCCTTCCACACATGTGAGACTTTGGGGGAACATTTTAGATCTAAACCATAACAAAGGAATAGGGAGAAATGAGTCCACTCAGTTTTATCAAGAATCAGAGAATTAATCATCTGTAACAGAAAACATAATTTTCCAAATATAACTTATATAGGAAACACCAGAGACTGAGACTGCAAAAGATTTATTTGGTGGCCGACTTACCTCTGACATGATTGCAGAAAGACAAGGACATTCAAACTTTGCCCAAATGCAAGAACTTAATTGGACTACATCATCCCTCAGGTATAATCATTTTATATCCTTTTTGATATTATAATTAAATATGTAATTATCATTTTCTGATATCCCTTTATTTTTGAAGCAAAACATTTATTGGTACATTTTAGATAAACATAATGATAGCATTCATTACAAGAATTTGTACATGTACTCCAATATATCTTGCTTCTTCTTTTCCCATTCCCCCTACTTCAACCCCTCTTCCCCTCTTTATTTACAGAAGCTTTGTTTCCATTTTTTTCTATCCTCTTTTTTTTTCTTGTCTCATCTTTCCTTTCCCCCTCCCCTCCTTTGTTCCCCTCCCATTTGAACATTTTTCCCATTTCCTAATGTCTATTATACATTTTGGTCCTTATTTCCATTTTTGGTTTCTCACACCAGAGAAACAATGCAGTGTTTAGACATGTCTGTCTGATTTATATCACTTAAGAAGTATGGTCTCAAGGTATATCCATTTAGCTGGAAATGTCTCGAGCTTAGCCTTCCTTATGGCACTGTATAAAAAAAAAACCCATATCTTCTTTATCCAGTCATCAGTTGATGGGCATTTGGACTGTTTCCAAGATTTAGCTATTACAAACTGTGCCACTATAAACATGGTGTGGATATATCACTGTAGTATGATGGTTTTGGAAAGATACCAAGAAGGGGAATAGCTTGGTCTAATACCCCTAGTTTTCATTTTTGAAGAATCTCCACACTGATTTCCACAGTTATTACACCAGTCTACACTCCCACCAACAGTGGAGAAGGTTCCTTTTTCCCCACAGCCCCTCCAGCATTTGTTATTGGTTCATTTCTTGATAGTAGCCATTCTTTCTGGGATGAGGTGGAATCTCAGCATTGTTTTCATTTGTGTCTCTCAAATGACTAGTGATGTTGAACATTTTTTCATATATTAATTTCCTGTTCCTATTTCTTCATATGAAAAGTGTCTATTCATTTCAGATGCCTATTTTAGGATTGGTTCTTTACATTTTTGGAGGGGTCTGATTTTTTTTTAAGTTATTTATATATTCTAGGTATTAGTCCTTTGTCTGAGGGACAGCTGGAAAAAAATTTTTCCCACACTGTAGGTTGTCTGTTCATTCTGTTGGTGGTTTCTCTTGCTGTTCACAAGCTTTTTAATAAGATGAGGTCCCAATTGTTGATTCTTTGTGATAGCTCCTGTGCAATTGGAGTTTTGTTCATAAAGTCTTTGCCTACACCAGTGTCTTCAAAAGTTCTACCTATTCTATCTTCCAGCAGATTTAGTGTTTCTATTTTAATACTTGCATCTTTCATTAATTTTGATTTTAGGTTAGTACATGGTAAAAGATATGAGTCTAATTTTATCTAGAAACTCTGGTTTTCCAGCATTATTTATTAAACAGGCTTTCTTCCAGTTGAAGGTGTTTGGCAGCTTTGTCAAAAATAAGGTGGCTGATTATGTCTGGAGTTGTTTCTGCATCTTCTAATCTGTTCCACTGGTCTTTGGGTCTTTTTTTTGCCAGTACCATGCTGTTTTTATCACAGTAGCTTTGTGTAATATAATTTCAAGTCAAAGATTGTGATGTCTCCTGCCTTGCTTTTGTTGACCAGAATGGCTTTTGCTATTCTAGGTCGCTTCTGGTTCCAAATGAATTTTATGATTGATTTCTCTAATTCTGTGAGGTATACTGTTGGAATTTTGATTGAGATTGTATTAAATCTATATAACAATTTTGGAAGTATGGCCATTTTCACTATATTGGTTCTTCTTATGCAAGAACAGGGAAAATCTTTCCACTTTCTGATAGCATTTTCGATCTCGACTTTCAGAGTGCCGTAGTACTGTAGTTTTCAGTGTAGAGGTCTTTTATTTCCTACGTTAGGTTGATTTCTAGGTATTGGTTTTTTGTTGGGTTTTTTTTTGGATAGTATTGTGAAATGTCTTGTTTCCCTAATTTCTCTCTCAGTGAATTTGTTGTTCATGTCCAGGAATGTTCCTGATTTTTGAGTGTTGACTTTGTATCCAGATAAACTACCAAATTGAGTTATTAAATCTAAGTCTTTTGGTGGAGTTTTTTGGGTCTTCTATGTAGAGTATCATGTCAACTGCAAATAATAATTTAACTTCTTTCTTTTCTATCCTTATTCCTTTTGTTTCTTTGTCTTGTCTAGTTGCTCTGGCTAGTGTTTCCAGAACTATATTGAACAAGAGAGGTGACAGTGGAGATCCTTGTCTTGTTCTTGATTTTAGAGCGAAAGTTTTTAGTTTTTCTCCATTTAATATGATGTTGGCTCTTGCTTTGTTATAAATGGCCTTTATCAGATTGATATAAAGACCATCAATTCCAATTATCTGTAGAGTTTTCTTTTTAATCATGAATGGGTGTTGGGCCTAGTCAAATGCTTTTTCTACATCTATTGAGAAAGTCATACGGTTTTTGTCCTTGGCTCTGTGAATATGGTGTATTCCATTTATTGATTTTCATATGTTGAACCATCCCTGAATCCCTGGGATGAATCCTACTTGGTCATGGTGTATAATCTCTTGATGGTTTGCTGCATTCTGTTTGTCAGTATCTCACTGATGGTATACATATATTTGTATATCTTATCTAAGCATAACAAATAATTCATCTACCCAACTTCAAATCTCATGCTGGCTTTACTCTTCTTTGAAATGTATTAATAATTTTTATTATCAGAGACTATGATTTAAAATGTCATCATTTTCTTTTTCATGTTATCTCATCCCCTTTTACAACCAAACACTCTAGGCTTGTCCTTCATATGCTTTTTTAAATCAAAAATTTAATTACATTTTAATTAAGAAAATCATTAAAATAAAAGTTAGTAGCAATTCCACAACACTTTTAATTGCACCTTATTTGTTACAACATCATCCTCAGACATGTATCCTAGACTTGAATGTTCAGGCTCCATGCTTGTCTAATGTACGGATTTCCAGATCCTCACCACGAACTCCCTAGCACCTAGTAACCATTCTCGGAGCCCAGAGTTCAATGTGGAAAGCAGTGGTTCAATGGAACCTCTGGGTTTAAAGAGAAATGGGATTTCAGCAAGAGAGGAAACCTGCCCAAATTATACAGCTAATAAATGGTGGCCAGCCTGGCACCAATTTTCACTTCACTCTGCCACAATGCCCAAAGAAAAGAAACAGCTGAAAACCCACAAGCAAGATATGGCTGGTTACACATGAAATATAAAATTCCTCTTTCAGAAATTTCCTTCTGCCATGAAATGTGAGGAACAGGCTGCCCTGCTCACATCTTATTGCTCTAATACAATGTGCTGTGCTTCTGCTGGCATCACTCCTCTGCTTCTTCTCTTGTGGATGTTATCACTGTTTTCCATGCTGCCAAACCAAATGGGTTGTTTTTATTCCCCATCCCCCTAACCTTTCTTGGGCATATAAGGATGCTAACTCTTCTTTCTTTGTACTTCTTAGCCACTTGCACCTCTTTAAACAGTAATTTCACATTCTTGATTTTCCTATAAATTTCTCAGGTTTCTTTATGAATTCTTACTTTCTGATGTTCTCCAACTTTTATTCTCAGCTTCTTTTGTTGTCTTTCCTTCTCTATTCCCATAATTTCCTTCCCTTTTCTCTTTTTCTTGTTCTGTGCTCTTCATAAGGAGATTTATCTTTAGCCAGAGTTGTAACTTGTGATGATTTCTAAATTTACTGTTTTTAGCCCAAACCTTGGCTCTTCACCTGAACATTCAGTTGCTCTCTAGATAGTGTCTAGGAGACAGAGATAGCATCTGCTTGTTGTTGCCCAAGCCAAAAAAGAAAAAAAGAGTCAATTCTTTCTCTCCTCTGTACTCCATTTTTATTCATCACCATGATCTGTTCAGGTTCAGAGTATGACTCAGTTTCTCTCTCTTTCCACAGTCACTGCCCTTGGTATTGGACTATGTTAGAAACTCTTTTGGCGATCTTTTTGTTGTCTTATATAAGCTTTCCTTGAAAACCCATCTGTTACCCATTATTACCTTCTAAGGTACAAGTTTATCACGTTACTTCCTTTCTCAACATTGTTCAGTAGCTTTCCACAGCCTACAGAATAAAAATTTTAATTCCTTTGTATGGCATAGAATAATTTTCGCCTTCTATAATCCTTTACTTCACCACCCATGCCACTTTATTTATTTCAGAAAATTTGGAATGTCCTAGTGCCTGAATCTGAACCATAAGATTTGATGTCATGTTTTTGCCTTTGTGCCTGTTGTACTCTGGAACTCTTTCCTCATTATTTGCCTGACAGATGCCTACAAATCCGCAGGTCTCACCTCAAAGACTCCTCTGTGATATCATCCTTGACTTCTTCAAAGAAGTTTTCTTTCTCTAAAATGCCATTACACCTAACTCTGTTCAACAATTTTCTTTTTTGCATTTTAGTGTTTCTGGCTCCCACTTCTTGAGTACAGATACAGTTATTTTTTTCTGTATTATAACCTTCCCAACATATTGTCTACATTTGGGAAATATTAATGAAAATATATTGAATGACTAAATGACTTATGGATAAATGTATGCCATAATTATAGCTACAACTTTAGAATTTGTTTTACAAAATTGCCAGAGAAAGGTGATTTAGCTTTATGCTCTCTCTGTCATGGCTCAAATGAAGACAAGAATAGTTATATAACTATGGAATAGGAATTCTGTTTAGTTACCAGAACATCATGACAAGGTGGATTGCCATAAAAGTTTCTGGAGATCCCACAAAAATGTCCATTTTCAAAGACCTTACCTGCCTTTTCATTTTCTTTCCCAATCTTATCTCATTCCTGGCATCTCAGTAATAATTTATTTCACATATGTCCTCTGAACTTTATAGCCTGAAAATCTTAATGACTTTTCATATTCATTCACTATGATTTCAGGAAGATGTATGTGCATTTATAAATTAATTGGAAGTACTTATTTTATATTTCTTTTATAATACTGATAAGTTTATGTGGTAAGAGAAAGCAATCAAATTCTATGCCATTTTCTTACATATGTGCCCAACAGAAATGTATATTTAGGTGATCACTCAACCCTGACATTTTACATTAAGGCAATTATTTTCATAGCATTTGTCAAATGAGATTTTTTTAAGTGCCTTTGGCAGTTGTATATGGAGGAACTACCTTTTTCTATATTTTCTGACCCTATTCAAATTACTGTATTTACTTTCTCTAAATTTAGAACTGTGGATTTGATTCCAGTTGACCAATTTAGAAATTTGTGTAATGTGAATCTGCAGAACAATAATCTTACCTCATTCAGTGGACTAATCTATCTTCCTAATGTGAAAGTGAGTCACCTACAAACCTTTTTGTTGTTGTTTTTTACTAAGCAAATAAAAGTGTTTCCTTCCAAAGTCATTTTGATTTGATTTTAGCTTATATGTGTGATTGTCTTACTCTACAGTAAGAGAAAGAATAGAAAGCTGCCTGTGTAGTGGAAGGTATAAGATGAAGATGAGAATGCTCTGATTTTTATCTTTTTGGGGGGTACTGGGGATCAAACTTGGGACCTTGCACTTGTGAGGCAGGTGCCGGAACCACCCTATGCTCTGATTTTTAAAGCAGCTTTATTGCTTTCTTTCCTGTTGCCTCAATTTAGCCATCTACCAAGCCCTTTTAAATATAGGGAAACAGCTTTCTATCTCACTAAGGAGCTATTTCCTCCATATCAGGCTTGGAGAACTTAGGAGTGCAGATTGATAAAGTTGAGTACCTTTCTATGCTCTTTATTATTTTATTTTCAGCATTGTGCTTTTATTTTCAATATGAATATGTTATAAATTATGTTGTATATCCCAAATTTTATCCATACCATTTTACTGGTTTATGGGATGTTTGATTAATATGATGTTCTTTCTGTAGGTCTTATGCCTCAATTATAATCACATTGAATCAATCATCCCTAAACTAAAGCCTCATAATCACTTGACAAACAAGCAGATGCTCTACCAGAAAGTGCCTTCAAGTGGCTATGGACAGCAAGGCACCCCCAAAACAAACAGGTATTATTCTGTTATTCTTTTTATTAGCACAAAAAAATTTTGGTTAGAAATTTAAAAAGAAGTAGCACATTCTAGTGCATATATTTAGCTTATTTTAGTAATGATTTTATTTAATAGCTACATGCCAAAAACAAACTTCACAAATAAAAACATACTGCAATTGCAGTTACTCTTTTTGTCATTGTTTTTCCCCTGCTTCCTCTACTTGTATTTACAAATGAAGGAAAAACAAAAAGTCTTGTATATTTAATGACCTAGAGCTTCTTTCTCTTGAGATACAATCCACATCCATATAACTCATCCTTTGTATACAATGCAGTGATTTTTAGTTTTTTCACAAGTTATACACCATTACTACTAATTCTAGATCATTTTCATCATGCCACAAAGAAACTCCTTACTCAAGTAGAATAAATTTGGATTTCTTTTAACATTTGTCTTCTTTGTATTTCTAAATTATTATCTGGAAACCCAGTGTCCCACCTCAGTGGAAAATATACTATATTGAGATGAGGACACAATTCTCACCTTCCTATTCTTTTATATTTATTATATAGATACATTGCATATTCCTATATATGTATCACTCTGATAGTTGTGTCATTAAATTTGTTTTATATATGTATATAACTATTGAACATTGAGATTTATCCATATTGTTGCAAGTATCAGTAATCATTTTATTTTTTTTCTATCTCAATTTTAATTTTTATTAGCACATGTTTGCAGTACACAATGATTGTATTTCTCATGGGGAGTGGTACATGTACATAACACATCTCAATACTTTTTTCATTCCCTTCCTGTCCCCTTTCACACTCCATTTCTTGGTCCCATTCTCTTTTGTAAAAGATCTATCTCCCTATTTCCTGTTATCAATCTTTTCTTTTTCTCTTTATTTATATTTTAGATTTCTCATAAAAGAAACCCTGTGACATTTAAGCTTGTGAATCTGATTTATTTCATTTTAACATTATGGTCTCCAGGTGCATCCATTTTCCTACAAATGACCTAAGTTCATTCTGCCTTATGACAGAGTAGCACTTCATTGTGTATAAATACCACACTTTATCCATTCATCAGAATATTTTCTAAGTAGTATTCCCATTATATAAGTTATGTGACATTGCTTATTCATTTATCACTGATGAATATTTAGATTATTTCCAGTTTGAGGCCACTATGATTCAAGCTACTATGAACATTTTGTTTGTATACGTCCTTTATACTGGAGAATATTCATATTTGATTTTTCTAATGTCTTTGTTGAAGTGCAATTTACATGCCCTGTTAACTCATTTTAAGTGTATATAATTCAATACTTTTACTAAATTTAAAGACATGTGATCATTACTGCAATACAATATTAGAGCATTTCCATCACACCGAAAGATACTTCATGTCCATTTTCAGTCAATTCCCTTTCCCACTTCTAGCCTTAGATAACTTTTTTTTTTGGTACTGGGGTACTGGGGATTGAACTCAGGACCTTGCGCTTGCCAGGCAGGTGCAGTGCCACTGAGCTAAACCATTGAACTAAATCCCTGGCCCTAGCCTTAGATAACTTCTAATCTACTTTCTATAAAGTTATGTTTTCTAGATGTTTACTATAAATGGAAGCATATCATACATAGTCTTTTGCATCTGGTTTTTGATACATGGCATAATGGTTTTGAGACTATACATAGTGTGACTTTTTTTTCCTTTCAAAAAGATTTTTTTAATTAACTTTATTGGTACATTTTAGGTATACATTATGATCACATTCATCATTGGGGATTTGTACCTGTACATGATAAATCTTAGTTTTTCCCATTCCCCTGCCCTCCCTTCTTACCCCTCCACCTCTCCCTATTTACAAAAGCTTTGTTTCCATTTTTTCCTTTTCTCATATTTTTTTACTTCTTTCCTTTCCCTCACCCTCTACTTCCCCTTCCCCTTTGAACCTTTGTGACATTTTGTAGAAGTTCTTTCCTTTTCATTGCTGCATATGTTGGATACTCTATTGTATGCATATGCCACATTGTGTTTATTCATTCACCAATTGACAGACATGCAGGCTGCCCCCATTTTTTTTACCTGTGTGGATGGTAAAGCTATTAAGAGTTGTGTATAAGTATTTATGTGCACTTAATATTTTCATTATATTTATTTTGGGTAAATACCTAGGAGTGGAAGTGTTTGGTGGTATAGTAATTAAATATTTGACTAAGAAAACTGTCAAATTGTTTTCCTAAGTAGATGCACCACTTTAAATTACCACCAACAGTGTATGAGGATTTCAACTTCTCCATATTCTTGTCAATACTTACTATTGCCTGTTTCGTTATAGCCATTCTAATAGATTTGAAGTAGTATCTCATTGTGGTTTTAATTTGCATTGCTTTAATAATGAATATTACTGAACATATTTGCAAATGCTTACTTATATCTTCTTTGTCAAAATATGTACTCAAATATGTTGCCTTTTCTTAAGTAGGTGTATTACTTGGCCTTTTGTTGTGGTGTTCTTTAAATGTTGAGGATATAAGCCTTTAACCATATAAATTATTTGCAAATATTTTTGCTCAATTTATGTCTTGTCTTATTTTTTTAAATGGTGTCTAAATGTTGATTAAAAATAACAAATAAGGGGCTGGGGATTTAGCTCAGCGGTGCTGCCACCTGCCTCACAAGCACAAGGTCCTGAGTTCGATCCCTGGTCCCCCCCCCCAAAAAAACCAAACGAAAGTAAAAACTAAATTTTGACACAGTGCAGTTCATCAATTCTTTTCTTACAGAGTGTGGTCTTAGAAGTTTTTCTAATAATTCTTTGCCTAAGCTAAGGTCACAAAGATTTTCTCATGTTTTCTTCAAAAATTTTTAAGAAATTTTTACAGTAACTAACACCTATAATCCATTTGAGTTAATATTTTTATATATTGTGAGGTCTAAATCCATCTTTTTGTATGTCTCAGCATCATTTGCTTAGAACATTACCCTTTCCCCTATTGAATGGCCTTGGCCCCATTGCTGAAAATCAGTTGACCATAAATGTTAGGGCGTATTCTGGACTCAATTCTATTCTTTTCATCTATGTGTCTCTCTTTTTGCCAGCATTAGTTTGATGATTTTAATTTTATAATAAATTTTGACTATTAGTAAATTTTAACTATTTTCTTTTTTCAATATTATTTTGGATATTGAGTTCTATGCATTTCCTTATAAATTTTAGGGTAAAATGATAATTTTTTGGTGGAAAAAAAAGCCTGATGGTATTTTGATAGAGATTGTGTCATATCTGTTGATCAGTTTGAAAGAATTGTCATTTTAATAATTTTGCCTTCTAATCCACGAGCATGAAATATTTCTTCACTTATTTTCATCTTCTTTTATTTATGTTAGTGGTGTTCTATAGTTTTCTGTGTATAAATTTTGCACTTAGAAATTCCATTGGGTTTTGTATATTAACATTATCTTGTGACTTTGGTGAATTCCTTTATTGGTTCAATTAGTTTTAGGTGAATTTCTTAGGATTTTCTGAAACACAATTCTGTCATCTGAGAATAAAGACAATTATACTTATTCCTTTCCAATTGGATGTATTATATTTTTCTTTTTCTTGGGTGATTGTACTAGGTATTGCTTTTCATTGTAACTTTCTGTACTTCTTTATTCCTTACCATATAAAAATATGTTTAAAATGAAAAATTATGATACAAAATGTAGACATTACATGTTATATTTCAATTTTGATATATTAATAAATTATTTTTTCTTTTTCTTCAATTTATAGCAAATATGTATCATCTTTTTATGATATAGCTGATTCGAAATTAAGCTAATGGCCTCAAACTAAACTATGTGTTTCAGAGATACAATGAACAGTGAAAATTTGCCTCCAATAATGCACAGTTTAGAAGTCCTTCATCTGGGCTACAATGGAATTTGTAATTTAACCCAGCTACAACTTAATAGACTAAGAAATTTAAAATTCCTTTTTCTACAGGGTGAGTAGAAGCTTTGTTAATGTCTAGGTCCTTTTCATTAAAAACTGACTTGAAAAAGAAAAAACTGACCTGATTATCATCTTGTTTTGATAAGCAAATAAAAGCATCACCATTTACTCATACATTGACAAAGATTTTTTTTTTTTTTTTGGTACCGGGGATTGAACTTGGGTCCTTGAGCTTGTGCAGCAGGTGACGAAACCACTGAGCTAAATCCCTGGCCCTGACAAAGATATTTTAATAATTACAAATAGGTTTTTCTTTGGTTCAAAACACTTTTGAAGGAAAATATAATATTCTGGGTCTACATACAGCATGACATCATGATTTATTTTTATATCACATTCAATTTAAAAAGCAATAAAAAGTAATTAGTGGGTAATTTGCAAGCATTTATTAATCCCAGAATTGTGCTAAGTACTATAAAATATATGGCAGTAATATATTTTATACTTCTATATAATTGAAATCCTTGATCTAAGGTAGTAATTTCAGATCTACCTGTAGTGATGCACTGAGAAAAAGATGAATTAAGTTCTGACTATGGTATTAATTTAAGTGTAATGGAAGCTCAGAGAAAGAGAAACTAAAAGATTCTCCTGAATACCTAGGACGCTTTGAAAGACTGATAGAATTTAGATTAGAGGAACATTAGTCTAATAATAATTATGTGATGACATAGGAGAAAAGTTAGGAAACCCATCAATAAGACACGGGGAAGAATTTGGATAGTTGATCTGAGTATAGTAACATCTTTCCTGAAAGACAGGCTTTCCTAGACCTTATTTTTAAAATTTTTATTGTATTTATTTGCCTATCAAATGTAACTGTGATTTGGGTCAAGAACATGCCAATAGCCTTACACACACACACACACACACACACACACACACACACACTTTGAACACAAAAATGACAGATTCTTTTAAGATACACTGACATACCTAAAAGTGGATAACCTAACCTAGGAAGGTCTCTGTGGGCCTAATAATGTAAAGGGGCAGTGTGTGCAGCTGCGGTTGCAGTTGCAGTTGGGGCAACCTTATGTAGAAGTTAAGGCAATTTACTCTGTCAATGACAGTTGCTATTTATGGAGTTATTGCCCAAGGTGTTTATCTCATTTAATCTTACAGCAGCCCTACAAGGTAAGTATTGTTGTGTACTTTTTACAAAACAATAATTGAGCTTCAGTAATATGAAATAATTGGCTCAAACCTGTGCTAGTGTGTGTTTTCAAACATAGGTCTACCTCAGTTCAAAGCACATGTTTTCTATCAGCATAAGTGACCTCATACTCTGGTTTTTCTCCAGATCGTATTAATCTTTTGCCTTTTACAAGTGACATCATGAGGTCCTGGACTACTGGGAAATTTTTGAAGGAGGAAATATTGGGACCAAGTGACTAATTAGATGTATAAGGGGGAGAGAAAAATAGTCCCAAAATATTTTCACAGTTGCACTAGGAGATTGGCAAGAAGAGATACTAATGCTTCATAAAGTTATTTTGCATAGGAAGTTAGGGAAAAATCAGTTTCTTTTGTAACAACTTTAAGACATAAAAATGGAAACATTTTTCCTTTTTAAAAAATAATTTGATAAAAATACTTTAATGAAAATAAATAACTTTAATTCTCTTTTTTTAAGGGAATAAAATCAGTCAAGTTGAAGGTCTGGACAACCTGGTAGTCCTTCAGGAATTGGTAGTAGACCATAACCGTATCAGAGCCTTTAATGACAGTGCTTTTGCCAAACCAAGTTCTCTATTGGCACTTCATCTGGAGGAAAACAGATTACGAGAGCTGAGCAAATTGCAATCTTTGGTAAAACTAGAGAAACTCTTCCTAGGATATAATAAAATCCAGGTGACATTATTTTGGTTGTTATGAGATTTATAAATTTTAATTCCTCTGAGATGTGATAGAAAAGCTTCCAAACACATCAATGAAAATTTTGCTAATTATAATTTATATGCAGTGTATATTTCAAGACATACATTTCTTGATTTACAAATGTCTGATAACCCAGGAAAACACACATGCACCTACCCACTAATGAATGTTAGCTCTAACTACCCCAAGACTCATCTTATCAGTGTTCTCTGAGAAGTCTCATTTGCTACTTTACTGGTGGTGGTCCAAACTGTTTCTGAATCTCCATTCTGGATTTCCTGTGGCCCTTTTAGTCTGGCACATGTACTTAGTCTACCTGGCATTTGAATCAACCCCTAATAATGGATATTGACTTGGCTTTGCTCTTACAACTATTCCCGCTCAAATTTGCCGTAGATAGGGCGTTACCTTAGTTTTACCTACTCAGAATGCAACCTGTTAATCTTGGGTCACTGCTCCTACTAAGCCTGGTTTGACTCTCTCCTGAGATAGTACAGTATACAGATAAGAGAATTGAGACGTTTAACCTTATACAGCCATCATAGTTTTCACAGCATTTTGGTATTGTCTCTTAGCTTCCTTTTAACAACTTTACTGCTTCTGCTGAACTTCTAAGAATGTCTCAAAGACAGACTGAACAGTGGACTATTCCCTGAGAGTGGAGACTATCTTGTCCACACTTCTCTCAGTATGTAACATGGCATGTGGAACATAGTACATAGATACTTGATAACTGATTTTGTGGCTCTATTCGCTGCAGTTCAGGAAGCCTTTTTGTAGATTATATAAGAGCCCTTTCCAAGGTTTAAAGGAAATGATGTGCAGTGGCTCTTTCTACACTGCAAGTAAGGAATGTACAAACAAAAATAATATACAAACTAATATGTCCAGAATCAAACGTTCATCTGTGAAAACACTGCCAAAACTGAAGATGCTTCTTCCCAACTATTATTTAGAAGAAACCTAAACTAGAAAAAATTGCTATTCTATGGGACATATTTCCATGAGAGCATCTGGAATAACTCAAAAAATTGTCAAATCAGATTTTAACTGAGGATGTAGCTCAGAGGTAGAATGCATGATTTATCATACACAAGACCCTGGGTTTGATCCCCAGCACCAAACATTGATAAAATTTCAAAAAGTCAGATTAACACTCATCAGAGATCTCATCTGGTGTCAAGCTTTACTAATAATTTCAAGAACATTCTGGGCCTAGAACACTTCAGTGGCTTCTCAGTTCCTTCCTTCCCACATCATACACATTGTTGAGCTTGAATAAAAGATGTGTGAGGTCTCCAAGTACTAAGATTTTGTTAGGTGATAGCAGATAGCAGAGGAGTGTTGCATTTATGAAACATCTCCATTTTATACTTGAGAGTATGTGACATTTTATAGGGAGCCATGACTTCGAATTCTGTAGATCCCAGATTTATTTACATCAAACAGTCTTTAACTGTGGAGATCTGCTAAAAAAAAAAAAAAGTACCATAAATAAGGTAGGAATATATCATGGAAATATCATGCTCTGTTTGATGGAATATCCTGTTACCAGCATACTTACAAAGAGAATAAAACAGGTAACAACACTTCTCCAGGAATATCCCTGTTCTACCTCCCTACCTCACTATCCCTAGGACACTGAATAGATTACAGATCAGCTGATATAGCAACTTCTTTTCAGCAACTTAACAGAAAAATACTTAGTCAATCTTACTAGCAAAATATAATATAGCTTAATGAGAGCCTATATGATAAATCATGGCAGATTATATGATTGAATGATACAGTAAATTTCATTGATTGTTTACAATATTTTGACACTTCCTTTTGTCCTTGGAATGGTATTTTTAATTAAATTGATCATTACACCACTGTATTTATTCTAATCATTAATGTTATAGTACTTTAATGTGTCTTTACATTTAGTTAAGGAGAAAATGAACTCAGAGTAATAAGAAAGGTAATTTGAAGATTCTACTGAATTCTTTTTTTTTTTTTTGGTGCCAGGGATCGAACTCAGGACCATGCTCTTGGAAGGCAGGTGGCAGCAACATTGAGCTCAATCCCCATGATTCTACTGAATTCTTATGAAAATATGTTCTTCAAAATCATAACTCATTTCAGTTCAAATATTCTTTTGGGGAGAATTTTTTTTCTTAAATTTATATCAACGTGGGCAGGCTGAAATCAACATTAGTTTCTGCAGTTAGGCAATCAGTTTACAACCTTTGGGGTTTTTTTATTATTATATTGGTACATTTAAGGTATATAATATAACGACATTCATCATTGGAAATTTGCACCTTTACATGATCCATCTTGGTTGTTATTTTT
>NW_004624734.1:41100640-41154589 GCF_000247695.1 Heterocephalus glaber | reverse complement strand
TCCCTTTCAATTTCATTGAAGAGTTTAAACAGTAGTGGCAGTAGTTCCTCTCTAAATGTCTTATAGAATTCAGCAGTGAAGCTGTCAGGACCCAGGCTTTTCTTAGTTGGTAAGTTTTTAATTACATTTTCAGTTTCATTGATATTGGGTCATTTAGAATTGTTAGATCATCTTTGTTCAGCTTTGGTAATTCATACTTATCTAGGAATCTGTCCATTTCTTTTGTGTTTTCCATCTTATTGGCATATAGGTTCTTGAAGTAGATATTGATGGTCCTCTCGATTTCTGCTTGGTCCATTGTAATTTCATCCTTTTCATTCCTAATTGCATGGATGTGGGCCTTTTCTTTCCTTTTTCTGATAAGGTTGGCTAAGGATTTGTCAATTGTATGTATTCTTTTGGCCTCATTGATTGTTTGTATTGTTCTCTTAGTCTCCATTGATTTCTGCCCTGATCTTTATAATTTCCTCCTTTCTATGGGCTTTAGGTTTGTGTAGCTCTTCTTTTTCTAGAAGCTCGAGGTTCAGCATCAGGTTGTTTAATTGAGCTTGCTCTGTTTTCCTAATGTGAGTATTCACTGCTATGAATTTCCCTCATAAGACTGCTTTCATTGTGTCCCATAGATTCCGATATGTTGTATTGACATTGTCCTTTAATTGTAGGAACTGTCTGATTTCTTCTTTAATTTCCTCTGTGACCCATTGGTTATTCAGAAGTGTGTTGTGTAGTTTCCATGTGTTTATGAAATTCTTGCAGTTTCTTTTGCTGTTGATCTCCAATTTCATCACACTATGGTCTGACAGTATACCAGGGATAACTTCAATTCCTTTGCACTTACTTAAAAATGTTCTATGAGTGAGTATGTGGTCCATTTTGGAGAATAACTCATGCGCAGCTGAGAAGAATGTGTATTCTGATTTATTGGAGTGGCACACTCTGTAAACATCTGTTAAGCTCATTTTTTCAAGAGTTTGAGTTCTAGTATTTTGTTGTTTATTTTTTGTCTAGTTGATCTATCTATATGTGAGAGTGAGGTATTAAGTTCCCCCACTACTGTTGTATTAGTGCTTATATAATTTTTAATGTCCGTTAGTATTTGTTTTATATAGTTGGGCACACTAGTGTTTGGTGCATATATATTAATGATTGTCATCTCTTCCTCTTGGATTGTTCCCTTTACAAGGATGTAATGTCCTTCTTTGTCTCTCTTAATCAGTGTTGGTTTGAAATCCACTTGATCTGCAAAGAGGATAGCTACTCCTTTTTTTCAGTCGCATGTAGTATTGTTTTCCACCTTTTACCTTTCAGTCTATGAGTTTCTTTTTGAATTAAGTGTGTTTCTTATATGTAGCATATTGTTGGATCTTGCTTCTTGACCCATTCTGCCAGTGTATTTCTTTTGATTGGTGAATTGAGACCATTAACATTGATGCTTATAACTGATATATATATATTGACATCATTGTCATGACTTTTTCTTTTTGTTGGCTTCTCCCCCTTTGTGTTTAGTTTCTTGTCCTGCTCGATGGAGTCATTCTGCTGGGCTTCCTGGAGTTGTGATCCTCATTGTCTTTTCCTAGGATATTGTCTAAAATTTTTTGGAGTGCTGGTTTGGTATTCATATGAAGTTCCTCAGGTGCTCTTTGTCATGAAAGTATCTTATTTCTCCATCAATTTTGAAAGATAGTTTTGCAGGGTACATCAGTCTGGGTTGGAGGCTTTTTTCCTTTAGGGCTTGAAATACATTGCTCCACGCTCTTCTTCCCTTGTGGATTTGTGTTGAGAAGTTTGTTCTGTGTTGAGAAGTGTGATTCTGCTGGGCTTTCCTTTGTATGTGATTTGTTTCTTTTCTCTAACTGCTTGTAGAATTTTGTTCTTCTGTTGGGTTTCTGGAATCCTAACTATTATATGCCTATGTGTAGATTTTTTTTTGATCACGACTAGTTGGAGTCCTATATGCCCCAGTTATCTATGTCACATTTTTTCCCCTGCTTGGGAAGTTTTCTGCCATTACTTCTCTGAACACTTTTCTTTATGTCATCTGCACTCTCTCCTCTTTCTTCCTTGACTCCAATCAATCTGATGTTATTCTTCTTTGCATTGTCTTTCAGCTGCTGGATTGATTTCTCATGGTCCCTTAGTATTTTAAAGAAATTTTTCTTTTCCTGGTCACTAATTGCAATCCTATCGTCTATATCTGGAATTCTATCCTCACATTGGCTCATTCTACTGTGTAAACTTTCAGTGAAGTTTTTAATCTCCTGGAAATCTGCTTGCATCTGTTTTATGGATTCCTTTAGTTTCCTATGTTGGGATTCCATCATGTTCCTCAGCTCCTCTATTTTTTTTATCTGTGTCCTCTCTAGATTTATTAATCATTTCTTGTACTATGGGCACAGTCTCTGCTGTTATGTGAGAAATTATTTCTGATTTCATTTTTTCCAAGTCCCCTTTCATTGACAGTTCAGGGAGTCCAGGGCCTTTGGTTGGGGGCTGTGCACCTCAGTTTCTGTTGTCTATACAGGCTTTGGCTAGGGTCTCCTCACACTTATCAGTGGTATTGGGGCAAGCCTCTGGATATTGCATGTGTGCCTGTACAGCTCTTCTCCAGGCGGGTCCCTGACTGTGGCCAATGGTATGGCGGGCCTCTGGCTAAAGCCCATATGCCTATGCAGCCCCTTTCTGGACAGGCCTGTGGCTTGGGCAGGTGTCCTTAGCCTCTGGGGTCGGGATGGAGCCCTGGCTGGGATCCACCTGCAGCTGCACTGCTACAGGCCTCACAGCTGCTCCTGGGGATCTACACGCACTCACCGGTGGAATGGCAGGCCTCAAAGCTTTGGGTTTGTAAAGATTCATAGAATGAGGGGAAAAGCCCATAAAAATTTGCAGAAAAATAATACTTCTGAATAAGGTGTATGTTATTCCTCATTGATCTGCACATTTAATGTGAAGTTTTTGACTTAGCCATCACGTCCAATAATGTAGATTTGGAAAATTGTTGCCTATAGTCTTGCTTCTAAAAATCATAGAAACACAATTGAAAATGAGTTCAGCTCTGCATTTCCATTTGATCCCTGTGTCTAAATGATTTACCTACCTCACATCCAGATCTTCTACCTACTTTTAAACATTTTGATAATGATCTGAAGCTACAAATAACACCAGGAAATATTTTTTTGTCCTACATGAAGGCCCCAATTCAGATCTACTACTATGACTAAATTAAATTCTTACCCTGACAGCATACTCAAATATAACCATTGATTTCCTGGTGATTAATATGTAACAACTAGTTCCCCAAAGGAAAAAGCCCTAATTAATAGCATTTGCCAATTTCCATGGTACAATTTCTTCTACAATAACGAATTTCACGCTGAAACATGACATGATAAAATTCTTAAAAATTTACCCATTAACTTTTGTTAGCCAGTAAAAGGAAACTCCAACGCATTATTGTAAAAAATATTCGATATTAAAAATGGGAAGCTCTCTTTATGCAGTTATGGACATATGGATCATTTGATGTCTCTTTAAAACTTTATACCACATTATTCTCTTCAGACTTAATAGACTATTATATTAATATTTCCCATGAGAATTGAATATTTTGATTAGGAGTATTTCCCTAGTGGATGCATCTATACTGTTTAATTTGAGACAATAATGCCATACTTTCCACATGTCCATGATTTCTAATCAGGCTTATTCCACACATGAGAACTACCTATGGACTAAAATGTACAATATCTTTATGGATAACTATATGCTAGAGTGTTTTCAAAGACCTCTTTTATGATAATTAAGTCATAATGATCAGTCATTTTAAAAATCACATTCCACTTTCAAATGAATCAAATTAGATCTAAATATTTTTATAGTTACTATATGAATTGGTTATTTGTCCACTTGTAATTCCAGATACAAAAAATTTTATTGTGTTACTATGAGTGAGCAACAACCTTAGGCAGAGCTTGTTATTTTACTAGAATCGGTATTTTAGAAATACTTTTACATCTTTGCAAATAGGGAGAAGTGGAGGGGTTGAAGGGAGGGCAGAGGAATGGGGGGAAAAAAGAAATACTTTTACAAAAACTAAAATGTATTTACAAGCTTTCACCAATGTTAGAAAATAATGAATAATCCTGTGCAGTATGGAAGACAAATCATTTAACTAGAGACACAGTTTTTCAGCTCCATAAATCCCCAATGGGTATAGAAGGATGTTGTAGTCCACCCAGTATTACATGTTCTTTTATTATTAAGATTTCATTTAAATATGTACCTTTGATATTTTTTAGACTGTATACACCTTTTCCATACTTCTTGGTCAATACTCTGGAGGAATTCACAAAATATAATCTGAATTCTAGAATAAATCATAACTTCTGAGAAAAAATTTGGCATTTTTCTTATAAGTGCTGCTATGTGGTCCATTTTCCTGTTAGACTTTCTTCATCAACTGTGTATTTGGGACCCACAGTACACAGATCTGCTCATATTCAACAATGCCGAAAAACTGTCATCCAGGCTCACTTCAGAGGATTTAATCATGAGCTACCTGTGATCCAGCACTTAACATAAAATTACTTGGGATTGAGGGGAAGGCAGGGGAAGGGGGAAAAAATAAGAACCAAGAGATAATGTAAAGGTGCAAATTTCCAATGATGAATGTCATTATATTGTATACCTAAAATGTACCAATAAAAGGATATATGAAGAAAAAAAAAGAAATTACTTGAAATTAGTCTATATTTAAGGATTTGGATGTAACCAAATAATAATTCATTGACTTTTGAACAGGATATGGCAGAATTGGAAAAACTTGATGTTATCTCTTCTCTCAGAGAGCTTACAGTTTATGGCAATCCAGTAAGTATGTTACTTTTTCAGTTTATTAATTTCCTGATAGTTGTATATAATTTATTTTATATGGTATGCTTGGAAACAAGAACTGCTTTTATTTATTTCTGTATGCATGGCCAGATAACCCAGCAGAATTTATTGCCTTCTGCCTTCGTCCACTTGAATACAATGCAAACCACCATTGTCATACATAGGAAAGTCTGTTTTAGAGTTCTGTAGCTCTGCTCTTTAGCCTGCTTGTCTCTCACAGTATTCAGTATTGATACTGTTATACTGCATTAATTAACAAATGTTTTATATTGTCCTAATGTCTGTTAATGTAAGGACTTCTATGTATTCTTCTCTTCCATCTCCTTTTCTTCTTCGTTATCTTTGTTTTTTCTTCACCGTCTTGGCTATTCTCGTCCCTTTACACTTTCCTATAATTTTTAGGAAACAACTTCTCAAGTTACATGAGAATTGCATTGATTTTTAGTGGAATTGCATTTGCTTTATAAATTAATTTGGGAAGAAATTTGCTGTCTTTCTTGTTGGAGCCTTTGAGAAAATCCAATAAGCAGCATTCTTATCCATTTAATAGTGGAACAATTTAAGAAAAATGACAGAGGAGAGGTGAAAATGCCTGCTTAGCTTAGTGAGCGTTCCAAGAAAATCCTGTGTAAAATAACCAACCACAAGGCTTTTTTCTATCATAATAGCTTCTTCAAAGCATGTATTTTGATTTTCTCAAGGATATTTTTTTTGTTTTCTATTACATTAATTTCTACCCTTTATTATTTCCTTGTTTAGTCTCTTGAATTTAGTTTTTAAAAAAATTCTTAAGTAGGACAACAGGCTCATTAATTTTCACTGTTTTTTCTGAATTGATCAATAAATGTTAGGTTACAAAGAACTGCTTTAGCAGGATCCTAAAAGTTTTGATGTATAGTATTGCTACTATTTCTTTCTTAAAATCTTTTACTCTCCAGAATATTTCTTCTTTAACTTGTGAGTTATTGAGGAATATATATTTGTCTGCATTACTAATTTTAAATAAGTGGGGTATTTTTAGTTGTGTGTCATTTATTTCTAATGTTTTGGAAGAAACAGTCCGTGTATTCTTTGATACTGACAAAACTTGCTTTGTGGCCTAGGTTGTGGTCAGTTTTTTGCTTTGTTTTGTTTTAGAAATCATTCTCCAAAGTGTATATGTATTTTACTACATTCTATTAAAACAGTTTATTCATTCTCTTTTGATGACTTTTTCTTCTCTTTCTTTCCTCCTTTTTCCTCCTCCTCTTCCTTCTCTCCCTCCTCCTCCTGCAAATATTTTATACAGTAAGTTGACATTATTAAGGGATGGATCATACAGGTCAGTAAATATGTGTTGAATTAAATTGGATAGTACCTTTGGGAAAATGTGTAAGTTTGAAGCTACTGATAAATGAACTTTCATAATGTAATCCTATTTATGACTTGATATTGCCTATAGCTAATAAGCAATATTATAAAATTTTTTAAAAAACTAAAACTACAAATGATGATCATAGTTTAAAAAAAATATTCTTACCTTCATTTGACATGGAAGGAAATTAAGAAATCTTTCAAAAGTGAGTTCATATCTGTAGCATCTAATACTATAAAGTAGCTGTCTTTGTCTGTCATCTTTGCTGCCTGTGCTAAATTTCCTTCTTTTAAAAGTTAATCTTTGAAATAAAAGTGAGTTTAGGAATAATTTGTTATTTTTAACTTCATTTAGATTTGTAGAAAAATTCTACATCGCCATGTCCTCATATTTCGACTGCCTAATTTACAGATGTTAGATGGAATTCCTGTAAATTCAGATGATAGGGTAAAAGCTGAATTTCACTTTTCTGAACTACAAGCAAAGAAAAATTTGGTAATTATATTACTTATATATTTTCCTTTTGAAACATATAAATTGTTAGTTAGCATTATATCCTATGCATTTTGACTTAAATGTTTAAACTCATGATGTGTCGATCATTTTAGAATCTACTAATTACTATCAAAAGAAATTCCGTTTCCTATCTTTGATGTATGTTATTCAATATCTGTATTCTCATTGTGTGCTTTGACATGAGATAAATTATTTAATATCAGAGTGCTTATCCTTTCATAAATAGAAACTAACAAAATTGTTTCCATTTAGCCAGAGAGGAAGGGAAGAAAAAAAATTCTTACCCCAACTCTCTGGATTGTGTAGTTCAAGGAAGATTGGTGCCTGTATTCTTATGCATTGGCAGAGTAGCTGGTCCTTCTACCCATGAGCCCTAATATATAAGATCATATCAGAAAGAAAGTAGAAATAGAAGAAACCCAGAAAACATCTGTAGGAAGTTTTATCATTGACCAACAGTTTCTTCACAACCATCCTCAAAGACAAAATTTAACCAAAAAATGTATAGCTTTTGAACAAGGAGGTAAGATTATTAGAGCTGAGGCTTTGCAAGATTTGAAGAGACTGAAAGAGGCAGGAAACTATTTGAAACTTAGTTTGTTTGCATTGTTAGGGATCAAACCCAGAGCCTCACATATGCTAAGCAAGTAAATGCTCTACCACTCAGCCAGTTTAAATTTTAGGAATAATCCAACAGAAGTGTTATAAAGACCTGCAAGGACTAGGGTGGAGAATGGAAGGGAGCCAGATGTAAGTGAAGCCAGAGACACTGGAGTCAAGTAAGAATGATTGCTTTTAGAAATGGATCTGGAAGAAGAAGGAAAAAGGACTACTTTGGATGCCCTCCTAATGGGCTTTCGCTTAGCTCTCTGTATTATGTAACTGCTTCTCTTCATTGCTCCATAAATACACGGATTTCCAAATTCATAGAATTTTTGATACTAATAGATTCTTCCCTAGTCCACTTCTCCCTTCAGCTATGAATTCTCATACTTATCAAGAGTTGGTTATGTTTTTTAAAAACCTGTTATGCTAGTTATTATAAATAAACAAATGAACTATAAATGTAAAGTATAAATTATTATTTCTGTTTCTTTGAAAATCAAATTGGATATTTGGGAAGGTCTGGATAAAGAACAGTCACGCACACATATCATTAAATTAGGATGGGAGGGAAAAAATCTTGCAAGATGGGAGAAAATGATAAAAAAAACCCAGAGAAAATATGTAGGAAATTTTTTCAAACTCTATACAAATTCTTATATTCTACATGTTTTTAAATTCTTGCTATTTTAAAGAAACCAAAAGTAGAAATTGAAGCAAAACTTTCAGAATATGATTTAACCAGGAATAGTCTACCAATTGAAGTTGCTTGCTTGCAGAAGAGGCTTCATCTTGCATCAAAAGATTAATATGAGAGGCAACAGATGCCCACTCAGTGGTAGAGCACTTGCCTAGCACATGTTAGAACCTGAGTTCCGCCCCCAGCACTGAAAAAAAAAAGACTGATGAATATTTGTACTTTGATATGCTTTTAAAAAAATGAACATGTGTTATGTTTGTAATTTTTTAATGGTTTCTATTAATCTTGACTTTTTTATTAACAAGCTTCTATTACAGCTCAAAGTAGGAACAGAGACCTATGAGACTTAAAGTTGTGCAATGTTAATAAAAATCAATTTAGGCAAAGGAAATTTATTTGTGAATATCTACAAAATTTTTTCTAAAATGTATACCCTGTAAGAGGAAAAAGTACCTAGCAACTTATCTATATGATGTAACTAAGAAAGAATACTATCTAATGTCATCTACTCAAGATTTTATCCTAGACTTTAGTCTTCAAAAGAGAACAAATGATCAAAAAACATTTAGTTCAGTGATTCAAGCCTTCTTTTTATTTCTGTATTTTATACAAATATATAGCAAGCCACTCTTGAAAAACTTCTACCCCATGAATTAGTCTCCTATTGGCCCTCTGACAAATTATCATGGGTTTATTAGCTTAACACAGATTTGTTATTTTTACAGTTCTAGGGTCAGCTGTCTGAAAATGGGTCTTAGAGGGCTAAAATCAAAAATTTTGACTGGGCTGCCTTCTTCTGGAAGCTTCAAAGGAAAAGCAATTCCTTGCCATTCACAGCCTCTCCAGGTTATCTGCGTTCCTTGGCTTGGGCCCTCTTTGAGCCAGGACATCACTGAGACCCATGCTACCATTAGCATACCTCCTTCTCTCATTGTCACCCTCCAGTCTCCCTCCACCTGGCAACCCAGAGTAATCTCCCCATCCCCAAGCCCTTAAATCAATCACACGTGCAAACTCCTTTGCCCTGTGAAGGACTGTATTCTCAGGCTTTGGAAATTAGGACACTAGACTTTGCAGAAAGGGAATTATTCTTTCTACCATATCAGGTGTAAGGGCTCCATTGAAAGATCTACAAAAATTATTGGCACATTGAAATATATAAATTTTACTTTCAAGTAATGTTGATAAATTTTAAACAATCACTTAGAATAACTACAAAGATCCCAGTTTCCATATATAGTTTTTAAATTGGTTTCATTTAACGGAAAAAGTACATGAATTCAAATTTTAGTTGGGGATAAATATTTCATTAAAAGATTTGTTTGCTGCCTGTATTTCTGTTTATCATATTGTAAGCCCAGATTTTCTCCTTACTCCACTATGATGTTATCTTGTGTTATGCTTGCTACATATTCTTGCCATTTGAATCAGTGCTATAGTAAAGAATTTAACTTTTCCTTTATTCTATTTTATTTAAATTTCATTTTGATTCCTCCATATATGATTAATAGGATAGTTTAAAGTCTTTCTTTTAGAGAAATATATTTTAAAATTCAACAATATTCTTATTTTTATGGCTAGGACAAAATTGAGTCATTATTTCTTTTATCTGTGGAGAAGACACAAAAACAGAAAACCTTTCAAGTTTATCAGTTCAGTCTAGTGTGTCTTTATTTCCATTGGTGCTATGCTTGCTTTTTTAACAGCAAAATAGGGAGAAATACATGAAACTCTAAAATTTGTCTTTCAAACCAAAACATTTTGACATGGTTTTAGAAGGAAATTTGACTACGATCTTTTTAGTGATGGGAAGAAGCTCCCACAAAGGAATTTACTGAGGGGATTTGGGACTGGGCAGCTTGAAAGGACAGGTATTTTGGCATCGGTTTCAATGCTGCGCTATTGGTGACACTCAAGGATGAAATAAATTTGTGATTTCACACAAATGGCAAAGGCCTGTCTCCAAATAAGTTGAACCAGAATTCATATCTTTAAAGAATAAATGAGGTCACTTTCTAAATAAAAACAGAGCAGGCATAAATTCTTAGGGAAAGCAAGAATCCTCTGGTTGAAATCCTTTTCTCCTGTTTTCTGATTCCTAAAATTCTTTTGAAAGACTTAATCTTCAACAGGCTTAAAAGGTAAATACTGTGTAGAGTATTTACCACATTCGTTAAAATTGTTTTAAGATGCATTTCTTATTCCTCATTTTTATTTACTTGTTTAAAAAAAAACTAGTTAACTGCAAAGCACCTGATGAGGTACAGTAATAGGAAGAATGCAAAGATAGAGGAGAAACAATTCTTACCTTTCAGAAATTTCTTTTCATAGAAAAAGAAGAAATATTACAAAAGTGAGAAGTCTAAATTCTCATTTTCTCAATTCTGTACTTACCTAATTAAGATCCTTTGGAAAGGAAAGGCACCATCAAGAACTAGTTTCTAGTGACAAGAACAACACAGTCTGGAAAAACAGTAGGTTCTGAGGGACATTAACCACCCAAAAGCTCTTGTTGCTTTTACCGATTCTGAGTTTGCCAATTTAAAAAAATTTAAGTTAATTGTCAAATGGACCTCATGATAAGGGCTAAGTCTGTTGATCTGAGTTTTTGACAGAAGATGTTTTTTAACTGTTTTGTTTTTGGTGTAGTTGATTGCTGGTACCAGTTCTCCTATGGATGGTGCCTCATTTTGCCAAGTGAAAGCACCTCCCATTAAAATAACAAACCTAATTCTGCCTGCTGGACATAGCCATTACTTGGGACCTGACTTCACATTGACTCCTGAAAATGAAGGTATTTTGACAGAGTTTCAGAAGGAATGGGGAAAAAAAAATCCATTTTATTTGAAACCAAAATCTTACTTTCATTTTAATTTTACTAAAAATTTTAATTTACATTTCTTAAAATTGCATGCTTATTCAAGTTTTCTTCTTGAATTTCTGATTTCAGAGACTATCGTGTTTTCTCCTGTACTCAAATACTAATATGTTGTAACCTACGTATTTGTTCTCTCCCAATAACCTTGAGATACCTACTTGCACAATTACTTACTAACTTCTTTTTAAATATTTTATTTCATTTTTTGTATCTTGTGTCTGTGTCTTGTATCTTGTAGTGAATTCTGCTAAAAGTAGAAATCAGAAATTTGTAACAGAATCTTGGGGCATAGAGACTATCTTACAAAATGTTTTTTTCATATGTTTTCCATGAAACCACCAGTAAATTCAGGAAGCTAATAGTAGAGAAAATTTTCAAGAGTTAGGAAGATAGTTGTAAGATAATTTAAAAGAGAAGATATAACAAAAGAGTAGGACATGGAATTGATTTATTTTGTTACTACCATACATTTTTATGTCTATTCAGGTTTAGAACAAGCCTATTCCCTAACTCCAGTTCTTTACTATCTATTATTTTGACAAAATTGGGGGTAGTTGTTCTTTCTTGAGGGATCCTCTTTTCCCTTCTTTTAACCTCTCCCTTTTTCCTTAGACAATAAAATTGAACATAATACTAATTATAAAATGATCTAAGGGCCTACTGGGTGATCTAAGGGCCTACCACATGGTTACAGTTCTTAAAGGAAACCTAGTTAAAAACAAACCCAGCAAACTTTACTCGGTTGTGATGTTTTATTTTGTCTAATATTTTTTCACACTTCTACATCTTTATGGCTGTAAAATTTTAATCATAAGGACCACCATTAGGTTTTTTACCAGTAACTAGAACTGTAGAAAAAACTGGACATATTAAATTGTTACTAGTTTCTTTAATTGTACAATGTCATCTTCAGTATTGTCATGTTTTACATTTGTTCAATCCTGTATTTGTCTTCAAAACTTCCTTCAAATATATCTTTCTTCAGGATTTGTTTTGCAACCATTTCTTAGGACTTTCTGGAAAAATCCTTGATTTATTTCCTATTTTCACATAGTGCTGCCTAAATTCTTATTGTTGTTAAATGTATAGTCATTTAATCTGTGTGTATGTATTACAGCATGTAGATATAAATAATTATATTTTCAGGAAAGGATCAAATTGAGTCATTACCACACAAAAATTTTAGCCACATGTACCAATTCATATTTTTATTTAAAATTTTTAATTCATAATATGAAACATATAGCATACATTTAGTTTAAGAACAACAAGACTTTATTACTTAATGCATCTTATTGTTTTATAATTTTAACTGCCTCCAGACAAAAAAAACAGGAGTGCAGGGATTCTGTCAAATAATTCTCGGAACATTCATGAAGAAATTGCTTTTTGGCAACTCAGAGGAAAAAATCTTCCTCCAACTCTTTTATCACATCAGAATATTGCATCTCCGACTGCCCAAATGTACCCGAGCAACCAAGATGAGGGAAGAAGGTAAAGCTATTCTTATTCTCTGTTGTAATATCATTCCTCACCATTTACAAAGCCTCCATATTCATATTTTCTAATCATATATAAAAGTAGGCAATATTAGTGTATTGTGCACTGTTATATATTTACTCTGGTAGCTGAGAAAAGCTTTCAGCATAGGACTTCTTTTCTCATGTCACCAAACCTTACCCAAAGTCCTGTGTGGTAACATGGTAATTCAGAAGACTTGAGATGATTATCAACGTCAAATCCTAATTGCCTTAGTACAGTAATACTGTAATAAATAAATGGGAACTGCTTTTAATTGTATTTTCTCTCCCCTTACTCTATGCACTGAATATGCAAAGCAGTTCACTTGTATTTTATACAGCAAGTATATTCAACTTTGAAATTCTGGGGCCAGAGGATTTTGTAAATTCTTCAAAGCCTTCTTTAAAATTCCCACTTACCACTGCCTCCGGTCTGGACCAAGCCCCAGAGTCAAGCTTCATCCTAACAACCTTGTTACTTCTCATTTAGAGACCACTCTGCTGATCAGCACTTCCCCACCTGGATTTCCAAGGATTATCTCCTCCAACTTTTCTGTAACTATGCTCTTATTCATTGCCTCTTAGGAAGACTGACCCCAGCAGCAGATTTAACTTAAGCTGGGCTCTTGCTGCACTGACTTCCCTTGCTATAATCAGTTGTGTTTCAGTGAGTCCTCAGAATAATCCAAATTTTAAATAGTCCAAAATAGGATAATTTTCCTCCTTTATATTTTTTAGATTGTATTCACATAAAATAATTATTTATTGCACTTACCTTAAGTTACCTGATCCATTAAGAATTAAAAATCACCATTATTTGATGCATAAATATTTTATTTCTTACAGAATTCCTGGAAGCAACTTTCCAAGATCAAATCATATATAACTGCCTAAAGAAAAATGAGCATACACCAGAAAACCTGTTTCTTTCAGTAGTTGTGCATAAACTGGCAGAGAGTAGTCAGTAAAGAAAAAAAAGATAATCATGTTACTTATGTTATTGAAACACTTCCATATGACGATAACCTATCACTCTTGAAGAACTTAATATCAGCCTCTTTCAAACATTATTTATGGTTATCTCAATCATTTATTTGGATTTCTGCTTTAAAAAATCATGAACTATTAAAGCATACAACAAATTGAAAGATAAAGGTGACATCAAAGTCTAGAGAATTAAATGCTTCATTCTAGTATTAGAATTTAGTTATAAAATCACATCATGGCCTGTTATACAAAGATATTAAGAAATGGTAGATTTAAGAAATAAGCATGCTTTCATTTGTAGATTATCTACTCATTTCAAATTATATCAAATTAAAGCATACATTTCTTACCAAACACAATTATTACTATGCAACATGTTTTGCTAGTTGAGTTTGCTACGGGTTAATTTTTTAAAATATAATTCAAAAAAACTGTCCTCAAAGCAGGTGTACACTCAAAAATCATTTAGAGATACAAATATTGTACATCATTGCTAGTTCCTAAACATGACTATGGTACAACTGATCATTCCTGCTCTAAGAATAAAATAGTCATACTTCATATACAAATTATTAACTGTGCCTACAGTAATATAATTCTACAAGAAGTTTCAGGCTGAAAAGAATAGAGGTTTAAATTGAAGGAACAGTTTGGACTTTTAATAATTATATTTCACGGGAAATAATATTTCTAAATTACTGCATTGCTTAAATATAATAAATATGGTTTTGGATTACCTTATTAAATATAGTTCTTTGAATTGATGACTAAAATACCAAGATATTTTGTTATAAATGGGCTCCATGATTCAGAAGGTGTTCTAAAGTATTTTAAAGTATTGACTCAACACTGCATCTAGTTTTCATATATATGTTCCTTGCATAACAATAAATTGTTCTTATGAGAATATTTAGACTTTGCAGTTTACCTGGAAATAGTTTCAAAGATATTTTAGAAATGACATAATTCCAATGTATATGCAGTAATTTTGTATTTTTCTTCTTTAAATGTTGTATTTATAATTTAATCATGTAATATTTGTAATTTTAAACCTAATTATAAATTTTGCACCTCTTAATGTGTGGCTTTTAAATAACTGTTAAACTCAGGTGGAAATAAGATCCTTTGTTTAAAAAAGAACTGTAATTCTTAAAATGTCCAGAAGATGTCTTTGTTGCTTTTTAGTTTTGACTACTGGTTTCGTTATAGTGTTTTGATGATATCTACACTTCTTTATTACTGAATTGGCATCACCTGTTTTTTCTTTTATGATTCTTTATAAATGAAATGTGGAATATATTGCTTTTGTAATTAAAAGTGTCTTTTTAAATATTAAGGTGAGAAAAATAAATGTAATGAGTTATCACCGGAGAAAGTTCAGGAACAAAAAAGTATAAAGCAGAAACATTTAATGTTTAACATTTTGCATATTATCTTTCAGCCATTTTCCCATGGATTTTTAATATATTCGAGTTCTTTCATGTGATTTTTCATGTTCACATTAAAATTTTGAGGTATAATTTTATACTTTCTGAATTTTAATTACATCTGAATTTATTCTTGAAAGTAAAATATTTTAATACATAATTTGAAGGTGACACTAATAAAAAACATGTACTTAGACATTGCTCAGTGTTGGATAAAATACAGAGACCAGCTTTCAAGAATCTTCTCATACAGAGTTGATTCATATAAAAGCAATGAGGAGGGGAAGCTAACATGACTTAGTAGAGCAGTTCTAAAATTTTTCCTGCGTGGCATCAGGATGTCACTGACATGATGTATGACTCCGTGAAAAATACCTAGATAGGTTAAGATATAGTTACATGTAATTCATAAGGCAACAGCTGTAAGACCAGCCCTTTCCTATGTAACAAAACAAATGAGAAATGCCATTGAATGTAAATGGTGTTTTACTGGAGTGATTTTAGATCTCCTTTAAGTTATTTTTAAGTACATAATCCACAAATTGAAATTTTAAGTTATAGTTACAAATTATTCATAACACACTAAACAAACTGACTGCTTTAAACCTACAAGCACAAACTATTAGCATATATTTTACATACCATAGTAATGATGTTATGTAGTAGGCATGGCATGTCATGTCTTCATTTATATATAAAGAAGCTATGGCTTTAAAAAAGAACAGTACATATCACATGTAATCCTAGATATTTTTCAACTTCAGATTCTTTTTTTAATTGTTATTTTTATTGGTACATTTACAGTACATAGTGATTACATTCATGATGGGGAGTACATAACACATTTTAATTCTTTTTACATCTCCTTCCCCTCCACATTGTTTGCTTCTTCAATTCAAATGAATGGGCAATTAGTTGTCCTAACATATGTAAAGACTTAAAAGCTATTTAGTGTAGGTAAATGTATAATTTCTACACTAAGGTATTATTCCTTTGTTTGCAGCAAGTGTCTTGGTAGATTTATTTTGCATGCAATCATATGCATGATTATATGACTTGTTTTCAATGTTTAATTCCACAACCAGCCTATCAAATTAGAAGTCACGGCACTTTAACTATGGATTAAAAGACTGTAATACTGAACTGAATATAGGTGATTTCAGATTGATCTTCTGATTTCTAGACATGAAAGTTAACCATAATTAATTGTTCAATAAAAACTTGATTACTTCTTTTTTATAGCCCTGGAATTTTTCTTTTAACCCAAAATTATCTCTAACCGTAGATATGTTTTTGCCTAGAATGTACATCATATACTGTGATTAAGATACAGTTGATGATTTAATAGGAAAAAAACATGAGATTTATAACCTAAAAATAGCATATTCAAAGAAAATTTCAATATATCTTTGAAAGTACTAATTACATGAAATTAAATTATTTGCCTTTTATATTTTATTAGACTTTGTCCTAACTGTGTGATCTTTCAGGTAAATCAAACAACCAGTTCATCAGCATTGCCATGTGCTATGTAAGATTTTAGTGACTCTGAAATGCCAACTTTAAACTTAGAACAGATTTTTCTTTATATTATATCATTAAATATAATACTCTTTCTATACGCACTGAATAAAAATCCAAAGCAAAATGACATATTTTGGTGTTTTGTAAATGAAGTACATTGTAATCAGACATGAAAATAGAAATAAATATGAAATATTTTCCACAAATAGTATTCTAAATTTTCTTCTGGTTTTTAATTTTATAATTTTAATTAATTTCCAAATGTTTAAAAGTATTTCCCACCAGCAGTTATTTTTAAATGTTATAAATAGAAAAAGGTCAGTGATGATCTGTTTCACAAACAATGAAAATAACAACTATGTGTTTTATTAGAAAAAAATTAAAGTAGTGATATTTAAAAGCTGTATTACTCGTGACCTAATTGTTTTATATCTTATTGTAAAATAAGGTTTTTTTCTAGAAGATGTTTTTGATAATTCTAGTGGTTTGGCTCTATTTGTTTTATTGTGAATTATAATGTGTTACTTCTCCCTTTCCTGCCAGAATGTTTACAAGTGTGCCTCTCAGAGGATCCCAAAAAAGACTAATCTGTAAAAAAAAATCAATAGCATTTTTAAGTTTCTAATTATTTCATATTCCTTCCTATCAATTTGGCTTAAAACAGATATTTACAAACACTGATAGCCTGCTTTCATATGGCCTTTCATTTTTTATAAAGGGCTTTAAAAGAGTTCAATCAACCTTAATGGTACATTTTTAGTTAAGGAAATAAAATGGGGAGAAGTCAATTTGAGCTCCCCGATGAACAAATGTCTTCAGAAAGAATAGGCATAAATAGGTTTAGAAAACAGAGAATGCGAGTAAGATGCAGCGAGCAGAGCACTCAGAGAAGCCAGACACAATGGAAAGAGTAAAATACTGCAGAGCTTTTAAAGCTGCATGCAGTTGGACACAATGGACTTGATCCATCCATCTGTGTTAAACTGTTAAGGTTTAACACAGAATGTTGAGGAACAATAAATGAAGAGCTTTAAATCTAAAGAGTGAATACAGTCATTGAACGGGATGGAAATGAAGTCAGAATTGGCATATTTCCCTGGTTAATTTACCTTGTAAAGGACTCTGTTTTAGGTATTAAGCCATTATTAGCAACAAAATAGTCTTTAAACTGCCACCTTTGGAGTTTTTAAACAACTGTATATTCTGTATTCTATAAACATGCACATATGCATTCATATGTGCAAGTAAGAATATAACATATAGGTCTCATATAATTGTAACAAATTAATATTATACTCTGTAACAATCATTGTACTACGTCAAATTTTTGCACCCCCCCCCCAGGGAATAAGTTGGATTTAGTAGCAAAAGTGCAAGTGTACAATTTTAAAGGCTTAAAATAGAAAACTAGATTACACATTAGTCATAGACTAGGGAATTACTAAATGGCTTTTTAATTAAGTCAATCAAAGACATATTTTAGAAAATTTTTGCAAATTTTTTTCTAAAATGTATTGATATATTTTCCTGCTGTAATATTTTTAGTAATTTATGATGTTTCAAGGTCATAGATGGGCACGATTTACAATTTGGAGAAATATAGCTAAAGAAAAGTATATAGAATTATATTCTGAACTCATTATATAACCTTGGAAGCCTGTGGGTAAGATCGCTTGTATATACTACTTATGTCCTTTGGTCTGCATTTTTTGTGTGTTCCCTCAATTATTATGGTGCTGAAATAATTTTTCTAGTTGGCTGAAGTTTCTTACATTTACTGATTCATTGCTGTGTTGTTCAAGTATATTTTGAAAAAGGCACAAGTATATGCGTTTTAGGTATAGACTATATGTTATACTATCTGTTTTAGATGCTGATGAAATCTCTGTAAAAAGAAACCAAATAGAACTAAATCACAAACATCTGTTAACATTAATAGATTGGGCCACTGTTAACTCTAAAAAAGAATAACTTAGGTTAGTCACATAATTATCATTCTTTCCTCATTTGTTAAATGTTCAAATACCTACTTGTTCTGTTTAAGATTAAGCATTAACTAATTAATTTTGACCTTATTAAGAATTTAAATGATACAGCTATAACACAGATTCCAGAAAGTGATATTTAGGGTCATGGAACTATCTTAGCATGATGTCATTTCCAAAGTTTTTTTTTCTCAATACATTGTAAGAAAATAACAATAAAAATTTGTACTTACAAGATGAGCATTTCAGTACTTAGAAGAGAAACCATTATAAATTTTATTAAAAATATCAAAAGCCAAACTTTAGAAAGAGCATTATTTATATGAAGGAAACTAAAATGCAAAAAAAAGTTTTACTTAGACTCCATTTATTTCTTATGACTCAATTTATAAAAACGAGATGCTAATTTCTAATGTTAGATCTTTCAAATTTTTTATTGTTTTCAAATATATTCAAAAGATCAATTAAGAATACTATTGTGAACCTAAAGGGGGAAAAACAAAAGCAAAGCAGAAATAATTTAATTTCTATTTGAATATTCCTAGAATAATTTTATTCCTGTTTGATTATAAATGAGCTTCAAGGGGCCTGGGATTTAGCTCAGTGGTTCCACCGCCTGCCTCTTAAGTGCAAGGACCTGAGTTCGATCCCAATACAAAAAAAAAAAAATATATATATATATATATTTATGAGCTTCATCTACTTTATTGGGTCATAAACATTTAAGTTATTTTACCTTGAGATCAATTATTAATATTTATGTACCATTTTGTTTCTCATTGAATTTTGTGATTTATTCATCGGATAAGGAGTTTTCACGATATGTGATGGGAAAATAAATTGATTTTTTTAAGTTCTAAAATATCACTGATTTGAGGGTTTATGCCTTGTTTAAAATATTTAAAGCATATATTCTGATACATTGTTAAAAACTACTATTATACTTTTGATATAAATCCACTGATTCATCTACATGTTCCATCAGGCTTACCACAGCTAAAAGGCCTGTACTATATAGCCAAGAGGCAAGCACAAGAATAATGCAAAAGTAGAGAATACAGGATACACAACTAACAAAAAGAATAATATCAAACACCTGTCTTATTATACCCTAGATCACTTTCATTTCATGACTTTATATTTTTACTATTTTAAAAAATGTATTAAAGATGCATACATCACCATCTGGGAAACCAAAAAAGTCACATAGAGATATGTAAGTCTCTTATCAAATATTCAATTCAGTATGACAGAGGAAACAATAGTGAGACCAACCCCCAAGATCTATGAAATTACTATCCCTCAGGGTTACAAACTTAGAACACTTCAGGGATCTTCCTCATAATCTAAATGAAGGAAGCCACCTATAAGAAATATGAATGATCAAATATTTAATCTACTGGACTTTTACTGAAAGATAATGTGCTAGATAATCCCCATTTGCCCTTCCAGATCTATTCTACCTTTCTCCTCCTACTCTGTGTCTCTAGAGATGGACCTTTAAGGACAACATCCCTTTAGTCATTTTGTCTCTTTAGCTGGCAGTTGGATTTAGCAAATGGAAGACACTGGAAGTAGATCAAGAGCGGGAGGAGAGTGAAACTGTACTTTAGCACCAACTTTGTTCCTGTACAGGAGGCTCTTATTTGACTTTCCCAAACTGTGGGTTTGAATGAACTGTGACCTTACATCTTCAGGCCTACTGGCATTGCAAGTTCAGACACTTCACCAGACCTGGTTTACTCTTTATAATCCAGTGCGCACTAAAATTTTAGAGTGGTCCTTTCATTTAACTCAAAGACCCCATTTGACTGGACACCTGCTTCCTTCCAAGACCCTAGTATATATAGTACCTGCATGACACGAATACATCATATCATATTAGGGATTTTATTTCAAATACAAAATGGAAAAAATACCAGTGGAAAAATAAATATCTAATTGTTTTATAATCCATTACTCTTCAGGTTGGGAACCAGATACCTAACACCTTTTGTTTCTAGAGCAAAATGTTAATGTCAGGTTGGAGTTGTGATATGCACCATGAAATGTAGTGTTGAACTGTGGGATACATTTTTAAAATTTGTTTCATGACAAAAATAAAACAATTGAGATTGAAAGAGTTTTAGTTCATGGTTGTGTAGCTAGCATTTTCTGTTCCTTCCTATGGACCAAGAAAGTTTATTTTGAAAAGTAAAGTGGGGTTAGAAATACCGAACTTCCTTGGTTCATTATGAATCATCCTGACCCAACAAATGAATAGAAATCACTGGATTATATAACTGCTTTCTCAGTATAATATGCCAAAAAAAGTTAAATGATTTAAGTACAATAGTCCTGTATCTTCCACAGAATTAATTAATTAGTTTGTTTATTTATTTATTTATTTTGATACCAGGATCGAACTTGAGTCCTTGTGCTTGCGAGGCAGGCGGTGGAACCACTGAGCTAAATCCCCGGCCCTTCCACAGAATCTATAAGCCATATAGTTAACCTATTGATCAAAATAATTTCCAATCAGGTTCTTGCTTACAGATTTTTTTCTAATCTGAGGACATAATTTGCCTATGACATTCAAAAGATCTTTAAAAATATTGATAAGTTTGACAAACACCCAATGTAATGAGTATTACGGGGAAGAATTATATGTGAAGATTAAAATCAGTACAGGACAGTGTGAAAAGGATATTTGCATAGTCACTAAGGATTTTACTCCCAGATACTTTTTAGTTACAAAAAGAGAAATATTACCATTGCAATGGAAAATTTTGAATATTTTAACCAAGAGATCAAATTTAACATCACCAGTGATAATTATATCAGTATCCTGAAATGATTCTTATGATATGAATGATCATGAGCTGATAATGAGGAAAGATCAGACAAGCCCAAACTATGACATCATCATATATAACTGGCCAATAACTCTCCAAAAGGATGGAGGGATTGAGGGTATTGAACGATGAGAACTGAGGAACTGTCACAGATTAGAGGAAACCAGGAGATAAAACTAACTGTAATGTATGGGGGCTTGGATTGGATCTTGATCCAGAAAAATGACAGTAGGGGGAAAAACAGGTGAAATTTAAATAAGATTGATAGATTAGTTAACAATATTATTGTTAATGCCCAGTTTCAATAGTTTTTGTTTTGTAAAATGTAAAATGTTAGCATTAAGGAAAGCTAAGTGAAAGAAATTGCTTTGTTTTTAAATGTTTCTATATTTTTAAATTATATCTTTTTTAAAAAAGTAGAAATTTGAAATGTAAATTCTTGACAATGTTCCTTCTTCAAATTGTCATTTACTGTGTAGGTGCATTTTCATGTGTAGGGCAAAACTATCAGAACATGAGCCAAGTCACTACTGTATTTCACACATTCTTAATGAATTCAGGAATTTCTTCAAGATTTTTATTATGGTGTCTATCTAGATGTCCCCCCAAAGCTTCATGCATTCATAGGTGGGGCTTTTGAGCGATGATCAGATCATGGTGGGCAGTGACATTTATCAGTGGGTTAGTCCACTGATGAGTTTATAGCTAAATGTGATGTTGGGAGGTGAAGTGTGGTTGGAGGAGGTGGGTCACTGGGGGCGTGGCCTAGAAGGGTCTGTCTCTTTCCCTTCTCCCTTGATCTCTCTGCTTCCTGTCTGCCATGCCATGAGCTATTTCTCCACTGCCATTCCACCCACCTTGGAGCCACCCCACTGTGGAATGAAACCTCTATGAACTGTTAGCCAAAATAAACCTCTCTCTTCCTTTAATTTGTGGATGTTGGGATTGTATCTCAGCAATAAGAAAATTACTAAGACAATTTTATTTTCAGATCTTAATTTACAAGAAATATAAATTAATTTTTTGAGACAGGATCTTGCTATGCCTGAACTCACTACATAGCCCAGGCTGACCTTGAACTCGTGGCGATCCTCCTGCTTCAGCCTCCTGAGTGCTAGGATTACAGGTGTGCACCACACCTGGCAAATACATGGACTTTTGTGATTGGCTTCTTTCACTTAGCATGTACTTTAAATGATTTAAAATATAATTTATTGAACAGGAACATTGGTGTTTAATGTATCTGGAATTTTTAAAGACACTCCATGTTAGAGTTAGAGTACATTGGTTTAGTGGATGAGAATTGTTCTTCTGTCTGTCTAATTTTCCCACCCCAATGTTGAGATTCCTTTGTGAAACTCCTCTCTAGTTCTGTGTATTAATGTTAGGACTACTAGTCATAGGCACAGGCACACAAACCCTGAAACTGAGATATGGGCACTGGGAGAGTTTTTTGGTTTATTTCCTCCATTACAGTTGCTCACTGGGAATCTGGAAGTCTGAGGTCTCTGGCAGCCATTCACCTGTTACCCGAAGAATAAAGCAATTTAAAAAAAAATGGAAGAAATCTCCCACAGAAGTATTTAAGCCCCCAGATTCAGTCTTTCCTTAAGATATAATCCCAGACTTCTCAATTACATGAGCCAATAAATTTTTTGTGTATGGTTTGAATTTCTGTCACTTGCAGCCAAAAGTGTTCTAGCTTAGTGCAGTGCATAAACTCTAGGAGATAATAAGGCATCACTTCTACTTTGAGTCTCACAGTAATTTGAGGAAATATAATTTAAGAGTGGGTAGGAAGAATACTTAGACAACAGTTCATAAAACAGATTATTCTTAAAAGTAAAGAAAATGCAACCACTCTGGATCAAAGGTATTATGGCTTAAGAAAAGAGAAACTGAAGTTAACAACTCCTTGAGAATATAAAAAACGTGAGAAGCAGGAGTAAAAGGTATAGATACAAGCTATTGAATAGGGATTCCTCGTAGAGAATAAATGAATATTTCATGATTTAAAAAATATTAGAAACTGGACTGCTTGAGGTGGTATAAAGCCTAAATAACACTGTGATAAAACTGAAGAGATCAGTTCTAGACAGTTCTATTATTACCTATATGTCTACTCTTCTCGGAACCTCCATTTTCTTATCTCTAAAACAATCACCTCTTGCACCCCTAAAAATACTGACTGAACATTCAAAGTTCATTTCAGTCTGACAATTACATTCATTTTGCTAGTCCTACTGACATAGGCTCAGAAAAAGAAAGGCATGAAAAATACTTAAGTAGAACAGATTTCAAATTTAAAACTTCAGTTTAAAAAATACAATTTTGAGAGATTTATCTTTGAAATTCTTTTGAATTTTTTTGTGAATCCATTTTCCATTGTATTATATTCTTACTCTACAAACTAGCTACCCCTTTTAACTTCTGATACATATAGAAATCTATCCATTGCTTCTTCATGACTTTTGAAGAAATAATTTGTATTTTAGTAAATATACAGAGTATAAAATTTACCATTTCAGCCTTTTTATTTTTCTTTTTGGGAAGTTTACAAGAAATTTACCATCTTAACCCACTTTGTACAGTTCAGTGGGATTAGGTACATTCACATTGCTATACAATAGTCATCATCTCCCTCCAGAAATTTTTCATCTTGTAAAACCCAAACTCAGTGCTCATTGAACAATAACTCCCTCATCCTCATTCCCTCATCCCCAAATCCCTGGCGACTACCATTTTGCTTTCTGTCCTTATGAATTTGACTAGTCTAGGTATCTCAGTAAGTCATACCATACAATACTTTCATAGTAACTTAGTGAATGACATCTCATTTAGCATGTTCCAAAGTATGTCCATGTTATGATAAATATCACAATTTCCTTCTGTGAGCAATATAATATTCCATTGTATGTATATATGACACATGGTTTATCCATTCATTTATTGATAAATGATTTATTTATACCTTTTACCTATTGTGAATAATGTTGTTATGAACATGAATATACAAGTATCTTTTTGAATCTTTGCTTTTAATTCTTTTGGATGTATATACTCAAAAATAGAATTGCTGGATCATATACAGTAGTTCTGATTAATTTTTGGAAGAGTCACCATATATTTTTCACAGTAATGCATTATTTTACATTCCTGCCCACAAAGGTCACAGTTCAGGATTGTTACACATTAAAATATTTTATTAATTAATTTAAATAGTACAAGATGATTAGAAAACATTAAGATAGTCATCTAAAACACAATTTTTAATTGCAAATTTTCTCATTTGTATATTTTTATTTTAATTTTACACATTACATACCTAAATTTGTTCTGTGATATTACAAAGCTAACATAATTATAATTTTAATGTTTTATTGTATTTAATGAGAAAATAATATAATTATCTTAATCAGCAAATCATGTAACATTCAAACTGCTTCCAATTTTCTAGCATTAGAAATATGTAATAAACACGTATGTGAATAAATTCTTTTTCTTCCTTTGAATACTGTCCATAGGAAAGTATTAATCAGTTAAAAGGAATATGCATTTTAGATAGTTTCTAATAAATATCATTAAATTTCTTTTGATACCAGTTTTATAGATTTGCATTACTCTACCACTCTCACCAGCAGGACCCATGATAGCAGGCACTTTTATTCTATTCATCAGTACTCCTCTAACCAACTTTCTGTCTCTTAGTAAACACAAAATAAATGTTCATTAATTGAATTTATAAATGAATTTATAAATGAATAAATAAGATGGCCACTCATTTGCCAGGTTTTGCAGTATCATGCAGATATAACCTTTATTTAGCACTTAAAAATAAGTGCAACATATGAGTTATGAGTTATGATGAATGCCTCATACATTGTAACTGAAGTACAACTGGTTAAAGTTTTTATTTTGTTAATTTCTTATTGTGAAATTTATGTTAGAAAATCTTTAAATTAAATGCTTTTCATCTCTGTATCTCCCAAACTGGCTAGCACAAATTTTGCATGGTAGATATTAAATTTATCAAGTTAATTTATTGTGCTATTTTGAATGATCTTAAAGAATCATGATTAGAAACTAAATTATATATACATTAAAATACACATCACAATGATTCTCTTTATGCTAAAGTAGAATAAAATTAGAAGATAAAAGGAAGTCTTAAACTATCCTGATACTCAATGTAGTATTCAATTTTTTTGCAGACTGTAAATTATAATGGGAATATTACTAGAACTGTCAAATTTTTCCCAAAGCAATCTTCAAGGCTAATCAACATAGACAATCACTCTTTTCATTTCTATAGCAATAAGAAAATTTTAAGCAATGTCTTTTGATTGAAGTTGTGTTGAAAATTGCTTAGTTGGAGGCCTTATTTTAAATGCAACAAGCCTGAAATGTTAAATGTAATTTGCCACGAAGACTAGAGTAAGCGTGAGGCATTTGGTACATTTTTTCTAATTGTTTCTGATTAGTCTCTGGGTAGCTCCAGTACTTCTTAATCTTCAAAATCATCTTTGAGGACTTCAACATCTTTAACCACTACTTTTAATCAAAAAGAAGCTAAAAATAAAATAATTTGACTGTTGCCAAGGCAGAAATCTTTACAATATACTGGCTTTGATGCATTTTGTTTAATTTAACCTAGAGAAAGACCCTCAAGAAGGTAAATAGCTGGTATTTAATGCATATTGATTATTAAGGTGACACACTGCCTGATGTTAATATTGACAAAATTACTGTCTGTCCCAGGAAGGGTGGCCAATACTGAAGATAACAGAGTTTCATTTTCCAGTGACAATATTGTCTTAAAATCTGCTTAGCAATAAATAAAGCTCTCATATTTAAATGTTATGTAGAAAAATTTATGCACTGTAAAACATTTTCTTGCACAAAAATAAAAATTTTACTCTTTATTTCTACCATAGTAATGATAACTTTAACAAAAAAATACAACAGCAAATATAAAGTTACATGGAAATTTAGATAAGTGGCCCAGTCACCTAATGTTATTGAGCAAGTCATTGGAGTCTGGAAACTTAGTGACTTGCTCAATATAAAGTTATAAAGTTACTTGTAGTGAGTTATATGGTACCTGGCAATTTGGTGGCAACCAGAATTGTGGAATGAGTTCTGGACTAGAATCATGGAAAAAATTAAGTCCATGAACCAAGGTACCACTGTATAATAGTGAATGTAATTATAATTAGTGAATTATAATTCAGATCATTAATACTGAATAAATGTGCTTTCCATAGCTCTATGAAAATCATTAAATTTTTCTTTCTTAGTAAGAACACCATTATAGGGTTGGGGATTTAGCTCAATGGTTCTGCCACCTGCGCTGCCTGCCCCTCAAGTGCAAGGACCTGAGTTCGATCCTTGGTACCAAAAAAAAAAAAAAAAAACAGACCATTTTATTAAATTTCCAGTATTTTAATCTGGAATAAAGTTATCATATCCATTTACACAAGGAAGTAATCAGTTATGGACTTCATGTTTTGATGAGAAATGAAAAAAACAGTGATATACAGAAATGCATTGGTTCACAAATGCTTCTGTTGGCAAACTGTTGCCAACAGAAGCATTCAGCACAATTTTGCTTCTGTTCTTGCATTCTGCATCAGGTGACTAACAGGACCATGGACATCTTCCCTGATCTGACACATGGTCTTAGCTTCTTCTCACTGAGATTGTGGTCACAGACACACCTGTGCACACTTGTTGTGAAGCTTTTTGTGTGTTCTTTAGCGCATTCAGTACTGTACAACATTATTCAATCCAGCATGGCTCCAAAAAAAGTGCAGAGCAATCATGGTGGTAAAAAGTATGATCAGAGGAGTAATGAAGGTGACAAGAATAAGCAGAGCAATGATGAAGGTAAAGAGAAAGTGCAGGGTAAGAACAGTAAAAAGTTTTGGAAGAAAATATGATCGAATTGAAATAAATTGTAGAAAAGCATGACTGTGGTATTCATGTAACTGATCTGGCGATGTTGACAGTCTCAACTATTTTGAAGAGTAAAGATTTCATCAAGGAGTGACATGGCAGAAGGAGTAATGATGTTAACCAAGCAGAGGATGCAAGTGCTAGAAGTAGAAAAACTTCTATTAGTGTGGTTGAATGAGAAACAGCTGGCAGGTGACAGCATTATCTAAATCTAAATGATTAATATATTTACATATTTATATGTCTTTACAATTCATCCCTTGCTGGACTCCAGATTTCATAATTTATTTTACTTTTCTGAAGCTCAGATTCATTTTATTTGAAATGAGAGCAATAATCTACTTCAAAAGGTTAGAATGATGAGGTACATAAAGCACTGATTCTGTGCATGCTCTTTACATTTGTTAAATGAATTCATGAGCTGATGTTCCCCTCCCTGGACTCTGTTCTGTCACATCTTCTACTTGAATTGGGGAAGACAAGCTCATTCTTTAAAACTCAATTGTTGCCATCTTTAGTTTCCCTGCAATGTCTGTGTCCTTCTGTTTTTACACTTTTCCTCGAGAGAATTATCTACTTTTTATAAAATAAGCTGACTTTCTTTTAATATTAACAAAATTTTTCCATTATGACCTGAAAACCTAAATGCTTTAGAACTAAGCCATCAATTCCAGTTTAGGGAAAAAACAAAACAAAACAACAAAAAAAACGGTTATAGTGTACATTTATAGTACAGAGATCCAAATGAGATAGTCCTCAAGTTGTTTGTGAGTCCCAAGTACAGAAGTGGCAAAGTACCAATCACATGGGGAAACACAAGTATCCTGACACCAAAAAATTGGCTTTGAAGTTCACTTACATGAGCCTCTAAAACAACTGAGATCAATGACTGCTAAAGCTCTCAGGAGCCACCTTGAGGATTCCCAGTGAATAATCTGGAAGGTGTCCAGAACATGGGAGGAAAATCAAAGTTCCTGGAGAATGGGCCTGCTGAACATTGGGCAATATGGATAGTTTTAAGAAGAATAATCAAAGTCTTTGTGACCATCATGTAAATATTCCTGGATATGAAATGAATGCCAATATAATGAATGCTAATATAAATTAGCCGTGGCTTTAAAAAATATTGAAATAGTAAATTTGCCTTACTTTATTAATAAACATTTATCTTAGTAACACGGTTCAATGGTGAACATTTTGGTTCCTGTACTTAAGAATGCAGTCACAAATCCACTCATGGAAAATGCAATAAAGGGCTGATAGCATATGTAAGACATTCCTAGAGATATTGCAGATTTGGTTCCAAACCACCTCAATAAAGCAAAATTTCAAAATAAATCACACAAGCTTTTTGGTTTCTCAGTGTATGTAAAAGTTTTCTTATGTCTGCAAAAACAATGTACAGTATATACTTTAAGAAATACCTTATTGCTAAAAAATGCAAATGATCATCTGAGCCTGTAGCCAGTCATAATCTTTTTGCTAGTGCAAGACTGTCCCTTGATGTTAATGATTGCTGACTGATCAGGGTGGTGGTTGCTGAAGGTTTAGGTTGCTGTGGCAGTTTCTTAAGACAATAATGAAGTTTGCTGCACCAACTGTCTCTTCCTTTCATAAAAGAATCCTCTGTAGCATGCAATATTATTCAACAGCATTTTACCCACAGTAGAATTTCTTTTAAAGTTGGAGTCAGACCTCTCAAACCCTGGCGCGGCTTTATCAACCAAGTTTATATAAGATTCTAATTTCTTTGTTGTCATTTCAACAATGTTCACAGCATGTTCAGGACTAGATTCCATCTCAAGAAACCACTTCCATTGCCCCTTCGTAAGAAGCAGTGCCTCATCTGTTAAAATTTTAATCTGGGATTGCAATAATTCAGTCACATCTTCAGACTCCACTTTTATATTGAAAATCTGTTATTACAACCACCTTCATGAATTATTTTACCTACATCTTCTGGAAAATTTGTGGCAGCATTTACATTAGCACTTCCACTTTTATGTTATAGAAATGGCTTCTTTCCTTAAACCTTATGAACCAACCTTTGCTAGCCTCAGACTTTTCTTCTGTAGCTTCCTCGCCCCCCCTCAGCCTTCACATAATTAAGTATAGTTAGGGCTTGTTTAGGATTAGGCTCTGTTTTAAGGGGATGTTGTAACTAGTTAACTCTTCCATCTAGACCATTAAAACTTTTTCTATATTAGCGTTGTCTATTTTGCTTTATCATTGGTGTGTTCCCTGGAGTAGTGTACTTTTTTCCTTCAAACACTTTTCTTTTGCATTCAGTTTAACTAAATGCTGCAAGAAGCCTAGCTTTAGGCCTATCTCAGATTTCAACACGCCTTCACTAAATCATGACCAGCTTTTCATACAAAATGAGAGCTATTCAACCCTTCCTCTACATGTACACTTACAGGCCACTGTAGGGTTATTAATTGGCCTAATTTCAATAATTGTGTCTAAGAGAATAGGGAGGCCCATAAGGAAAGGGAGAAAAATGGGAATAGTTGGTCTGTAGTACACTGTCTTAAATGGGTACAAAAAAATCACCGATTAACATAACAGATTATATAAATGTGAAAGTTTGAAACAAAAACTACCAAAATGTAACACAAGGTATGTACACAACGTTGAAATGACACCAATAAACTTGATCCAGGCAAAGTTGCAACAAGCCTTCAAATTGTAAACACAAGGTCTGTCAAATGAGATGAAAGGAAGTATGCCTGTATGGACTTCCAAATTTTCTAAGTTTAACAGGAGACATAATGTATGACTTTAATAGCATTTATTATGTGAGTTTGTTGGGTAGTGAGGGCCAGAATCCTAAGACTGGAGTCGTACTAAACTCCTAAATCAAAGATCAGCACCCCAAAATGGCGGCTGAAGGTCTGTCCAGCCCAGGCGAGCGGAACGTCACGTCACCAGGGCAACGACGCCCTTGCGTGAGGGCGCGCCCGGGGTGAAAGTTCAGAGGTGGCGCCGCAACCTATTCGCCGTTCGTGCTGTGTCCAGACACAAGGGCCGACTCCGGTGCCAGCAGCGGTGTGCCAGCAGCACTCCGGTGCCAGCAGCCTCCCACGGTCCCGGCCCAGCGACCATTGGCCCAGGCCTGGCGAGAAGGAAGCGCTCCTTTCCGGCCTGCCAAGTGAGCGAGCGCAGCCCCGCCTGTGGGCGCGCGCACGCCTCCCCAGGAGTGTCGCCCGCAGAGTTGACATTCGCCATGGAAACGGGGCCTGGACCCGTAAAGGCGCGGGGAGCTGGTTTTGGGGCCGCCACAGCTGGTGCACCGCCTCGTTGGGCCTCAGGCAGCGTCTAAGAGAGCGCCCAACTCGGTTTATCCGCAAAAATGCAGCCCCTGGGATGCCTTCGCGTAGTCTCTTCCCTTGGGTGACTCGAGGTATGTTCGATCCCGACACCAACCTGGGGAATTCTTCGCTGCCTCAGTTTCCGATCCTATGCACAGCCACGTTGTCCTTTCAGGCTTTTATTGCTACAAGAAAAAAATATTTTTCTTCTTTCATGAAACCTTTAGTTGTATTACACGTTTTTTAAAAACGTAAAATGAACCCAGTTGTTAGAAGTAGTAATCCAGTGTGGTTTTTACGAAGGAAGACTTTTTTAGCCCATTGAGTTGTAGCATTTTGTTTCTAAGAGCCCAGTAGGAAATAGAAAATGGCTTTTTAACCAAACGATTGAATTACAGCTCTGTTACCCTAATAAAGTTTAACAACCACGTCCTTTTTTACCTGGCACTGCACTCTTTAATGCCTTATCTCCAGCTAAACCCATTTTGTCTCAGATCTGTCAACTTGTGATCTCTCAGAAGTGAGCAACTCCCCACTCATCGCCCCGTTTCTTTACAAGCACTTCTGTGCCCGTAAAGGACCAGAATTTACTTCAGTGAAGTCTACCCTCATCGAAAGTTATCCCCCAGGCCTTGGAAGTATGTGCTCTGTACCCATCATTTTCCGTAGTTTTATTCATTTTTCACTACTAGATCTTTTGTTTAGTGAAATTGTTCCTGCGACTAGGGCAGAGACCATCCTCCGTATACGGTGTCCACTGCCACCCACATCAAGTCCCGGAGCTTTTCTCATGGCATCCAGTTTAGATATGGCTAGTTAGTAATTGAACTGTTTCGGGCACCTACTGTCTACCTCTGCATTTCAGACTCAAAGAGCTCCGATTAACTGTTGCAGAAAATGCCAAGTAGGGAGGCTTTTTTTTTTTTTTTTAAATAAGAGCTTTATTTGAGACATAATTCACATTCCATACAGTTCGCCCATTTAAAGTATACAGTTCACTGTTCTTAATATATTCACAGAATTGTGCAGTCATTACTGCAGTCAATTTTAGAACAGTGCACCTTTCAGCACTGCCTTCCCACCCCCACCCAATTCTTCTTACATCCAGCAGCCCTAGGCAACCACTAATCTATTTTTTAATCTCAAAATTTGCTTACTCTGGATTTCATACAAATGGAATATATGGCCTTTTTTTGTTCGTCGTTTTTTTGTTTGTTTTGTACCGGGGATCAAACTCAGGACCTCATGCTTGCCAGGCAGGCGCTGTGATGCTGAGCTACATCCCCAGCCCTTATTTGGTTTGTTTTGAGAGGAGATCTTAACAGTGCAGTTCAGGATGGCCTTGAATTCATTGTGTAGCCCAGGCTAGCCTCAAACTCCCAGTGATCTTCCTGCCTCAACCTCCCAAGTGCTGGGATTATAGGTGTGTGCCACCATGCCCAGCAAATACATAGCCTTTTGTGATTTGTGTCTTTCGCTTAGCATGTTTTTAAGGTTCATGCATCTTGTAGCGTGTATTGAGTACTTCGTTCCTGTTGATAATCTCATAATACTCCATTGTATGGCTGTGCCCAATTTTATTTATCCATTCAGCCATCCGAGGACTTTTGAATCATTCTCATTTTGGGGCTGTTAATAACATATGCTATTAATGTTCCTGTATAAATTTTTGTGTAGACATGATTTCATTTCTCTTGGGTAAAATCCCTGGGAGTGTAATTGCTGTGTCATCTTGTAACTGTGTGTTTATCCTTTTGAGGAAGTGCCAGACTTTTCCCAAAGTGGCTGTAGGATTTTCTGTTCCCATCAGATCTGTTTGAAGGTTTTTAATTTCTCCATAACCTTAGCAGTGCTTGTTATTGTCTATCTGTCTTTTTTGTTTTAACTTGTTGGAGATTTGAAATGGTATCTATGATTTTGATTTTCTTTTCCCTAATGAATATTAATGCTGAGCTTCATTCCCTAGGCTTATTAGCTACTTACATATCATCTTCAGAGAAATACCTATTCAGATCCTTTGTCCATTTTTTTAAAATTGAGGGTTTTTTATGAATTATAAGAACTTTTAATATATTCTAGATACATGTCTCTGATCTCTGATTTGCAGAAATTTTCTCCCATTCTATATACAATGCTTTAATTTTCTTGATGGTGAAGATCTTTTAGTTTTTTCTGCCTGTCTTATCAAAAAGTACTAGTGCCAGTGTCCTCATGCTGCTACCAGAAGCTTTTCATTTTGACACTTGGTAGATTCCTCTCAGATCTACCTTTCCTTGAAGAACCCTTTCTAACCTCAAAATAAATTATTAGGCACTGTCTTGGTATGATTCAAAAATTCAGTCTGTCACTAACTGACATTTGTATCCTAGTTAAGTCACTTAATATCACTCATTCTCTGTGGATTTTTTTTTTTTTTGGTACCGGGGATCGAACTCCAGTCCTTGCACTTGTACAGCAGGCAATGAAACCACTGCGCTCAATCCTCGGCCCCATTCTCTGTGTTTTTTAAAAAATTATTTCTAGTAATTCACATGAGTAGCAAACTCCACTCACATACTTGATTTTGATAGAAAAGCTTTTCAATCAGGTTAATTTATAGTGGATGTGTGAGGTGTGAGAGAGTGGACTGGAATAGGAACAGAAATGTTTCAGAGTTGTCCGTGAGTAATGGAAGGCTGTTACTTTACACTCTGGCGGTGTACACTGGGAAAGGTGAAATACAGAACCAGCTGACACTTGTGAGGCATTGGCATTCCTGCAAGAGTTCCTTTGTGCTTACCAGTCTCTTCTCATCCTGTAATTTTCTCTGCAGACCAAGTCCTGTGGCCTTACAAAAACTTTAAAGACTGCCCCCCCAGAATTCTTGAATATTAATAAATACCAGTTTGTAGATCCAAAAAAGATGTGATGTGTTTGTCCCTTTTAAAATTTTCTTTTTAGATGCTTGGGTAGATTTTCCTTTCTTTGGTGGGTGGACAAAGTGCTTACCACACAATTTGTAAACCAAAACATGAAATAATATTTTTCATGTTTAATCATCAAATGCCTTTTAAAAAGCCCTTTAAGAATTTTGCTTTTGGTTCACAATGTGGCCTTTAGATAAGAGATCCCATAGTCTTTTCAGAATTGTATTGGTCATTCTTGTCTGTGGACTCCTTCTGGTACCCTCAACAGTTTGCACTTTGCTGTAAAAAGACACAAAACAACAAGAAGACACATATACACACTTTTCAGAACTGCTCTGGTACTAAAATGTGAGAATGTTTCATATGGGTTTTTAGTACTGAGGTGTGGGCTAATTTTTTCTTTTCCAAATTTTTTTGTGTTCAAAATTAGTAAATTGAGTGATGCTTGCAAAGATAAAACTTTAATATATTTCCTTTGAAATTTTCTAAAATACATTTTAGGAGCATGGGTGAATGCGTACTATCTAAAGAATAATACAGATTTTTTAGAAAAGTAACTGTTGAACAAAAAAATGAGGCAGTTGCTAAAACTTGTTTCCAGGAACTTATTCATTTATTGTTGCTGAACTTAGAGAACTATTTATTTAGAATAATAATTTTTAAAACCTGTCACTTTTTGTTCTGTTTTTTAAAGGGATTTTTAGTCTGTTACATATGATTTTTGAGTTAGTTTTAATATCTTAAGAATTCTCTCCCATTAGATTGCCAATTTGATCTCTTTCTTACCCTGTTCGTAATACAGAAGAATCATGACTCATATTCTAACCCTAAATAAAGCAGCATCTCTGTATCTGTTTTGTTGGCCTACTTTCAGAGTGGCATCTGAAGAAAGCATATGGGCTGAGTCAGTGTGGTGGTGCCATCTCTACCCCCTCAAGCTGTCTTTTCACAGCTTTTGTTTCCTGAGTCTCAAAGCTGTTTTTCATTTCAAAGTGCTAGAGGTAGAAGCCATATAAATCCATTCAGGAATTCTTTCCAGAAGCATATGCCAAATTCTCACCTCAGGGAATAAGTTTTAGTTATTTTATTTTCTATGCAAGTAATCCAAGTTAGCATTTAAAAAATTTCTCTATATAAATATAGGTTGTTTTTTGCAAAGGAAATATAAAAATTATTAAACTTTTAAATATTCCAAGATCTATAATTAAAATTAAGACAGATGATAGCAGTTTATTATTTTTGTCTTTGTTGTAACAATGAATTGCTAAAAAAAATTGGTCCTTGATGTTTTCAAGAAAAAAAATCATTTTTTGTGTAATTATCATAGGAATTTAAAAAGATATTTATAAGCATAAATCACAAAATATACTTGAAATTTGCAAGTAGCTTCTAATTTATACATACACATATATGTATAATTTATCAGGCTATTTCCTACATATGTAAGTAGGAACAGTGAAGTATGTTCTCTCCCATTTGGGAAAATAACCTGGAATAAGGTGGAAATTTAAATAATAAAACCAAAAATCTTGTCACATTTAGGCCTTATTTAACTGATAAAAGCTTTCTATGCACAAGCAAATATTAAACCAAACATATGGTAGGACTGTTATTCTTGTCCATGTCTTATCCTTGGTTTGTTTCTGCATTTATTTGTAAAAACTGTCGTTTTTTTTTTTTTTGGTACCGGGGATCGAACCGGGTCCTTGTGCTTTCGAGGCAGGCAGTGGAACCACTGAGCAAAATCCCTGGCCCTGTAAAAACTGTCTTAATTATCAAAACATATGCCAAGGCAAAGAAGCAGAATTACTAATTTCAAATATTATAATGATATTCCAAGGTGACTTTTTATCCTGTGGGTCTATAATTATATGAATTGTAAACAAGAAGCCTACCCATTTTTAATGCCTGACCTTTCTACTTTAATTTAATCTCAGGTGTTTTGTCAGTCTGCCTAGGTTCAAATCCTAACCCCACCACCTCTCAATGGGTGACCATGGTCAAACTACCTATCTCTTTGTGCCTCAACTTTCTCCTCTTAAAATGGGGATGATAATGATGATGATAATAAAACTACCTCACAAGGTTGCTTTGTGCATCAAATGAGATAACACAAGTAAAATGCTTAGAACCATTCCAAGCACAAAGTAAATAATAAATATTAACTAAAAGTAGCAATTCATGAATCTATTTTTAATAACATAATAGGCAGGCTTTTGCTTTATTATCTTTTTTTTTTTTGGTACCAGGGATCAAACCTGGGACCTTGCACTTTTGAGGCAGGTGCCGGAACCACTGAGCTAAATCTCTGGCCTTATTATCTCTTTAAACTGTTAACTTTCTCCTCTTGTTATAAGTCTATGTCAAATATTATTAAAGTAAGGTAATTTGCTTATTTTTAAGTTACCCATGCTCCCTAATCTAAAGAACATAAATGAAGATAATTCATCATTCAATAATCAACCTTATTTTATTGTCAGAAATGTTCATGTGTCAAAATGTATTTTGTATCATTCAATAATTTATGCCCAGAAATAAAAGATATTCTACAAGAAAATAAATAAATAAATAAATAAATAAATTGGTCCTCGTTTTCTTAATATCCTTAAGATACTAGAAAAAATATTTTATTTTTTTTTTTTTTTTTTGGTACCAGGGATTGAACTCGGGTCCTTGCGCTTGTGCAGCAGGCAGTGAAACCATTGAGCTAAATCCCCGGTCCTATACTTTAATTTTTAAGTCTGATATAATTACTACCTGTCAGATTCCCCTCATCTTGTCCTTGTACATGACATTTCTCCTTGACTGGAATACCCTCTCAGTTCTCTCACCTAACTATTTAAGATCCAGACTAAAATCCAGGCCAATATTTCTCAAAATAGTTTACATAAGTCAGTAGTTTATATGCTCTGTTTATTATATACCACGGGCCGAGCCTGAAGATGGTCCTTCGTCTCTTCCCTGCTCCCTTTCTCCTCCACAGATTAAACAGACTGTGTCCGTTTGACTCATATTTTAGACGCTGGATGACACGGCCCTGGGAGACAGTTACCTTAGTTACCTTGTATCCTTCCCTGTTCCTTTCCTGCATGCCCCAATCACGAAACAGTCACTACATACTGCCTAGGCCGAGTAGGCCACGTAGCACTATTTGCCCCGCCTTCTCTTCCTGTTTGCCTTCCACTATAAATAAAGAGTCCGTGGTGCTCCAGCCGGCCATTAGCTCGCTACGAGCTATGGTTACGCTTGGTCCCGGCTAAGAGTAATCTTGGTCTCGGCATCTTTTCCTCATCTCCCACTGCTCTCCCTGGCTTCGGACCCTAGCTCTGCGGATGGCAGCAATTATATATCATGAGAAAAATGGGTTCCATGGTCAAATAAGTTTTGAAAACTCAAATAATACATTTTAAGCAGGATTGTGGTTATGTTTTTTAATTTCAAAGAGGTCAGTCATTGGTTTGCTTATAACCCTTGTGACTCATGAAGATGACAGTCTACTGTACAGTTTCTCAAACTTCTTTGACCATAGACTCCTTCAATGAAATATTCTTTGTACAAATGAATTTGAATCCTTTAGCCATTTTGGTTTTTTAAAATCCTGTTGAAATAACTTACATCACCATCCCAATTTCCCCTCATGTTTCTGAAGCTTCTCTTCAAACTTCTTAATCTACACTTTATTCTTTTCTTTTTTTTTTTTTTTTTTTTTGGTGCTAGGGATTGAACTTGGGACCTTGCGCTTGCAAGGCAGGTGGCGGAACCACTGAGCTAAATCTCCGGTCCAACTTTCACTTTATTCTTAAAGAGAACCATTTACTTGATAACTAAGATTTTTGTGGTCCTTAAATGAAGATAATCTACACTAAGGGATATATAGGTCCTGTTCATTCTTCCTCAGTTCTAGTAGATTCTGGAAACTGCCAACAGAAAGTCTTAAAAATTGAATTATTAAGTTACTTCTGGTAACACAGCTAATAAAAATAAGCACTTATTCTGGCACCTAAAATCTTTTAAGTTTCAGTTTATTGTTCTTACTACTCATTGATCTGCAAATGGTTATATGGATTTTTATTGAATTGCTACGTGTATTACCAGGATTTATTTTTTAAATTGTGGGAAAATCCTAAATTTACTATTAAGTGATACAGATAATACTTAGTATTTGTTTTTCCACTTTTATTTCCATTTCAACTTAAGGGAATTATAAATAATATTCCTCATTTATAGTGCGGGGGTTGGCGAATGATGGCCCTCAAGCTAAATCTGGCTTATATCCCATTTGGATAAATGTAAAGTTTTATTGAAATATAACCATCATGTTAATTTACGTATTGTATGGTCTGTGGCCACTTTTGTGCTACAGCAGCAAGATAGGATCATTATAACAAAGCTTAACATATTTACTCTGAGAACATTTGGAGGAAACACTTGCTGACCCTTGTAAAAAAAGTCAAACAACAAAAACTCAACTGAGAAATGTCCAAACTACTGGCACATTTCAATTGGGGGTAGTACTAACGTTTTGAGCCTTTGGCCTCACAATCTAAAAATATTGAGTTAAGATCTAATTTCAAATACGGAGTTGTAGGTAAATTAATAAAGAATATCATTTAAAAAAATAACTTTGCAAATTTATTTTGATTTTTAAAAAATCAACTTAGCGCCAAGTGTTTGTTAGCCACAGCAGTAAAGTTAGAAGTCCTGCTCAAGAACTAAGGGGAGGGTCGGGGATTTAGCTCAGTGGTTTCGCCCGAGTTTGATCCCTGGTACCCCACCCCCACCCCGAACAAAAGAAGAACTAAGGAGATAAAATAGAAATGTAGGGGTTTTTTTTCTTCCTGGTTCAAGTATGATATTTTCAAATAGTGACTTCTTTTCCTTTCTCTTAGAGACGACTGGTTTCTGAAAAGGATATGACTGTCGGAATACTCCAGTGAGAAGGATGAGTCCAGATGTGCCTCTGCTGAATGATTACAAACAGGACTTCTTTCTGAAGCGCCTTCCACAAACTATTCTTGGAGGCCCTCGACTCAAATTAGGCTATTGTGCCCCTCCTTACATATATGTGAATCAAATTATCCTTTTTCTGATGCCATGGGTTTTGGGTGGAATAGGAACAGTTTTGTATCAACTAGGCATTCTAGAAGACTATTATACAGCAGCACTTTCAGGTGGTCTGATGCTTGTTGCTGCACTTGTCATCCAGTTCACAAGCATAAAGGCTAAAACCAAATCAGTGACAGTGGAAAGAATATTAACCAGAGATATCTTAGCAGAAGAAGATGAGCATGAATTTACAAGTTGTGCTAGTGCTGAGACTGTCAGATTTCTAATTCCGGGCAAGAAATATATAGCCAATACAGTTTTTCATTCTGTTCTTGCTGGATTGGTGTGTGGTCTTGGAACGTGGTATCTGCTCCCAAGTAGAATAACCTGGCTATATGGCTGTACAGGAGGCACTGTTACACTGTTTATCTTTGGATGGATAACACTGTGTATAGGAGAATATTCATTAATTGTAAACACACCTACAGAGACTGCAGCTTTCCAAACCCAGGACACTTATGAAATCACTCCTCTCATGAGACCTCTTTATATTTTTTTCTTTGTTTCTGTGGACCTTGCACACAGGTAAAAAAAGAACCTACCAAATACTTCATAACTGTCTTTGTTTGTAAGCGTATCTGGTAAGAACTCTTCTTAGTGTTTTTAAAACGAATTTGTGGATTAAAAATCGTGATGACCAAGTCATTGGATAATAGGTTATTTTGATGATTCATCTTTTAGGACCAATCTCTGATATATTCATACTTAAAGCAATAGTTAAATCTTATTGAAGAGTAAAAATAATTGCCCTTTTTAAGATAAATGAGCCAGGCCAGGGATTTAGCTCAGTGGTTTAGCTGCCTGCTTTGCAAGCGCAAGGACTCAAGTTCAATTCCTGGTACCAAAAAAAAAAAAAAAAGATAAATGAGCAATTTTTCAATCCTGTACATCACTTTAAATAAAGAGCTTTGAAAATCTTTAAGATAACCTGGCTAAACCTGTGAAAAGAAATAGAACTTTCTTTCCTGGATAGATGGAAATAATTTAAAATGTATATGTTACATACAGATTGAGTGAATTAAGATGAATAAAAAATTACTTCTGATATTTTTATGGTAACAGAATATTGATTTTTAAAGTAGTTATAGAAGAAAAAATAGAAAATCTTTCAAAAGATACTTAACACAATTATCCAAACTGTTGCATAACAAATTTTTTGTGCTTTTCTAAATCTGACTTTTCTTTTTCTGTTTCTGTAGATTGCAGCTTTCTGTTACCCAGGTTAGTGTCCAGGTAGAAATGTACAGGCATGTTATGAACTGAATGTTTGTGCTTCTTTGACCCCACTGCCAAATTCTTCTGCTGAACCCCTAAACTCCATGTGATGTTACTTGGAGATGAACCTTTTGGGAGATAATTTGGTCTTGAAGGTGGGGCTGTAGTCTGTTGGGATTCATATGCCCTTATAAGAGAAACAAGAGAATGTGATCTCTCTTTATCCACCATGTGAAGACACAGCAAGAAGGCAGCCACCTGTAACCTCAGAAGAGGGCCCTCACCAAAACCTGACCATACTGGCAGTCTGACTATGAACTTTCAGCCTCCAGAAGTGTGAGAAAATAAGTCACCCAGTTTTGGTGTTTTGTTATGTCAGCCCAAGCTAAGATTTTAGTACAGAGAGATTGGACACTGCAACAGATGCCTAAAAATGTGGAAGTGGCTTTGTGACTAGGTAATGGGTAGAGTGAAAGAGTTTGGGCATACATGCTAGAAATAGAGAAGGTACAACTAATTCTGATAACATCTCAGATGGAACTGAGGAACATATTATTAACTACTGGAAGAAAGGTAACTTCTGTTATAAAGTGGTAAAGAACTTGGCTAAACTGTGTTCTAATGTTTTGTAGCAGACAGAACTTAAGGTGATAAATTTGGATATTTAAGGAAATTTTGAAGCAAAATGTTGATGAAACACCTTGATTCCTAAATGCAAAAGGGAGAGATGAAGAAGAAATTGTAAAAAAAAAAAAAAAAAGCAACTGGAACTTGAAAATTTGTAAAATTCCCAACCTATCCATTTTGTAAAACAAACATAAGAAAGAATATTCTGATGAGAACACCCAGAGTGTTGCTGGGCTATTGCTTAATAAAGTGCTTAAGGGATTATGTGAGTGGAAACACTGCCCCTTTGAAATGAAAATGTTGGAGATGTGATAAAAAGGAGGACTGTTGAACTTCTTGGATTTGACAGGACAGGATGATAGATTTGGAGGCAAATCTTCAAGATAAAGAAAAATGATGCCCAAGGTGAGATGAGAGGTCATCTGGGCCACCACCTCAGTTTCAGTAGGTCTCCTGACCTCCACCTTAAGCTTCAGAGGCAAGACCACTTCCCAGAGCTGTGGGGGTGACTCGAGCTGTAGAGGTAGCAGTGCCACTCCAAGATCCTAGAGGACAGAGTACACAAGCAAAAGGCATTATTCCTCAGCCTTAAGATCAAATGCAATTTTTTTTTTTTGCTAGGTTTTGGACTTCTTGGACCCATTGCTCTCTTTTTTTCCTTTTATAGAGGATGTTTCTCCTGTTCCTGCACCGTAACTGTACTATATTTTGGAAGTACAATACAGTATTTACCTAGTTTCACAGGTTCACAGCTGGAGAGGATTTTGCCTCAGGATGGACTGTGAGTCTCACTCCTATCTGACTGAGGTGATAGATGACTGTAGAGTTAATGCTAGAATCTGTGAAGAACCTTGGAGTTTGGGGCAGGGCAGTGACAAAATGCCATAGACTGAATTGTATCCTCCCGGATTCTACTGTGGAAGGCACAAAGAAAGGACCTTTGAGAGGTGATTAGGTCATGAAAGTGGGATCCTGGTGTGATGGCATTAGTTCCCTTATAAGAAAAGACCCATGATAGCTTGATCTCTCTCTGCCATGTGAAAACTCAGCAACAAGGCAGCCATGTGTAAACTAAGAAGAGGGCCCTCACCAGACACTGACCATGCTGGCACCCTCATCTTGTACTTCCAGCCTCCAGAATTGTGAGAAATAAATTTCTGTTGTTTAAACCACTCAGTGTACCATATTTTGTTATGGTAGCACAAGCTAAGACATGTTAAAATATTTATTTTGTGTATAAAAGGTGACCTCTTCTTGAGTATATGTTCACTATTTCTTAAGTTCTAATCTCTACTTGTGCTACATTTGTGGACCAGGGGACCATGTAGGAGCCTTGTAGTTCTTCACATAATCAAATATGTAAGGGGAATATTCATAAGAAATTCATCTACAGTTGGTTTCTTAATTTCACCATGATTTATTAATGTACATTACAATTAAATGCTTGATTTTGAAAAGGTAGTAAAATTATGTTTAGGTGTATGTATAAATACGATTCTTTTTTAAAGATTTAAGTTTTTGTAAGTTTTTTTTCAGAATACAGATTCTTCAGTTATTGTTAATTTTTAAATGAGAAATTATATATCTGCTGTAGTACATTTTTGCATCTAAAATGGTATTCTAAATTCTTTAGTTTTATTTAAAAGGTCAGACAGTTAATTTAGATGCCTTGACTTTCTGCATTACTTATTTCTTTTTTTTTTGGTACTGGTAATTGAACTCAGGACCTTGCACTTGTGAGGCAAGTGGTAGAACCACTGAGCTAAATCCCTGGCCTGCATTACTTATTTCTTAATGAAATTGCATAAGTTTCTTACTAAGTTCATCCTGGATTTAATATATTATTTTAATGTTTAAAGTTTGATAGCTGGGAATGTAGCTCAGCAGCACAGTGCCTCCCTGACAAGGGCGAGGCCGAGTTCAATTCCCAGTAACAAAAATAAATAAACAAACTTTGATAATTACAGACTTTTTTTTTGGTACTGGGGATCGAACTCTGGTCCTTGCACTTGCGCAGCAGGTGGCGAAACCACTGAGCTAAATCCCCGGCCCTAGATTTTTTTTTTTATTATGACTAAAAGAAAAGTGAAAGGCTGTCCCCACATCTGTTTTTGAGGAAGAAATGACAGGCTTATGTAGGAAAATAACCTCTCATTTCTTTTTAATAATAATTTACCTTATAAATAGCAAAATAATAAAGAATTGAGATGATCCTTACACAATAGGTATGATAATACAGCCAAATATATGAAATTCATGTACTCTTCAACTCTGGACAGTTGTCAGAAGTATCAAATTGTTTCCTAGTTTTATGTCAGAGGATGTGAAAGCTGAAGAGTTATTACTGTACCCATAGTACAGTAATTTTTTTCTTTATTCTTTATTCTACACAGCACAGTTGTCCGTTAACAATGTGAATGACTGTGCAGTTATCAAAGAAACATGAAATCTGCAGCGCTGAGCTCAGAGACAGAATGAGTAATGTACATTTACATCCTCTTAGCCTCTGTACTGAACATCTTCATGGCATTGCATCTCAGTGTGCAGAATTGGAAACATTTTTATAGTTGTTTGGTTAAAAAAAAATTTTTTTTTCCTAAACAGACACTAGATTACCCTAAAAAATTTCTGTTACATTTCCAGAAACTTTAGATTTAAATGTATTTCCATATAAAAATTAACAGGAATAATCATCTATTTGGGGCTGAGTTATATATACAGAATATTATTTATCATATCCTTGTATATACTGTCCTGCTGCTTAAATTTTAAAAAAATTTAGAAGAGGATCAAATTTTGATGAGATTAATTTTCAGAGTACACCTTCTACTCATACACAATATCCTTGAGTATGTTTGCAAGAGGAGTGTTGTCTTAAAAAAAAAAAAAAAAAACTAGAAATCTGCATGTTTTCCTTGACCTGATTTTCTTTTTTATTGAGTGGTTCTTTACTGGAATGGTACGAGTTTTATTTTAAAATAATACTGTGGAAAATGCTGTCCTCTTAATTTCTCATTACATTGTTAACCTGTGTTCCATTAATTGTCCTCTTAATAGCAATTTGAAGGTCCTACCTACAGTATGATGCAGTGAACTAGCTGGCATAGGCCTAGCATCTCTGTGAGCAGACATGCTTTGTATCATTATTATGCAGATAGGTGCTATCCTTTTTGCTTTTGGACTGTGAACGTGGACTCAAGTGGGTTAACACTGCAGAAGTTGTTTTTTTCCTTGACTTGATTCATACCTAGCAGCCCACCAATTCAAGTACTGTACAATTGGGCTATAATTTTTGAACTTTAGTTTTGTCTTTTGAAAGTGTTTACTTGTCCATATGTACCCTGACCTTGTTAGTCTCTGGATATAATGTTTGCTTAGCTGTATTCTAAAAATTTTGTAAATTGTTCATAATGTTTATTTTACTATGCTTTCAATGTTTATTGAATTATTATTTAGTTTAATAATGTTATTTCATTTCAAGTGCTGTATCAAGTATCAGTTTTTCCACTTAAGGGAGAGGCAGCTCCTACTTTGTTAGGAAATGTTGTTATGCAACTTGGTGTTCTCAAACCATGCCATTCCCTGTACAACATAGAATATATGCTAGTTATGTTTCCAGGATAACCCACAGAGATTTGGTCATAACCTGAATTGCCACCTATAGATATTAAGTATGCTGACTTCAGATGCTGAGTCAGAGCAGAACAGTAGAGGAGAGAAGAAGAGAAGAGCTTTCTCCTGTGCAAACTACTAATATATGAATGTTCCTGAGGCTTGGTTTTTCCACAGTGACTTGCAGTTTTAAATTATGAAGTTCTAAACTGTACAGAATCATTGGTAGATCTCAGCCAATGAGATTAGATTTAAAGGAGAAATACTTTTGCTCTGGCCTCAGTTGTTTAGCTTTACACATGCCTGCATTCAATTTTATTACTATTCATTGATGGCTTTTAATTAATTCTTATTTGCCTGTTTGAATCTGTATTTTCTTTCTCTAAATGCTAAACTTGTTCACAATTGAGTAGAGACGGTTGCTGGTTTAGGGGAGTGACGGTGGTCACAATATGTATAGCACGTTTACAAATCAGGACTAGAACTTTCTCTGTGTTCTTTATTTTGGGGGGCATGTGTGGTTTTGTTTTATTTTTTCTTGGAAAGATCTTCTTTATATTCTGTATGATTTAAATGTCATCTTTTACTTGTAGGCTTATCAAAAATACACCAGCTCTCCAGCATATGAATCAGATTTTGCACATCTTGTTTATATTTTTACCCTTCCTGTGGGCATTTGGGACTCTGCCCCCACCTGATGCTCTTTTCTTATGGGCAATGGAGCAGGTTTTAGAGTTTGGCCTTGGAGGCTCATCTATGTCAACACACCTACGGTAATTTAAAAAATATCATTGTAATATGTAAGTTCCTCTTAGAGAACACTTTTCGTTTCAAGTAAATCTTGTTTTTTCTTTCCTCTACAGGTTGTTAGTAATGTTCATCATTTCCACTGGAACAGCTGTAACATCATATTTTATTCCAAGCACTGTTGGTGTGGTTCTTTTCATGACTGGACTTGGGTTCTTACTGAGTCTTAACCTAAGTGATCCAAATTTTGTCTTCAAACACAGCATGACCAGAAACAGAGTAGAAACCAAAGCTCAGACTTCACCCAGGGCTTTGGAAAGGCAGTTTCTGTGGAAAGAGTTCCTCTTGCATGTCATTGTGTTAGTCTTGGCTCTCTTAGAAGCTAGTCTGCTGCATCACTTCGCAGGATTCTCACAAATTTCTAAAAGCAGTTCCCAGGCTGTAGTTGGCTACATTTTGATGCTATTACTTATAATACTGTGGATACTTAGAGAAATTCAAAGTGTCTTTATCTTGGGAATTTTCCGAAACCCTTTCTATCCAAAGGATGTGCTAACTGTGACTGTATTCCTAGGGAAGCAAGCAAAGCTTCTGAGGGCTGGTATTGTCAGACGGATTTTGCTAACTCTAGGTATGATAATAAAATCTAATACCTTTGTATTGCAAACCATATCTTTGAAGTGTTCGTAAATATGATGGCTTTACACTGAATATTCATTGTCTTGTTTATTAGGTTTTTAGTTAAATGCTTAACTGTAGTAATAAAGTATTTGCTAAAATAATATAAAGTATGGTAGAAAAGGTTATGTTGCCTTAAAGCTGTGCCTTTCTTTGTTTTTAGTGTCACCTTTTGCTATGATAGCATTTCTTTCATTGGATAATTCCTTACAGAGGCTCCACTCTGTGTCTGTCTCCATTGGATTCACAAGAGCTTTTCGAATGGTAATCCTAATGTGTACTTAGTAGTCTTTTCTAATTGCTAAGTGTAATTCTGATTTTTTGTTTAATTCTAGCAGTTCGCTCAGATTATCATATTCTACTTGATAAAAGTAGGTCACTTGTATACTGCAGGTATGGCAGAATACAGAAAATGCTTTACTGGAGACAGCCATTGTATCAGCACTTCATTTATTGATCTCCAGTAAAGACTTATGGTGGAACAGGAACCTAAATACAGGAATGAGACTCTTACTGGTAAGTTAATTTTTAATGGCTTGATTGAAAGATAGTAAAATTCACCTATTTAAGTATACTCTTCAGTGGTAGATATTCAGAGTTTTGTAGCCATTGCTACAACTAAGAATGTTTTTAACATCCCCAAAAGAAACCTCACATATGTTGTGGTCATTCACCATTCCCACTCTCCATCTCACTCACAACTATTCCAGACCCAGTGGCCACTTACCTACTTTCTTTGTCTATAGATTTGCCCCTTCTAGACATTTTACTTAAATGGAATTAAATATTTGGTCTTTTGCATCTGGTTTCTTTCACTTCTGTGTTCACAAGGTTCATTCATATTGTAGCCTGTATCAGTTTTTATTTCTATTTCCAAAATATTCCATTGTATAGATACATCACCCTTAGTTGATTCATTCAGATGATGGACGTTTAGGTTGTTTTCCCTTTTCACTATTAAAAGTATTGCTATGAACATTTGTGTGAATATTTTTATATGGACATATGTTTTTATTTCCCTTGGGTATTTCTGTATTTAACTCTTTAAGTTGTTATTCTTTTACACTTAAATATGATAGCTAAAGATTTTTCATAGGTGCGCTTTATCTGGTTGAGCAATTTCCCTTCAGTTATCAAGTTGTTGTTTTTTTTACCGTTAAAGTTATTAGAGTTTGATGACTTTCCTTTTTTTTTGGTACCGGGAATCGAACTCAGGCCCTTGTGCTTGCCAGGCAGGCACTGTGCTGCTAAGTTACATCCCCAGCCCAAAAGTTATTAGATTTTATTAAATCATTTGCAGTGTCTTTTGAAATGGTGATGTGGTTTTGGTCTTTTAAGTCTATTAACATGATGTAGTGGGTTGATTGAATTTTGGTTGTTAAACCATACTTTTCATTTCTGGAATAAATCTCATTTGGTCATGCTGTATAATCCTTTTCATATGTTGCAGAATTTAGTTGGCTCGTATTTTGTTGATTATATGTATATTCATTATGAATGTATATGTGGGCGCAGGTGTGGGTATATATGTATGTTTGTCTGTAGTTTTGTTTCTTTACAGTGTTATTCTCTGGCTTAGGTATCAGGACCACATAAAATGAGTCAGAAGTGTTCTTTACTCTGTTTCATCTGTATTCATAAGACTGAGTGTGTGTGTGTTTGTGTGTGCACGTGTGCATGTGTGTGTGTGTGCATGTCTGTTTGTAGTTCTCTTTATATTGTTCTCTGGTTTAAGTTCAGGACCACATAAAATGAGTTAGGAAGTGTTCCTTTATTATATTTTTTGAAGAGCTAATGAAGGACTGGTATTTATTATTCCAAAATGTTTTACAGTATTCAGTGTATGTTTCAAATGCTTTATGAGATGTATTTTATAGTATTGAAGCCATCTGAACCTCAGCTTTTCTCTGTGAGTTTTTTTTAGGGGGAGAGGTGGGGTTGAGACAGGGTCTCTCCATATAGCCCAGGCTGGCCTTGAACTCGTGGCAGTCCTGCTGCCTCAGCATCCTGAGTTCTTAGATTATGTTTCTGTGAGTTTTTAAATTACTGATTTATTCTCCTATAATTGATCTGTTCAGATTTCCTCTTTCTTCTTGAGCCAGGTTCAGTAATTGTGTTTTTCTAGGAACTTGTAGATTTCATCTAAGTTATCTAATTTGTTGGCATATAGTTGTTCACCCTTAAGGTAAAGGCAGTACAGTGTCACTTCTCTTTAGTGTTACCATTTTTAAAAAAAGAAGTCAAAACATATAAAATATAGCCTCATTTCTTAATTTTGAGGATAGAAAATTATAACAAAGAAGTACATATAAGTTGGGCATAGTGGTGCATACCTATAATCCCAGCACTCTGGGAGCCTGAGGCAGGAAGATCACAGGTTCAAGTCTAGCCTGAGTGATTTAATGACTTAGTGGGAAAATAAAGGGCTGGGGATATAGGTCAGTGCAAAGGCCTTGGGTTCAATTCCAGTACTACAAAAAAAAAAACCCAAATAAACAAAAACCCCAAAACAAAACAAAAAGAAAAAGAATCACAGGACTGTTTCTGAAAAAATATTTGGACAATAATAAAGTGAGTTTCCTTAAGTGATTTTGAAAATTCGTGAAAAGCATTCAGGAGTAAGTAAAAATCATTTTTATGTCTCTGTAGGTTGGTATCATACGTGATCGTCTGATTCAGTTCATCTCTAAATTGCAATTTGCTATAACTGTGCTTTTGGCATCATGGAAGGAGAAAAAACAACATCGAACAACAACTACCACTTTATGCATACTCAATGTTATCTTCTTTCCATTTGTGTTGGTCATCATAGTTTTTTCTACACTGCTGTCCTCTCCCTTACTCCCCCTCTTCACCCTTCCTGTATTTCTGGTGGGTTTTCCCAGACCTACTCGGAGTTGGCCAGGAGCTGTGGGCACTGCAGCTTGTGTGTGTGAGGACACCATATACTATGACCAGATGGTCCCCAGGTTGACTGCTGCGCTGCAGACTGCGATGGCGGGTGGATGTTTAGGTAAGTCAGTGGGTTGTGCTTCAGAAATCCTTAACAAATGCAAAGTCTAAAAAGTGAATCATGAAACAGGTTCCAATATATTGATGTGTATGCAGAGAGATTGTATATGAAATAAAACTATATCTCTACCTTTTTTGAGGTAAATAAAGGTATAAAATAAAAATTATTTGGGAAAATTTCATTAAGGTGATTAGAACATATTTTTTTAAAATTTCCCTATTTAAATTCAGGTTACAGGCACACCACTGAAACATAAAAACAACCCACATGATTTCTATGAGTTTATAATGTGTTCGGGTCAAGTAGATGCAATAACTTAGATATATAAAAAGAGAAAACTAGCTGGTAAGGCAGATGCCTCTTTTTTTTTTTTTTTAGTATATTCCACTATCAAGGCTCCAAAAAGTAAAGCTGATATTCACTATCTCCTTCACCATTTACACAAACAGGCACACAGATTCTTATCAGTTGGGTAGTTGCCCGATGGACACCAAGGCCCATCCTGTGAGTGAACATTGGAAAGTGTAGCAGTCACTCCTGCTGTGTAGTTCTTCTGCACAGTCTGTTATACAATCAGATTTGCACACAGATAACTTTTTTAGCATTACTTATAATAGTGAAGATTGGAAGCATTTGAAATGTTTATTAGCAGGGAAATTAATACTCTAGTTAAGGTAGTTAATGCTCTAGTTAAGGTAGTTAAGGCTGAACTCAGTAACGGTGAATGAACTTTAGTTTGCAGTCAATGTGAGTACATCACAAGAGAACAGTTTTAAAAGAAAAACTAAGTTTTAAAAATATTTATAGTTGTAAATTTTTAAAACCAGAAACAAATTATATTTATATACACATACAAAAATATCCAAAATCTTTTAAATCAATGTGGAATTGGTTCTTATTATATTTAATATTTTTTCCACCTTAACATGTATTTAACCTTTTGTACACACAATGTTATGTATTATCAGAATACATTGTCTCTTCCAACTTCTTGTGAAGAGCTTAATTTACTGCCATTGATATGCAATGAATAGTTATTTCTGTTCATTATTGACCTAATGAGAGGGTAGAAGGAGTTGTGAATCAGTTGTAGTTGTATTCCCAACTTTGAAGAATCATATGGCAAAATAAAACATACTTAAAGAATGATTTCTTTTTTTCCAATTTGTTTTAGGTCTCCTCTTACCTGGATCTCATTACTTGGGCCGTTTTCAAGATCGTTTAATATGGATAATGATTCTAGAACGTGGCTATACATACTGCTGTATTAACATTAAGGTCAGTGTGCATGTGAATCTTACCTAGTTTTTTGGGGGTTTTTTTGGTACCAGGGATCGAACTCGGGACCTTGCTTACCTAGTATTTTTTTATAGTTCATGTGTAAAATTTTACTTGTTATGTATATATCAACAGTAACTCAGTTTGAAAGAATATCTTTTTAATTACCTGTGAAAACTCCTAGCAATTTTTAAGGTATATTTCAGTAAGTATATCGAAATATATTTCAATATATTCCACATACTAATAGCTGAGTAGTATTGATTGTATAGCAAAATATACCTGGTTGCTTTCCTTCCAGTCCTGTTCTTATCCATGTCTAGTTGAGCATTTAAAAAAGGGAAATCAGTAATATTTTCACTTCCTATATCATATATGTAATCATTCTCAGCTTAATGAAAACTATCTTCTCACCTCACTGCAGTACCCTATTTCTGTCCTTCTTTTAAGAGGAAAGTCCCTTATTAGATTGCTTATCATCATCTCCAGTTTCATTTTTCCAGTATGTCTTCAGCTTACTCTAGGTTTCTGACACTGTCATTCCACCAGAATTGCCCCACTTACTATCACACTGCTAAATCCTTCAGTGTGTTCACAAATCCATCTCACTTGACTTGAGCAGCACTTGACATAATTCTCTCCTCTCTTCTGCTTCACAGCTACTCCTGGTCAGTGTCCTTTGATACTTCGTTCTATTTTCTTTCATCTCTTAATCATCCTTGGAGACAATACTATATTTCTAGTTGCTCAAGCCAATAGTAATGGATTCACATTTGACTCCTTTTTTATTTTGATACCCAACATTCAGTCTAACAAGAAATCCTGTTGGCTCTGCCTTCAGCCATATCCTGTATCCCATTACTTCTCACACCCCCATCCTCGGCTACCTTCATCTCTTGCCCAGATAATTGCAGTAGCCTCTTAGTTGCCATCCCTGTTTTACCTACAGTATATTGTCAACTAAAACAATTTTTTAAATGCAGTTCAGATCAGGTCACTTCTATACTCAAACTCACACAGTGGATCTCTTCCTTCATTCAGTGTTAAAATCAAGGCCAAAAATAGCCTCCCTGTTCCCTGATTGCCCTTTCCATTCTCGCCTTTTGGCTCTTCCCTCTGGCTGGAGGAATGTTTTTCAACTAATCATATTAGCCAACCCCCTTACCACCTTCAAGTCTGTGCTCAAATATCTGCTTCTCAATCATTTTGCCTATGGCCATTATATTTAAAATTACAGTCCAGTTCCCACCCCAGCAATCTCAAACCTTGGCTTGCCTCATTTTTTCCTTATTTTCATAGCACTTATACTTTCTAACAAACCAAGTAATTTATTATTAGTTTTATGATTGAATGCCTTTATCCTTTACTGTGTAATTTAAATGTCAAAGGGACAGGCACCCCCTTTTTTTTATTCAGAAATAAAACAGAGCCTGAAACAGTACCTGGCACAGAATAGGCTTTTAAGAAATGTTTGTTGAAAGAGAGAATGAGTGAATTTCATGTTGTAGCACAGATTTGTTGAAACTAGTCCTGGACAAAGACCTGTCCCTTTAGTGCAGTGGTTTTCAAAATGTCCCCAGATGAGTAGCATTAGCAGGAAATGAAAAAAAAATTTTTTAATTTTGTTTTTTTGTGAGAATGTCCCACTATGTAGTTCAGTCTTGCCTTAACTCAGTATGTAGTCCAGGCTGGCCTTGAACTTGGAGCAATCCTCTTGCCTCAGCTTTCCAAATGCTGGTATTACATGTGAGCACCACCATGCCTGGTTGAAATGAAAATTCATGAACCTGAAAGTGGACCTATAGACTCCCAGCCCAGAGGAAGGGGCTTCTGGGCTGCCATCCATCCCGCTGCTACTGGCCCACAGGTAGGGGCTTCTGAGCCACTGTGCCACCGCTCCTGGCTTAGAGGAAGGGGCTTCTGGGCCGCTGTCCTGTCCTGCTGATCTCAGCCCAGAGGAAGGGGCTTCTGAGCCACTGTCTCACCACTCCTGGCTTAGAGGAAGGGGCTTCCGGGCCACTGTCCTGCTGATCCCAGCCCAGAAGAAGGGGCTTCTGAGCCACTGTCCCACTGCTCCAAGCCCAGAAGAAGGGGCATCCAGGCCGCTGTCTGTCCCACCACTCCTGGCCCAGAGGGAGGGCCTTCTGAGCCACTGCCACTGCTCCTGGCCCAGAGGAAGGGGCTTCTGGGCCACCATTCAACTCGCCACTACCAGCCCAGAGGAAGGGGCATTTGGGCCACCATCCTTCCCGCCACTCCCAGCCCAGAGGTAGGGGCTTCTGAGCCACTGTCCTGCTGCTCCCAGCACAGAGGAAGGGGCTTCCGGGCCACTGTCCATCCCACTGCTCTCAGCCCAGAGCAAGGGGCTTCTGAGCCATTGTCCCACCATTCCCGGCTTAGAGGAAGGGGCTTCTGGGCTGCTGCCCATCCCACCGATCCCAGCCCAGAGGAAGGGGCTTCTGAGCTGCCTCCCCACTGCTCCCAGCTCAAAGGAGGTGAGCCATGCAGGCACCAACAGAACCCTCCCGCCTCCCCTGGGTCGAAATGGGAAGGCACATAAGTCTCAAAACCAGACTACCAGATCACCTACAGCAACCCCAAAGGGAAATGAGGTGGAACACTCTGATATTCAACCACCTGGACCCACTGAACTGGGAACAAAAGAGGATCTGGAAAAAATGAAATCAGAAATAATTTCTCAGATAACAGCAGAGATTGTGCTCATATTGCAAGACATGATTAATAAATCTAGAGAGGAGCTGAGGAACATGATGGAATCCCAACATAGGAAACAAATGGAATCCATAAAACAGATGCAAATAGATTTCCAGGAGATGAAAAACTCCATTGAAAGTCTACACAGCAGAATGAGCCAATGTGAGGATAGAATTTCAGATGTAGAAGATAAGATTTCAATTAGTGACCAGGAAAAGAAAAATTGCTTCAAAATTGTAATTGAACACTTGAAATCAATCCAGCAGCTGATAGACAATGCAAAGAAGAATAACATAAGACTGATTGGAGTCAAACAAGAAACAGGAGAGTGCAGACGACATAAAAAAATCTCTTCACATTAGTAATGGCAGAAAACTTCTCAAGCAGGGGAAAAGAGCTCGACATACACATAAGTGAGGCATATAGGATTCCAAATAGCCTTGATAAAAAAAAAACTACACATACGCATATAATTGTTAAGATTACAAAAACTCAACAGAAGAACAAAGTTCTACAAGCAGTTAGAGAAAAGAAAGAAATCACATACAAAGGAAAGCCAATCAGAATCACAGTAGACTTCTCAAGACAAACCATCAAGGCAAGAAGAGCTTGGAGGGACATATTCCAAGCCCGAAAAGAAAACAGCCTCCAACCCAGATTGATGTACCCTGCAAAACCATCTTTCAAAATTGATGGAGAAATAGATACTTTCATGACAAAAGAGAACCTTAGGAACTTAATGAGTACCAAACCAGCACTCCAAAAAATTTTAGACAATATCCTAGGAACAGACAATGAGGATCACAACCCCAGGAAGCAAAATAGAATGAACCCATCTGGCGTGACAAGAAATTAAATGTAAAGGGGGAAAACACAACAAAAAGAAAAAGTCATGACAATGATGTCAGTACGTTTTGGTTTTAACCATCAATGTTAATGGCCTCAATTCACCAATCAAAAGAAATAAACTGGCAGAATGGGTCAAGAAGCAAGATCCAACAATATGCTGCATACAAGAAACACACTTAATTCAAAATGAAACTCATAGACTGAAAGTTAAAGGATGGAAAACAATACTCCATGTGATGGGAACCTGAAAAAAAGCAGGGACACCATTTGACCCGCCACTCCCAGCCCAGAGGTAGGGACATCTAGGCTACCATTCTTCCCGGCACTCCGAGCCCAGAGGTAGGGGCTTCTGAGCCACTGTCCCGCCACTCCTGGCACAGAGGAAGGGGCTTCTGGGCCACCGTCTGTCCTGCCACTTTGCAGATCAAGTAGATTTCAAACCAACACAGATTAAGAGAGACAAAGAAGGACACTACATCCTTGTAAGGGCAACAATCAAACAGAAATGATAATCATAAATATCTATGCAGCAAACACTAGTGTGCCAACTACATGAAACAAATACTAATGAACATGAAAAGTCATATATGCCTTAATACAATTGTAGTGGGGGACCTCAACACCCCACTGTCACAGATAGATTAACTAGACAAAAATTAAGTAATGAAATACTAGAACTCAAACTCTTGAACAAATGAACTTAACATGTTTACAGA
>NW_004624734.1:41069032-41087211 GCF_000247695.1 Heterocephalus glaber | reverse complement strand
TTTGGTGCATATATATTTATGATTGTCATCTCTTCCTCTTGGATTGTTCCCTTCCCAAGGATGTAGTGATCATCTTTGTCTCTCAATTAGTTTTTGTTTGAAGTCCACTTCATCTGCAAATAAGATTGCTACGCTTGCTTTTTTCTGGGTTCCTGTCACATGAAAAACTGTTTTCCATACTTTCACTTTCAGTCTGAATTTTCTTTTGAGTTAGGTGTGTTTCTTGTATACAGCATATTTCTGGATTTTGCTTCTTAATCTATTCTGCTAGTCTATTTCCTTTGATTGGTGAATTGAGACCATTAACATTGATAATTATAATTGATAGATATTGACTCATCCTTGTCATGATGTTTTACTGTTGTTTTCTCTTTTATTTCTTATTTTTTCCCCTTTCCCTTTAGTTTCTTACCTTGCCTGGTGGCTTCCCTCTGTCGGGCCTCATGGAGTTGTGACTTTCATTGTCTTTTTCTAGGACATTGCTTGGAATTGTTTGGAGTGCTGATTTGGTGTTCATGAAATTTCTCAGGTGTTCATTGTTGTGGAAGTATCTAATTTCTCCATCAATTTTCAAAGACAGTTTTGCAGGATACAAAATTCTAGTTTGGAAATTATTTTCTTTTAGGGCTTGAAATACTTCACTCCAGGCTCTCCTTGACTTGAGGGTTTGTGCTGAGAAGTCTGTCGTGATTCTAATGGGCTTTCCTTTGTAGGTGATTTGTTTCTTTTCTCTAACTGCCTGTAGGATTTTGTTCTTCTGTTGGGTTTCTGGGATCTTTACTATTATACGTCTAGGTGTAGATTTTTTTTTATCATAGTTAGTTGGAGTTCTATATGCCTCACTTATCTGTATGGCCAATTCTCCTCCTGTCTGGGAAGTTTTCCACTACTACTTCTGTGAACAGTTTTTTTATGTCAATTGTACTTTCTCCTGTTTTTTTCATGGACTCCTATTAGTCTTATGTTGTTCTAGCAGCTACTAGATTGATTTCTCATGGTCCCTTACTATTTTTAAGAAATCTCTGTTTTCATGGTCCTTCACCACAATGCTGTCTTCTATATCTGATATTCTATTTTCAGATCCCTTAATCTGCTCTGCATGCTTTCAATGGAGTTTTTAATCTCCTGAATATCTGTTTGAATCTATTTCATGGATTCCATTTCTTTCTTACATTGGGCAATCATGGTTTCCTTTTCTTTTTTTATGCTGGGCATTCATGGCTTCTAGCTTGTTTCTGAGCTCATCTATTTTTTTCTGTTTCTGCTCTAGAACCTATAATCATGTCTTTAACTCACTCACCATTTCTGTATTTATCTGGGAGATTATTTCTGCTTTGAATTTTTCTAGAGCCTCATTCATGTTTTGTTACTTCCTGTGCTGTCAGTTCAGGATGTCCAGGTGGTTGATTATCAGACTTTTCTAACTCATTTTCCCCAGAATTTGACTTTTGTTTGATGGAAGTCTGAGTTTGTGACTTGCTTAAATGTCTTCTCATTTTTGTTTTTGGTACTGTCCTTGGTTCAGTTCCTGGGTTGATACTTTGAAATTGCTTATTATAAGTATCTTTGTTGATGTATTCAGGACCCTTATGGGATGATTGCTTCTCATAGGTGTCTTCCAAAAATAGCTGGTCTTTAGGTTTTGAGTCTCTAATGGCTCTGAGGGTGTCTCATTCTCATTATACCAGGAAGGAGAACTGATTAGATCAATCACAGCACCGTAGCCCAAGTGATACAGTTAGCAACACAATAGCATCAAGTACATCTTATAAAATGACAATTTCTGGTAGTTATTAATCTATCACCTTTAAATGTGTGAATTAAATCAAAATCAAGGCCCAACCCAACATATGTTTATAACATATAAACTCTTCAGTATAGCTACTTTACTCTTTGGAATGGGGACATAGAAGGAGTTGGCAGGGAGGGAAAGGTAGGTAGAAGGATAGGGGAAGGTTAGCAGTGAGGCCAGAGAGCACAGGTGAGAGACAGAAAAGAAAAGAAAAATAAATACGAATTAGGGCCAGAACAGGAATGCAGAGGGAGATGAAGACCAATGTGGGATAGCAATGGAGCAAGGGAGAGAGAGAAGGAAAAGAGAAAAGAAAGAAAAAGGAGAAAAATAAAAATTTTAAAAGAGTAGAAAACGGAAATAATTAAAAATAAGACCAAAAAAAGTGGTAATTTTGAAAATAACAAATACAAGTTAACAATGAAGAGACTCTTTCAGGGTGTGTCCCTTCTGTCACAATAGACAACGTGGGCAGCAGTGTGCAGGTATAAATCAATGAGTCTCAGTAAGCCAGTCACAGACCCGTGAGATTCAGGCAGATTTCTGGCTGCAAATCCCAAGTTGAGCTCCCTGTCCTGCAGGGTTGAACTGTGCAAGGTTCTATTGCATGTTCCAGCTGCCTTTCCCCTGAAGATAATCCAGGTTCTGATGCGAGGTGATGATCTCTCCAACTTACCAAGTACAGTGGTCTGGTGTGCCTTTACTGCAGAGATTCTCTTCACTTTTCCAGTGGGCTTCAGTTATCATCAGGGAGCCTGAGAGTGGCCCTCTCTCTCTCGTTCACATCTGCAGCTCAGAACAATGGCCTTTATGTCCCCCTGTTCCTCTGTAGTGTGGAACCAGGTAGCTGCACTGCCAAGAGGCTGGAGGTGGGATGGGGTGCCTCTGTTGTTGTAGACACCCATGCGGCTCCACAAGCAGCTGGTGGGCATGCCCGAGGGTCCTTACTAGCTCTTGGTCACAAGTAGGTATAGCCAGCTGGAAAGAGCTAGGCTGTCAGCCCTGGCCGCTCTGCCCACATGGCTGGTGGGTGTGCCTGGGGGTCCTTACCTGGCATGTAAATTTTGAGGAAACTATGATAAGTTTAGAACTGAAGTATCAGAAACTATGGAGGTGAGAGGCACAAACTGGTATAGTCACAGTGCTGAAAAGAAAAACAAAAATCTATTAACTAAGATTACTGAAAAGAGGCCTCCATTTCTCCACAAGGTGGGGTAAAGGCCCCCAAAATATGCATACATAAAAAGGCCAAAAAGAACTGTCACTGATAGGGAGCTTTACCTAGAGAAGGAAACAGGACCAGATGGACAGGTTCTGTGAAAGCACAGCTGGCAGCATCTGGGACAAGGAGCTACCTGAAACCCTCTGTTCCTATGCACGAAGATGTCTCTGGTGAATTTAGAGAAGAAGCTGCTAGCAGCAGCAAGAAAAGGCCAAGATGATGAAGTGAGGACACTGATGGCAAATGGTGCCCCGTTCATCACAGTTTGGTTTGCAACCTCCCCTCTACACCTTGTAGCCCAGCATGGGCACTACTTCACTGCAGAAGTGCTGCTTCATGTGGGTGTCAGCAGGGATGACCTCACTAAAGTGGACTGGACCCCTTTGCACATGGCTGCAACTGATGGACATGTGCACATCAGGGAGCTGCTCGTTAGGAACAGTGCAGATGTGAATGCCAAGGACATGCTGAAGATGACAGCTTTGCACTAGGCCACAGAGTACCACCATCGGGACATTGTTGAGTTGCTTATCAAGTACTGGGCTGTTCACGCCTTCAGCAAATTTGATAAATCGGCCTTTGACATAGCCCTGGAGAAAAATAATACTGAGATTTTGGTCATCTTCCAGGAAGCAATGTAGAGTCAGGTTACAGCCAACCCCTTCAGAGCCAACCCCAGGATGGTGGCTTCTCCATTCATCTTCTCTCCCAGAGACATTGTTAACCTCTTCAGCCTTGTTTCTTCAGCCAACACCAAAACAACCTCAGTCAATTCAGAGGAAATCATAGAGGGAAATTCTGTTGATTAATCAATCCAGCAAGTGGTGGGAAGTGGAGGCCAGAGAATCATCACCATAGTGATTATACAACACTATGTAACACTTGAGGATGTTGAAGATCTCTGGTCCATGTTTTATTGGAGACTTGCAACTAGTCAAAACTCATATTTCTTTCCAGATGGCTGCATGTCCATGTAGCACCTGAAAGGCATATTTGGAGTCAATACACATACTGACTGTCTCAGCCTGGGCAAGTTGGAGAGCCCAAGTGAGAGCAGTAAGTTCTGCCTTTTGGGCAGAAGTTCCATGGGGGGAGTCCTCTTGTTTAATCATCTGGGTAAGGCTGACTGTGACATAATATGCCCTTCTAATGCCATATTTTATGAAACTGCTGCCATCAGTGAATGATGTGCTAATCATCCCTATCAATGGCTGGTTCCTCAGGTCAGGGCAGCTGGCATAATTCTAGGTGATGGTTTGTTCACATTTGTGTTCTATTTACTGGTTAGGTGGAGAGTAGCTGGGTTTAAAGTGGTATAAGACTAAAGAGACATCTGAGTTTTCAGTAAGAATAGCTGATATTTAGTGAGCTTTTTGCCAGTCAACCATAAATGTCTCTTGTGTTCTAACAGAGCCTTAACTGGTGTGAGGTTAGCACTAAGAGCTTTTGTCCCAAGATTATTCCTAGAGTAAATATGTGCAAATATCTTTCCTAATGCCTGTAATTCAGCTGTCAGGTTGGATTCACCTAGTTGTCTGATGTTTCCCCTGAAGGTCCTAACAATGGGGAAGCTACCAAAGAGTATTTCAAAACAGGAGTAACTGGACAGGATGTGTGTACATTGTGCCCACAACAGGACCAGGGGCAACATGTTGACTCAGGGTAGACAGGTCTTTTGACAGTTTGGCTAGGGTGGTTTTCAAGGTGTGATTCATGCACTCTTACTTTCCCTGAACTTGAACCAGTAGGCTGTGTGGAGGTTCTATTTAACCTTTAGCATAGCCTCAAGGGTCTATACCATTCCCATGAAGGGTGACCTATTATCACTCAATTGTCAGTAGTATCCCATATCAGGGAATGATGTCTCATAGCAGAACTCAGATTACCTCTTGGGCCTTTTCAATTCTTGTGGGGAAAGCTCCAACCCAGCCTGAATAGGTACAGATGAGAAGTAGGAGGTACTTATAGCCTCAACACAGTTTGACTGGTAAAGTCTATCTTCAGATCTTCAAATGGGAAGGTCCTGGTGTGTTCTATGCCTGGAGCAAGCTTTGGCCTCTGGGAGGGATTGCTTACTATGGCACAAAGGAAGGACAACTGGGGGATGTAGTAATGTTGACCTAGCAATTTTTTGAGAGCTGTTTTTCCCAGCTGAGTGAGATCATGGTCTTGTTGCATGAATGAGAGGCCATTTTCCAGGGTATATAGGATTTCAGGTCTGGCAGGTGCTACTAGCCTTCAGGTGTCAGTAGAATTCTTTTCTCTTGTGCCCACTGGATCTCTTCTGGAAAGTATTGAGGTATTTTGGAGCCTATCATGGTTGTGAACAACTGTGATGACTGGGTGGTGGTGTTATGCTGCTCCTTTTGCAATTTGATCTGCCAAACAATTTCCCTGAGCTATAAAGTCTTCTGATGGCCACAGCAGTGTATGATAGCCACCCTCTTTGGTTCCCATAGAGCCTCTAGTAACTGGAGTATCTCTTCTTTATTTTTTATTTCCTTTCCTCCAGTAGGCAATAATCCTCTCTGTGTGTATATTGCCCCATGGATGTCGAAGGTGGCAAAGGCTTATTTAGAGTACATGTAAATATTGATGGTCTTTCCCTTAGCCCACCAGCGGGCCTGGATGAGTGCCCATAGTTCTGCTGTCTTGCTGACCACCCCTTGGGAAGGGGGCCAACTTCAGTGGCCTGGTCTGTAGTGGTGACTGCATATCCCACTATGCGTTTCCCTTCTCAAACAAAACTGCTGCTGTCTGTGAATAGGTCCAAGTCCAAGTCAGGCTGGGGTGAGTCTCTGAGGTCCAGCTGGCTGGAAAACATTTCATCAGTGACTTCTTCACAGTCATGGTTGGGTAGACCCTCTTCCATAGGCAGAAAAGTGGCTGGGTTGAGGATCTGGACAGTCTCCAGGGTGATGCAAGGGTTTTCACAGAACAGTCCCTAGTATTGGGTCATTTGGGCACTGGAAAGCCACTTATATCTGCAATTATTTATCAAGGTCATGACTGAATATGGGATCTTGACTTGGACAGCTTGTCCTAAGATCACCTTGTCTGCCTCCCTGATGAGGGGAACTGTTGCTGCTAGGGCCTGTAGGCAGAGAGGCCATCCATTTGTTCTAGTGTCTAAATGTTTGGACAAGTAGGTCAGCCTCTTCCATGGTCCCATTGTCTGAGTCAGTACACCAACAGCCATCCATTGCTTTTCACAAAGAGGTTGAATTCTCTCCTGTAGCCCCAGGCCCAGGGTGCTGAAGAGGAGTCACTTGGTTTCTCTGAAGGCCAACTCTTGTTGGTCCCCAGGGGTTCAAGGGGCTTGTCTTCTGGTCCAGGCAGGGTGGTGTACAATGGTTTGGCTTCTCTGAGAAACCCAGAATCCATATGTGGCAGAAGCTAGCTGCTCCTAGAAACTCATGGAGTTTTCTTCTGTTTCTTAGTGTGGGTATGGAACAAATGACTTGTTTTCTTTCAGGCCCCAGGGAACAGTGTCCCTTTGTGACAGTGAACCCCAGATATCAGACTCATGATTGGCAGATCCGGGCCTTTTTCTAAGATATTTTGTAGCCTACATCCATCAGCAATTGTAGGAGAGCCTTAGTGCCTCTCCAACAGTCTGTATGTGAGTTACTAGCCAGTAGGAGGTCATCAACATATTGTAGTAAATACAGTTTAAGTTCTCTCCTGGGAAAGTAGCCAGATCAGCTGCTAGCACCTCCCCAAATAGGGTGGGGGAGTTCTTGAAGCCCTGGGGAAGCCTTGTGCAGGTTGAGTTTTGCTTTCCAACAGGGGGTCTTTCCATTTGAAGGTAAATGGGCTGACTCTGGGGCACAAGCTGCAGACAGAAGGCATCCTTGAGATCCAAACAGATGAACCATTGGGCCCCCAAAGGGAGGAGGGTCAGGAGGGTGTGCGGATTTGAGACAATGTGATGGAGCATGACAGTGGAGTTGTTGACTGCTTGGAGGAGATGTTGGACCAGGCTGTAGCCACTTCCATCAATTGTTGTTGTTTTTTTCTTCTGGCAATCAGAGTATTCCATGGGGACTGGCATTCTACCAAAATCTTGGTCACACAAACACTTCCCATGTGGTCCCAGATTCCAAACAGTGTGACTCTGGTATGGGATAGTGCCTAAGCCTAACTGGGGTGGCTCCTGGTTTGAGATTTTGAAAGTCCAGGTGGTGCTCCTTCTGCCCACAACTCATGATATAGCTTTTGCAACTTGGGGAGGTTTGGGCTGGTGGTGTCCAGGATGTAAAGTTTCCATTCATCCTCTCTGGACATGGTGACAGATAATATCAGATTCTCTTGAACCCTCAGGGTCAGATTGTCAGGTTCACCTGGTGTAAAGGTTATGTGGGGCCTGAGTTTGGTCAACAGGTCCCTCCCAAGGAGGGGAATAAGACACTCAGGAACATACAGGAGTTCATGTATTATTTCATGTCCTCCCAGTTTGTAGGAGTGAGCCTGGCAGAATGAGAAGGCTGTTTGGGTCCCTATGGCTCCCACTATGGTAGTCTCTCTTTTAATGTGAGGGACCAGTGGGGTGGTCACCACCAAATGTTCCACTCCTTTGTCCACCATAACAGTCTTTGGTTGGCCCCCAACTGTCATGTTGACTGTGAGTTTCTGGAGGCCTAAAGTGAGAGGGGTTAGTCTCCCCTAGTCCAATTCAATCTCCTTGAGCCCAATCATACCTTAGGGCTCTGATTCTAGACAGTAATGGGGGCCCTTTTGGGGCCTTCTTGGCAGAGGAGACTTTTTTATTTAGGCACTTGTTTTTCTAGTGGCTGATCTCCTTATAAAAAAAAATGGTCTGGGTGTAAGGAGGTCCACTTTTGGGCACCCCTCTTATGGGATTGCCCTGACCTCTGGGTAGGGTCTATTTCCACAGTGCCACCACAAGGAGTGAAACCTTTTGTTTCATGTGCTTATCAGCCTCTCATTGGGCCTCTCAATCTTGGTTGGCAGAGACTTTGGTGGCAATTTCCAGGAGTTGGGCGACATTCATGCCTGCAAATCCTTGCGCTTGTGAGGCAGGCATGGTGCCACTGAGCTAAATCCCCAGTCCCAGTCACTGGTTTCTGAGAACCTCAGAATGGAACAGGTTGAAGATGTGGAATGCATCACAGACCCGCTCATAGAAATCTCCAGGTGACTAATCTGGCTTTTGAGTCATAGAGACAGTTTTTTACATGTTGGTCAGCTTTTTTAGCTCTTTATCTTATGCTTCTGAGGATCACCTCTTGGTATTGTGGGAGAGAGGGAGACCTTCTCTCTTCTGAATTGAAGTCCCAATCTGGCTTAGTGTCAGGAGCTCCTCTTATCCAGGCCTCAGGGTCTAGGATTCCCTTGAGAGCTTGTCCTTGTAGCCACCTTCTGGCTTCCATGAAAATTCTGAACTTGTTGAAGAGGATGAGAAGCAACTGGTAGCAATCATTGTAAGTGGGCAGGTAGGTCTGGAAGATGAACCTCATGAGGCATGCCACTTTCCTTTTTGAATGTTAGAATTTCCCCTATGTCTACAAAAAGTCTAGACAAAGAATCCTGAACTGAGATGCCTTATTAGCCAAATGCCTCTTAGCCAATTTTTAAACCACCTAATATCCCATCTAAGGAGAGGTAGCAAGCACATTCCCCAAACCCTTAATTTCCCCACAGATGGGGCTCTCAGCACCTTTGACTGAGAAACAGGCATTTCCACGGATGGTATCCCACTAATCTGGCAGTCTAAGAAAACAGAATGAAGCATTTTTTCAGGAAAAAAAACCCTGCACATAACTAACTAGATCAAGTCATGAAGCATAAATGTCCAGTGATAAAAACCTCAAGAAAAGAGTCAGGCTTGATGTAAATTCAGTCAGCAAACAGTAACACACCCTTTTAGATAGGATCATAAACTTGAGGCCACAGTTATCACAACAAAGCAAAGCCAAGCAGAATGAACAAATCTAGCATTAGAAAAGTGACCCAGGAGGGACAGACAGACATGGGTATTAGGACCCAGAAGAGTCCCTGCAGCTGGCTCTGTGAGCAGGCTGAACTTTGAAGTGGACAGATTTTAATGTCTCAGCATGAGAAAGCACTGTATTTTCCAGTTCTGTTTCCCTGAGTTGCTCGGCACCAAAAAGCTGAGTAATTTGAATTGTCTGACCAGAGACAAGAAAGGAGTCAAAGTTCCTCCAAAAGGGAGAGGGAAGGAAAGCAAGTCATAAAGGGGAATGTGAGCTCATGACTTGTTGCTTGCCTTCAAACACCCTTGGTGCTAAACAAAATGCTCAAGTCTACATGGTGCAGGGCATGCTGCCAACTGCACTGCACAGAGAAAAGCAGTGGTTTCAGGTGGGCCAGGTCCATGTTTCCTGATCACCCACTGTGCTCAGCTATGCCAAGCCAAAACACTCACCTGAAGACTGCTTCCATCTGGCTCTGGCCAAGTACAATCCTTTTAGAGGCATGTGGAATTACAGGTGCTAAGATGGAGTTACTGTGTTGCATGGACCAGGAAAATACAACTCCATCTGATCCACAGGGGTCCTCCACCCACTGCAGAGGTGGGCTTTTGTTCCATAGTCTGGTCATCTCTAAATGGAATCTGTCCCATATCCCCAACAAGCACCCTTGGTCGCTTGTTAAAAGGAGATGAGAGAAAGAAGGTCGTCCCCCCCCCCCCATGGACTTACCTTCCTTCTTGGCTGGGTTGCTTTTGACCAGATTGTTGTCTTGTCCAGTTTCTTCTGCCTGACTCACTAAAATGTTACTGCATAAAAAATTTAGGTATAATCCAGGCTCTTGTGTATGATGAGCAATAAATTACAAGTCCACACTAGATAGCAAGTGGAAAACAACTACAGTTACTGAAGATCACATGAAGCTGTGCTCAGGGGAAGTCTGTGCCAACAAAAGGTATGGCACAGAAAAGTGCTGGGTTGACAAGAAAACAAAACCACTGCATTGACAGGGTGTTATGTCATCTCGGGGGCTCTTAATACACATTCTTGTCCCAGAACTCACTCTGATCTTACTCACGTGCAAGATATGTAGTACATATTCATGAACCCTTAACAAGATTAAAGTAAGGTGAATATAACTGAAGATCAGGCTAGGATAGTGGTGGCAAACCTATGGCATGTGTGCTGCAGTGGGCACACAGATCTCTGTGGGCATGCAAACCAAGTCACCCCAGCATTGCCCCAACAGCTGAGCATCAGATATTCAGGTTTAATTGCAGTATTGGCACTTTTCAATAAGTCAGTTTTGGGTTGTAGTTTGGGCACTCAGTCTAAAAGGTTCACCATCACTGAGCTAGGAGATTCAACATGCCTGTGCTCTTTCCTGGGGCATCAGAGATCACTATCCGTGTTGTTCTGTGATTCTCTACCTCTCTTAGGACAGTGGAAGGAGGCATAACCCTAGGTTGCTGTTTGAAATTAAGTGGGTGGAAGTTAATGTGTTTCTTAGCTCCATTATTTCTAACTGTATTAAATCTACAGAAATAAAAGAAGGGAATCAGAAATTATAAATAGCAAAAACAATAGGCATTTGTTTCCTTTTCTCTCAGGTTCTTTAAAAGATATTCAGTTATGTAACAATAATTATAAGAAGATATTACTGTATTTTTAAATTTGTAGATGTAGCATAATAGCAATATCACAAAAAAAGAGGAAAGGTAATAGAACTATGTCAGAGTAGCATTTCTGAGTTTCACTGGAACTTGGTATAAATTGAAAGCCAATAAGACAGGTGGCAACAACAGGAAATAACTGGGAAAATCCATAAAGACATTAAAGTCCCATGTTAAAAGTATTTACTTAATATAAAAGAAAGTAGGGAGGAATGAAGACACACATACACAAACCGTGTGACACAGGAGACAAAAAGGGCAATGACAGAATCCAGCTGCATCATTAATTACATTAAATGGTAATGTGTTAAATAACTCCAGTATCTTTCCTTGCACTTTTATTCTGATGCCTTCTAGCATTCCTTGGCATGTGGCAGCATAACTCTCCATCTTCATATGGCCTTTCCATCTTCATATGGCCTTCTTCCCTATATCTTGTGCCAGTTCTCCTATTCTATTCTTCTATTAGGACACCTGACTTTGGATTCAGGGCTGCAATAAATCCAGGATGGTCTCATCTTGAGATCCTTAAATCATATCTGGAAAGTACCCATTCCAAATAAGGTCACATTCACATATACCATTTATTAAGACTTTTTTGAAGATGCTATTTACTCCACTCCAGACCTTACTTTACACCATTTTAAAAAAATCAACTTTAAAATGCATCACAGCTCTTTTTTTGTTGTTCAGGCTGGCCTTTAATTCATTATATAGCCCAGGCAGGCCTTGAACTCATGGCAGTCCTCCTGCCCCACCTTCCCAATTGCCACCGTGCCTGGCTATCAAAACATTTAGGTTAGAACTGAAAGAAAAATCTTAGAAGGTAACATAGAAATTAATCTTCATAACCTTGTACTGAACAATAGATTCTTAGATATGACTTCAAAGCATGAAAAAAAAGACATCATCAAAAGTAAAAACTTGTGCTTCAGAGAACACTGAAAAAGTGAAAAGAACACTGAATAAGAAAAATAACTACATATCTGAATCTTATAAAGGGCTTATTACTAGAATATGTAAAGAAGTCATCTTCCATAGTAAAAAAGAAATGCAATTTAAAAATAGGTAAAAGATCTGTGTAGACATTTCCCTAAAGATATGCTATGACTGGTAAACACATTAAAAAGTTCTGCATCACAAGTGATGGGGAAATACAAATCAAAACTACAGTATATCACTTCACAGACGCTAGGATAGCTAAAATCAAATACTCAGGTCATAACAAGTTGTGACAAGGTTGTAGAGAAATTGAAACACACTGCTGTTGGAAATGTAAAGTACTACAGACACTTTGGAAGACGTCTGGCAGTTTTTCTCTTTTTGGGGGGCAGTTTTTCTAATAGCTAAGTATGGAATTACTGTATGACATAGCAGTTCTACTTCTGTATAACTGAAAGAAAAAGATCAACATAACATACAGACGTTGGTAGCAGCAGCGCTTATAATTGCTAAAAGGTAAAAACAATGTGACTGCTTCAGCTGATAAGTGGATAAACAAATCATAGTATATCCATACAATGAAATATTCAGCTATGAAAAGTGATAAAGTGCTGATACATGCTACACCATACATGAACCTTGAAAATATGTTGTGTGAGGACAGTCACAACAGCACATGTTGCATAATTCATGTGAAATTTCCAAACTAGGCAAATCTATACAGATAGAAATTTCACTTTGATTATATAGGGCAGGGAGAATGAAAAGACAGGAAGGTGTCAGTGAAAAAGGACAGTTTCTTTTTCAAGTCATGAAAATGTTCTAAAATGAAGTGTTGCAATTGTGGCACTTACCAGCGAATATACTAAAAACAGTTGAATTTTATACATTGAATGAGTAAATTGTGTAGAATGTTAACTGAATCTCAAGCTGTTTCTAAAAAGGAGTCCATTACATGACTGTCCACTGCCTGGTAGTTACGACAAACACTGCTGAGGCCAGATGGATTGAGGGATCAAAGAGGGAAAAGGAAGAGAAGTAGTTGAGATTTTGTTGTTCTGGTGATTAAGTGAAATAGGTGCCAGGAAATTTTTCTTACACTTATTCAAAATGCTAAGAAAATAGAGATGATGCCTGCTTTCAAAAACAAGCTGAGCTTATGTGAACATTTTAAAACACCACTTCATGTCTTCTTGAACTTGGGAGAAAATTTGTCCAGGTGTGATGAGATTTTTCTCTAAGTTTATAAATAAAAGTTAAAGGCCTGAATGTTATCTCTTGCCTTCTTCCTTTTATATTTTAAAGGGAGTTTACACTGGGAGAGTGCTCACCCTTCAGGAAGAACTGATCCAAGTTGGGAAGTTAAATACTGAAGCTGTTAGAGGTCAGTGGGCCAATCTCTCGTGGGAATTGCTTTATGCCACAAATGATGATGAGGAACGGTACAGTATCCAAGCTCATCCGCTACTTTTAAGAAACCTTACAGTGCAAGCTGCTGAACCTCCCCTGGGATATCCAATTTATTCTTCAGAACCTCTCCCCGTATGCCAGTGTTAGAGCCCATTGTGACTGTGATAGCATCAGAAGAGGTGTTACTAGGAAAGAAATTGTAATTCATAAAGCTTCCCTGGGCTTTTTCCTATCACAAGGATGGCTGAGCAAAAGCTAACTTCCATAAAATTGGTTCTCTTAACTGAAAATCAAAGTCAACTTCATGCCTAACATCAAAGTTGGAATTAGTTGGCCAATATTTGTGCCCTATGGATCATGGTAAGTTTTGATAGATACAATAAAACATTTGTTAGCAACTTTTCAATGCTTTCTAAAATATTTGGTAGATTACTTTTCTTACAAAAGTCAACATCTGGGCAGGGGATTTAGCTCAGTGGTTCCGCCGCCTGCCTTGCAAGTAGAAGAACTCAAGTTCGATCCCCGGTACCCCCCACCAAAAAAGTCAACATCTATGTAATTTTTACATAACTAATATATCAGTATTTTAACTAATGATAATGGATTCTTTCAGAGGTTAGTATAATTTATACATATATTTATTTGAAATAGTCAATTTTTGTATTTTCAATTGTTATACTGCAATTCAAAAAATATTAAAAATTTTTGAAAAATCTCACCCTTTTTTCTAATCCTTTTGATGTATGTGAAAGGAACAGTGCTTATCAATCCTCATGTGAGTATTTACAGGTAAAACAAGTTTAGGGCACTCTGCTTATGACTCCAGAGGGCATTTCATAAAACTGATGCTTTAGGCAATTTTTTGCTTTATTTTGTTTTATTTTTTATTTTATTATTATCATTATTTTTGAGACAGGGTCTTGCTATGTACTTCATGCTGGCCTGGAACTCACTATGTAGCCTAGGCTGGCCTTGAACTTGCAGCAATCCTCCTGTCTCAGCCTCCCAAGTGTTGAGATTACAGACGTATGCCATCTCACCAGGCATTAGGCCTTTCTTTTCAGCTGAATTTATTGGTGAGAAGCAGCTTTTCTCAGGAGTACCAGTTACCAGTATTTTAAGATATACGAACAAAAGTTAGGAGATGAAGAAAAGTTTTGATAATTGACCAGGATTTTATTTTCATTCTCTTAGTGTTCAGGCATACTTTAAATGTACTTGGGGGGGGTGGGTGATAATGAATCTACATCAGTTGAAATTGAATTTTCTGTACTCCTTAATATCCAGCTAAATCTGTTGGAGTCTGGTAGATTGATTATACAGTATGCACATTTTTCATAAATGATTGAAATTATTTAAAATGTATCACTTCGAGTTCCTTCGGTATGTGTACCAGTTCACTTCAACAATGTTAAAGAATTAATTTTTGGACTAAGTTTTAGTTAATGAATTCATGAGACTTGTGAGTTAATCTTTTGGGGGGCAGGCAATATAGTATACTTTTTAAAGTAGTGTTTTATATTGACTCAGCTCAGATCTCAGGCTTATGATTTACTTAATTACTAGCCGGATAATTTTAAATCTTTTTACTTATCTAGGAAAATATTCCCATGTCATTAAAAATTTTTTGAGTGATCAGTTTTTATGATTGTATGAGACTCTATTGATTGGTAGATTTATTTGAATCCCCCCAAGTAAACTTTAAATTGTTTAAAGATGTTTATTATTCCAGTAATACCAATCCATAGCTGCCTGTAATCATAGTATTCTAAGAGGCTGAGGCAGGAAGATCACAAGTTTGAGCCCACCTTGGGCAATTTAGTAAAACCCTGTCTTAAAAATAAATAGGGCTGGGATATAGCTCACTGTCAAGGCTCTGGGCTCAAGCTCCAGTACTAGGGAAAAAAAATTCCTAATATACTAAGTCATGCCCTCCATTGACCTTTCATTTATGTCAACAAGTCCCATATTTCTCCATTTCATTCATAGCCAAGTTTCCTCTTTCATTTATCTGTTAAACTATTCAAGTCTGGTTCCATCTCTACTGCTCCCTAGATAAGTCTGTTAAGGGCACTATTTTCAAACCAGCCACTTTATATCTTCATCTTTGTTTTCTGAATAGCTTTTAGCCTATTCAAGCAACCCTTCCTGAATCACCTTTGAGTATTATTTTGGGTTTTTCTGACACCATAATACTTCCTCCCTCTCAGCTACTCCTCAATCACGTTTGCTGCTTTTCTTCTTACACTTGCACTCTAAACTTTGGGATTTCTCACCAATTTGTTCTAGGCCTGCTTTTTTTTGTTTTCATTTTGAGTTTTTTTGTTGGTACTGGGGATTGAACTTGGGTCCTTGCACTTGCGCAGCAGGCAGCAAAAGCACTGAGCTAAATCCCTGGCCCTAGGCCTGCTTTTTAAATTTAGTACTCACCATAGACATGTTTATCTGCTCCTAAGACAAATTGTTATCAATAAATTGATCATGTGCAAATATTTGTACCTAACTCATACTGTCTTCTTACAGTGAACCTTTATATCTAACTTACTTTATGTCTCCACCTGATATATTAAAACCTGACATTATGAATTTTCTCTAAAACTTGTATTTCTGCTTCCAAATTTTTGTAGTGAATGTGTAGGTAATTCATGTCCATCAGCCCACTGACAAGTAGAAAAGCTCAGAAGATATATGAGTGCTAAACCAGATCTAGAGAAAATACTTAAATATATTCTCTACAAAAACAAAATGGACACAGCTAAAACAGGAACCTAGTGAGGTCAGTGAGGAAAGCACAACAAAAATCATCAGAAAAAGAAAGACATGATACACAGATAAAGAAGGCAATGAGACTAAATAACCTATACATCTCACTAATATCTCTCAGTATTAACAGTCTCAAATCTTCAATCAAAAGACACATATTGGCAGACTGAAAAAGGAAAAAAAGAAAACCCAGAATCTAACAATCTGTTGCATTCCAGAAACTCATCTAATCAAAAAAGAGCTTCATTATTGGAGGCTGATCAGACCTCCAATCACCTGACCAAGGGTACAGCAGCAGGATACCAAAAGACAAGACCTTTACTGCATAAATGAGGGGCCAAGGACCGTCAAAGCTCTTATCAGGCCAAGACACTGTCTCCTGAAGCTTGCCACTATTTATTGAACATACAGCTTCTTGAAGGGGTAAGGAGCAGTGTAAGGAACAGTGGAGTGGAAAGCACTGATGCAAGCAGGGTCCTAGCAACAAGAGAACAAGACATTATAGCAAGAATGGATCACTGATTAATGGGAAATTTGTTTTTTCCTGTAAATTAATTTCTGCCTCTGTAGAAGTTTCATGTATAAGTCATGCTGCCCTTAGCTGCACCATTTTCTTGCCATCTAAGATGTCACACCATCATGAATCATTGAAACCTCCTCTGTAACCAGTGGTGTGGGGAATTGTTCCTTTCCCACACTCCAACTACTGGCTTTTCAGGCAGGCCATTGTGAACTAATAGGCAGACTCAGACTTTTAATATGAAAAGCCAGTTTTTGAATTTGCAGCTTTCTTAGGGTGGTCTCTGTCAATTCACAAAATAAAAATTAAACATTGGAAAACATTTAATGCCCCCAGCACCTTGAAAGCAAGCAGGAGCAATTCTAATATCAGATATAGTAAACTTCAAGTTGAAAGTAAGAGGCAAAGAAGCTCACTACATACTAAAGGAACATTCCAATAAGAAGAGATAACACTGATAAACTTAAATGCACTGAATATTGGAGGACCTACCTTCATGGAAAAAGCTGCTGAACTGACAAGATGAAATAAACACTAACAAACTAATAACGGGATTTTAACCCCACTTTTTTTTTTTTTTTTGTACCTGGGATCAAACTCAGGACCTTGCTCTTGCAAGGCAGGTGGTAGAACCACTGAGCCAAATCCCTGGCCCTTAACCCCACTTTCTTAAAGCAACTGATCAACTAAACAAAAAATAAATATCAGCTAAACCATGTGCTTAAATACACCCTTGGAATAATAGATACATAGAGTATTCCACCCTGCTACAACAGAGTATACATTCTGTTTTGGTTTTTTTTGGTACCAGGAATCGAACTCAGAACCTTGTGCTTGTGAGGCAGGCAGTGGAAACACTGAGCTAAATCCCCAGCTCCAGAGTATACATTTTCAGCAGTACACGGTACCTTTTCCAAAATAGATCACATACTAGTCCACAAAATTTGCTTAAGTAAATATAAAAGTTCTGAAATCATCCCATGCATACTATCAGAACAATGTACAGTGAAAGTAGAAATCAACAAGAAATTTTGGAAATGGTAAAAGCTCCTAGAAAATTAACATTCCTAAACATCCAGTAGGTCACAGATGAAATCAAAGAAGAATTTTAAAAATTTATGGAAGTTAATGTACAACTCAACAAAACGTCTGGAACACTATGAAAGCAGTCCTAAGGAAAATTCACAGCAAATCAGTCCTCACATTAGGAAAACAGAGCAAACCTAAATAAATAAGCTTATGAGAAATCTTAAGATACTTAAGAAACAACAAGCCAACACCAAATCAAAGTTGAGGGAAATTATAAAGATGAGAGTGGAAATCAATGAAATTGAGACTAAAATAAAATAAATAAAATTGAAGAGCTGGTTCTTTGAAAGAATAAAGTAGGTAAGCCCTTAGCTTAACTCACCAAGACAAAGAGAAAAAAGACTCACATCAATGCAATTAGAAATGAAAAGGTGAGACAGACAGGCAGGTCTGCGCATGCCCTACGGAGGTTGCAAGTTGCGCAGAACACACCGAATCAGCCTGCAGCAGACAGGTCTGTGGACACCCTACCAAGGTCCCAAGTCATGTGGAACACGCCGAATCAGGCCGCTGCAGACAGGTAGGTCTGTGGACACCCTACCGAGGTCCTGAGTCGCACAGAACACACCAAATCAGCCCACTGCGGAACACACAGAATCAGCCCACTGTAGACAGGCAGGTCTGCGGACACCCTACTGAGGTCCCGAGTCATGCGGAACATGCCGAATAAGCCTGCTGCAGACAGGCAGGTCTTCGGACACCCTACCAATGTCCTGAGTCGTGCAGAACATGGAGAATCAGCCAGCTGCAGACAGGCAGGTCTGCAGACAGCTTACCGAGGTCGCAAGACATGCAGAACACGCAGAATCAGCCC
>NW_004624734.1:40985113-41026762 GCF_000247695.1 Heterocephalus glaber | reverse complement strand
AAATGGATGCATATTGAGGCCATACTCTTAAGTGAAATAAATAGGACACACGTGTAAATACAGAATAGTTTCTCTAGCATGAGAAATTGAAAGTGTAAATAAGGATGAAAACAATTAAAATGAATAATTGATAATTTGAAATAAGGAAAGGTTCAAGTGTTTGGGGATGGTGGGAGGGGAAGGGAAAAGGGAAAAAGGGAAAGGAAAAATTATGAGAAAGAAAAAAAAATGGAATCAAATTCTGTGTAAATAGGGAAGGGTGGAGGGGGTGAAGGGTGCACAGGTAATGGGAGAAAAAATAAGAACTAAGATACATCATGTACAGGTACAAGCACCCAATGGTAAATGTAAATGTATTTTATACCTAAAATGTACCAATAAATATATATATAAATTTAAAAAATGCTATTACTCATCCACTCAATTTATCTAGTTATCCATAATTTAAGAAAGTGAAGGGCCAGGGATTTAGCTCACTGGCACCACACCTGCCTCATAAGCGCAAGGCTGTGAGTTCAATCCCTGCTACCAAACGCCCCCCAAAAAAACAAACAAAAAGAAGAAATTAAAAATCACATTCCAAAATGTATCCCTTGTAACATCTGTTAACAGTTTAATGTAAGACTTGCTTTGTACAGATTAAAGTTTTAGATAAAAATGTTTTAAAATTTTTATAAATATACCTAAGACACTTTTGAAACTTATAAAAAAATAAAGTGCATTTTAACCAATAAATGCTGCAAATGAGTAAGGAAAGTAGCTGATCTTCCCTGCATGGACTCTTCAGCCCCAGCAGAGCCTGGGGTGGATACCTCAGAACATCATCACTGTGAAGAGATTTAGCTTGATTGTGTCAACTTGGTTGGTTGGGAGTCACCCAGGTAAGCAGCGCATACTTCTGGGTGTGTAAGTAGGCCATTAGAGTTGATTGTTGAGACAGAGAACATATGACCCAAAATGCATAACAACCAGTAGCTGCTGCTTCTAGAAGCCGTGCAGATCCCCCAAATCTTTCAAATCTCAAGTCCTTTATATAAAATGCCACCTTTTTGCATATAATGCATGCAAATCATTCACATATTATAATTTATGTCTAGAGTACTTATGATACTTCATACAATAAATGCTATATAACTATTTGTTATATACATTGTAGAGCACAATGACAAAAAATACTGTACATATTCAGTACAAGTGCACATTTTCAAGACCTGGTTGAATCCACAAATTTGGAACTCATGGTTGTGGAGGCTCAACCTTGTGTTCACTGTCTCCTCACAGAAAGAGTTGCATGGGTGGGAGAAAGCAATGGGCTGCAGATAGAATCTTCCTTGACCCAGGGTACAGCTGGCCCTATTAATGTTCATTCATATTGGAAAATAAATTTAATTGACATCTGAACTACTGACATTCAACCATCATGTCTTAAATAGAAATCAATTTTTTAGTATCATTTTATGTTAAGTGAATAAATGTTGAAGGGTCAGAATGGCCAGACCTGGATGCACTGTACTGCACTACCAACAGCCTGGCCCTCGCTTTCCTGGAAGTGAGGACCCCAGTGATTCTGATCACCACAAGGCCAGAGAATTATCCCTGTAAACCTCTCTAGGAATCTCTTACAGAATTAGTTTATTCAACATACTCTTTCATAGAATAATTGTTCCTCAAAGCAGAGGGGAAATTAGCCTTTAACTGGATCAAATTTGTCATTTTCAAGAAGAGAAAAAATGAGGCTCAGAGAGCATAAAGGATTGTTCTAAAGGTCACAAAGCCAACGTGGAAGATAAAACAAGAAAGCAAATTCACTAGTTTCCACTCTAGGGCTTTCTTGTTTTCCTTGTTTTGCCCCTCCTCCCTGATTTTGTTGTTTTGCTTTGGGTTTTTTATTATTTAATTCATGATAAAATTATCAAAACTTGGATTAAATGTAAATTAATATGGTTTTACTGCATTAAAAATCACCTGATCTTCATGTTTGTTGAACAATTTATATCAAGAAAAAGCTTTTATTATAAAATTTGCATTTTCTTTTGTCTACCTTTTTGTTGTTGTTGGTACCAGCAATTGAACTGGGGACCTTGTGCTTGTGAGGCAGGCAGCAGAACCATTGAGCTAAATCCCCCGCCCTCTTTTGAGGGCATTAATTAAAAAAAAATCAGCACTGCCATCTGCTGGATGACTCATATTTATTACTCCATAGTTGTGTCCTAGATCAGTTAAATGGAATTTTTGGTACATTTCTTAATTTCAATAAAAGATTCATGAAACCACAACACTCAACTGAATATGCCTATAATTGGTCAGATAAACATTTTTTCCTTCAGAAGAAGCTTTGATTTTCTACTCTTGAAAACTATAAATTTAAAAAGTGAATTGCAATGTGTAACAGAGAGAGAGACAGAGCCAGAGAGATTGTGAACACAGATTGGTATTAGCAGAAGAGAAAGACAAAAAGATTGGAAGAGAGTCAATTCTTATCAGAGTAAAGAGAGGCTGTTTTTCTACTTTATATACATTAAAAATAAACTCAAAAAAGCTTTCATTGTGATGTCATCTACTCCAGGTCCTATGTGTGCTAACTTTAGCTCATGGGATAAATGTCTTATTTTATAGAAAAAAAAAAAGTTTTGAGCTCAGTTGACACAATAATCAGTTCTTTTGCTGTGAAAGAGTTTTTTTTTTTTTAATAAAAGTAGCTTCATCATGGTTGTCTGGGAGTCAAGTGAGCAAATTATTTCACTTAATATTAAATGTGTGACATATAACTCAAATTTTGACTTATAAGGTAAGAAAGTTCACAAAATGCACAGTGATAAAAAGATTCCATTGCTTGAGTAGGCCTTAAATAGCAAAAAATATAAAATTAAAATTAAAAACAGAAGAACAGAAAAGGAAAGAAAGAATAGCTAGTATAAATTAAATTATGAGCCATAAATTACTATCATGGGGACACCTAGACACAGTTTATAATAACAGTGGAATGCAGGATGAGCCATCCTTTTTGGATTTAATACTTACCAAGCAGATTCTCTCACCCCATTCTCTATCAACTCACCTGGAAGCAGTCTCAAATCCTGGAGAGGACATGAGCTGTGACAGAGGCAGACCTGTATTCGAATTTCAGCTCTACCACTGTGTGGCCTTCAAAAAAGTGTTGCTTTCCTTATTTGTAAGGTGGAGATAATAGTGTATAACTAATATACTTTGGGAAGGGGAGTAAGTGAATATAACAAATTAATCATACAAAAAGCATCTAGTCTATATTAGGGTTCTCAATCAAAAACAATCTTTCAAAATTGACCACAAAGAGTACTTTAAGAAATTTATGATCACCTGTCTAGCACTAGAAAAGTACTCAAGGATATCCTAGATAGAGCCAATGAATCCAACAACAAAGAGACTAATGGAATGAATACATTAAGCAGGGTAAGCACGTAAGCAAGAGAGAAAAATATAGGAATCTGCAACAGTAAAACAGCACAATGTCAGAAATCAGTCAGTATCTTTCAATAACTCTCAATGTAAAGGGTCTCAACTTCCCAATTAAAAGACATAGATTAGTAGATTGGATCAAAAAATAAAACCCAACTATATGTTGCATAAAAGAGACAAACCTATTCCATGAAGAAGCTCACAGACTAAAAGTCAAAGGATAGAAAGTAACATTACATGCATCAGGAGCCCAAAAGCAAGCAGAAGTAGCTATCCTATTTTCAGAAAAAGTGGCCTTCAAGCCAAAGCTAATCAGAAGAGAAAAAAAACCCACATCACTACATATTGTTAAAGGGAACAATTCAGCAGGAAGAGTTAACAGTTTCAAATATATAAGTGCTGAGCATCAGTACACCCAACTTCAAAAAAAATATTACTGGATGTAAAATTTCAGATAAACATCAACACAATCATAATGTAGGACTTTAATGCCCTATGGTCACAAATAGATCAGCTAGACAAAAAAAAAATCAACAAAGAAGTATCAGAGTTGAACCACACCTTCAAAAAATGTACTTAATAGATATCTACAGAGGGTTCGCCCCAACAACTGAATACACATTTTTTTCAGGGGAACACATAACTTTCTCAAAAATAGACCAGATATATGCTTAAATAGATACAACAGAATTGAGAAAATCTTGTGCATATGATCAGATCACCATCAAAGAAACTAGAAGCCAATGGCAATGAAACTGTGGAAAGCATGCAAACATATGGATATTAAGTAATACACTCTTGAATAATCAATGAATCAGAGAAGAAATTAAAACATATCTAGAATCAAATGATAATGGCAGTACAACATACTAGAAACATGGGACACAATAAAAGCAATCCTAAGAGGGACATTTTAGCTGTGAAAGGCCACATTAGAAAACTAGAATGATTCCAAATAAATAACCTAATGATGTACTTCAAGGTCATAAAAACAGAACAATTCAAATTCAAAATTGGTACAAGGAAAAAAATCATAAAGATCAGAGTGGAAATAAATTCAATAAAGACTAAAAACAATTAAAAAGAATTAATTAAAGAGGTGGTTCTTTGAAAGGATCAACAAATAGATAAGTTTAGCCAAACTTACCAAAGATGGTATGAAAAGACCCACATCAATACAATTACAAATGAAAAAGATGAAGTCAAAATGTACACTTCTAAAATCTATAGGATTCTACATAACTGCATTGAAACCCTGTATTCTAATAAATTGGATACTCTAGAAGAGATGGATAGATTCATAGATACATATGAATTGCCAAAATGGAACCAAGAAAGCACAAAAACTCTAAGAAGTCCAATGACAGACAATGAAATTGAGTCAGTAATTTGAAAAAACCAAACAAAAAAACAAAACAAAACTACCAATCAAGAAAAGCCCAGAACTCAATGAATTCTTGCTGGATTTTTCCAAAACTTCAGGGAAGAACTAACACTAATATTCCTCAAATTCTTCCAAGAAATTGGAAGGAGCACTGTCAAATTCATTTTCTTTTTTCTTTTTTTTGAATGTTAACTTCAGATTTTTATTGGTCTATGCCTTCCAAGTGTTTCTTTCCCCCCCCCCCTTCCTAGCCCTCCCTTCACCCCCTCCACCCTTCCCTATTTACAAAGACTTTATTTCCATTTTTTCCATTTCTCATCATTTTTCCTTTCCCTTCTTTCCTTTCCCCTGCCCCTCCCACTATCCCTACCCCTTTGGACCTTTTCTTCCTATTTTACATTATCGATTATTCATTCTAATCATTGGTACATTTTAGGTATACAATATAATGACATTCATCATTGGAAATTTGCACCTTTACATAATCTCTCTTGGTTCTTTTTTTTCATCCTTGTCCAGCCCTCCCTTCACCCCCTCCATTCCTCCCTATTTACAAAGATTTTGTTCCTAATTTTCCATTTTCTCATATTAATCTCATTCCCTTCTATCCTTTCCCCTAGCCTTCCCATTTCCTTCCCCTTTGCCCCTTTTCTTCCTATTTCACATTACCTATTATACATTTAGTCCTTATTTACACTTTCAGTTTCTCACACCAGAGAAACTATTAGGTATTTATACATGAGTGTCCTATTTATTTCATCAAATTCATTTTCTTGAAGATAGTATTACCCTGATACCTCACTGCAATGACTTAACAAAATAAGAAAATACAGACAAATCTCCTTAATAAACATAGATGCAAAATTCCTCAACAAGATGCTTGCCAAACACAACAAACCACTAAAAAGATCAAACATCATGATGAAGTTGGCTTCATATGCAAAGGTGGCTCAACATGTATGAAGGAACAAATGTAATACAACACAAAAACAGAAGAAAGGACAAAAATCACATGGTCATCTGGTTAGCTGTACAAAACACCTTAGACAATATCCAACATCCATTCATGATAAAAAAAACTTGAGAAAAACTTGTACAGAAGGACCTCACTCAAAATAACAAAAGCCATTTATGATAAACCAGTGCTAATCTCATACTAAATGAAGAGAAACTGAAAGCATTTCCACTAAAATTAGAAGCAAAACATGGGTGAAACTTTAACTAGAGAAAGAAAAGGGACTCAAATAGGAAAGGAAGAAGTTAAAACACACTTATTTGCATACAACATGATTCTTTGCATAGAGGGTTCAAAAATCCACTTAAAGCCTCAGAATTAGTAAACAGATTCAATAAAGTGGCATGATAGAACATAAACACCAGAGGCAATAGCGTTCCTACACGCTAAGAATGAACCCCGTGAGAAAAAGATCAGGAAAACAATTTCATTCACATTAGCCTCAAAAAGGAAAGGAAAGGAAAGGAAAGGAAAGGAAAGGAAGGGAAAGGAAGAAAGACCTCATAAAAAAAAAGAGAAAGTCCTCATAATTAACTTAACCAAGCAATGAAACACTTCTGTAATGAAAAATAAACTGCTATAGAAGTGTGATTGAAGAGGACATTACAAAATAGAAGGGCATCCCCTGTTCTTGGATAGGCAGAACTAACATTGTCAAATGGCCATATTACCAAAAATTATGTATCAATTTAATGCAAACTCCATCAATCTACCATCAATATTTTTTACAAAACTAGAAAAAGTAATTCTAAAATTTATATGGAAACAGAAGAGATCCAGAATATTCAAAGCAATCTTGGGCAACAAGAGCAAAGACGAAGGGATTACAATCCCAGACTTCAAGTTACACTATAAGGCCACAGGAGCAAAAGCAGGATGGTCCTAGCATAAAAATAGACATACATAGCAATGAAATAGAATATAAGATGCAGAAAAAATCCCAGGGACTTTCAGCCAGGTGATTTTAAACAAAGGAACCAATAACATATAATGGAAAAAAAGATAGCCTGTTAACAAATAGTGGTGGAAAAACTAGTTATCTTGATGCAGAAGAATTCACCTAGATCCCTATCTCTTACTCTGTACTAGTATCAAACCAAAATGAATCAAAGATCTATCTATAAAAACAAAACATTGAATCTACTGGAAGAAAAAATTGATAAAACTTGTAGAGACATAGGAATAGGCAAAGACTTTATGAACAGAATCCCAGTTGCATAAGAAATAATACCAAGACTCAACAAATAGGATTATATTAAATTTAAATCTTCTGCACAGCAAAGGAAAAAACAGTGAAAAGACAACCTACAGAATGGGCAACATTTTTGTCAGCTATTTCTCTGACAGAGGACTAATATCTAGACTATATAACAAACTCAAAAATTAGATGACCAAAAAGTTTTTAAATCTCAATAAAAAATGGTCAACTAAATAAACACTTCACAGAAGAAATACAAATGGCCAGTAAATACATGAAAAAATATTCGGTATCTTTAACCATTAGAGAAACGTAAATCAGAACAACATTGAGATTCCACCCTATTCCAATAAGAAGGACTATTATCAAAGAATAAAAAATCCAACAAATGCTGGTGAGGTTGTGGGGAAAAAGAAACACTTATACACCGGTGAGAAAGTAAACTAGTAAAACCACTTGGGAAATCATATGGCAATTTCTCCAAAAATTAATAGCAGAAATTCCATTTGGCCCAGCTGTATGTCTGTTGAGTATATTCTGAGGAGATCTAAAATCATACAACACTGATACAAGCATACCATGTTTATACCAGCACAGTTCACAAGAGCTAAATGATGCAAGTGGCCTATATAAGCATCATCAGATGAATGACTAAAGAAAACATATATATGTATATATACATATATATACACAATGGAATACTACTTAAGCATAAAGAATAAATTTGAGTCATTGTAACGAAAATGGATGGATCTTGGAATTATAATGCTAAGTAAAATAAGTGAATCACAAAAGGTTAGATATTACATGGTCTCTATAAGATGAGAGACTTAAAGTATAAATAATTCAAAGACCAAAATTAAGACTCATGTTAAGAAACAGGGAGGTAGACTCTGGAGATGGGAAGGGGATGCAGAGAACAAAGGAGAGAGGAGGGGGGGGGACAGGAATAGTAAAAATGATCAAGATCAGTATAAATATGTAACAAACCCCCAAGGTGAATACTATCATTATGTATTTCAAATATATACTAATAAAAAAGAAATAAAAGTCCAACACAAGTTTTGAGGTTGTGAAGGGCTATTTTTCATACTTTTCAGATTGAAATGTGCCTAGGTCTTTTTAATACCTAGAAATTTTACCATCTTTTCTTATACATAGGATATTAAAAATACTTCTGTTTCATTTTGTTTTTTGAGATAGAGCTTTGCTATGTAATTTAGGCTGGTCTTGAACCCACTACGTAGCCAGGCTCGAACTTGTAACAGTGCTTCTGTCTCAACCTCCCAAGTGCTAGGATTACAGGCATGTGCCACCAAGCCTGGCTCAAAAAGTTATTTTCAATCTCAAATAAAATACACTGTTCTCCAGAACAGTCTAAGATATTTTAGATAAATTATGATATTCTTGTTTCTGGTTGTGATTTTGTATCAATAATGGTCTTTTTCCTTGGCCATAAACAGAATACTATTGATATGGACATAATAAAGCATTTGTATAATTGGAAATCATGGCTAACACTTGTCCCTCTGAGGTAAAGTTTCATGCCACATAACAGGCTAAACAGTACTCATGATTTTAACCAAAATAGATAAATATCAGATTCCACAAAATACTTTTAATCTCTCCCTTTATTCTCCCATCCTATTATTCTCTATTAGCAAATGACCAGTTAGGGAATTTCCCTCCATAGACCATCAAGCTAATACCCAGTGCCCTGGCCAAATTCAACCTCTCTGCTATTTGAAAATTAAAGTTCTTATCTGATCAACATAAAAATTATTATTCAAAGCTGAATTTAGATGTAGTAAGTTTCTGTAGCTCTCTAAATGTTACCTGAAATAGAATTCCATGATTCTTGCTTCCAAGTCCTCTATAGAGATATTATTATGTACTCTTCAACTAAAAGTTGAATTATGGAAGCTAGCTGTCAGCACTATAGTGTCCTCATTCCTCATTCACTTTTCCTAATACCCAAGTTTCCAGAAAGAGTAGGACATGTTTGTATACATCTCATATACAAGCAGAGTGGAGGTGTTGACAGCAGCAATTCTGCCCAATGATTTAGGTCCAAGATCCCAGCTCTGCCTTGACTCACTCATGACCTGGGGCCCTCCACCTTAACTTCTCTTTCCTCTTCTATCCAATGGAGATCATAGAAGGCCCTACTTCTTAAAGTTGTTATGAGGAAAAAATGAGTTAATATATGTAAGCCATAATAATTAATATTGTAGAATGATGTCAACCCATAGTAAGTGCTAAAATAACTGTTGTGAAACAAAGTCATAAAAATAAATAGAGCAACATGAGACATAAGGGTAAATTTAAAAATTACCTTTTTGTCTTTGCTGCCCTCAATTCCTTCTTTCAGTCCTTTCTTTCTTCTGCTGTGTCCATCTTGAGTCCTCTTTCCAGCTTCCTTCCAATGTGCCAGAAGACAACAGCTGGTGATGCGCCATGTGCCACATCGACTAAGCTTCCTTCTCTGAGAAGATTTTGAATTTCCCTGGGAGCCTCTGAAAGGCTGAAAAGTCACCAGATCTTACAGAAAGCAATCTCTATCCCTGCCACTTCAGCGGGGAGTTGTGATCTCAGGAGGAGAACCCCTCCTGTGCCTAGTCTCCACTTTGCTGAGGCTGGACTTAAGGAGAACAGAAATGTGAAAATAAGCTTAAAAACTAAGCAAGCTCAAATGTCTGTACTTTAACAAATGGCAGTAGTGGCACTGTCCTGAAATGAGTCATCTTAAACCCAAGTTAAAAACAGATATAATTTACAGATGTCATAAAATACATTTCTCTAAACAGAAAGGAAAGCAAGATGGGGGAATGTAAGAGACCCGATAATGAGGATCAAGGCCTAATTGACCTTCTCTGTGAGCACAGAGGAGAAAAACAACAGGTTGTGCCTCCTTTGCCAACATGTAGGCATGCTAGCATGTTGTGAGTCCTGGAGAAGAGTCTATACAGCTGAGATCTGGTTGTTTACCTGGGTATATGCTATACATAACAGGAAGCAGATGAATCTTCTATTACCCTGATTGCTTGCTCCCGTGTCTAAGTGAATAAAAGTGAGGTGATCCACAGGCTCAGGGCTGCTGTCCACTACAGGAAGAGAGCCCCTGGTCCTGCATTCTAAATTAACCCTGTCTTTTTGTCTTTTATTGTTGTTTGTCCTTCAGTTGGCAGCAAACTTGTAGGATGGCCTCCTACAAGTGGTACCTGAACAGGGACATGACTGGGGGAGGTCAGGAAATTGGGACCTGAATAGGGACCTGACCAGGGAAATCCACCCAGGTGGAAGGTGTAGTATTGAGTGCCCAGGAAGAAGGTGTAATTAGTCAGTAATCAGGCAGCTCCACAGCAGAAGAGGTGCCAAGCCAGCCAGAAAAGAAAAGGAAAAGTAAGTGCACCCAGAAAGCTTTCTTGCCACAGTAACTGGGGCAGAATTCATGGGCTGAAGTACAGTGGACCCTTGACTTACAAATTTGATCAGTTCCCAAGGGCTGGATGTAACTAAGTCAATACATCTGAGATCTGGATGTTTCCCTGGGTACACGCTATAGATAACAAGAGGCAGATGACTCCTCCATTAACCTAAGTAACCCAAGTTGTTTGTATGTCAAGCTGGTCAGAACCTGAGGGTCCACTGTACAGTGTTATATCCCTTTATTGGAAATTCTGTTGCGCACCAGTCTGGTGCTCAAGTCACTACTTAGTTGTTTTCTTATCAAATATAGCCCTTGGTTTTCTTAGACTGGCACATTTAATATAGAAAGTTGGGATTGAATGTGAGAAAATTTAAAGCATGTCCATTCCCAGGGCTCTGTTATATCCCCTGAAACTTTCTCTGCTTGGTCCATGCAGTTCTTTGTCCTTTAACTGAAGCAAATATATCCCACACTTAGTGGACCCCTGAGAAAGGATAAAAATGAGGGTAAAGAGCCCTGGTTCCCTTCTTTTCCTCCTTCACTTCCTCCTGCTCCTCTTTCTCCTTTCCTTTCATTTGTGGTCGATACAGATAAAAGGTTTATAATAAGTGATATGGAGGTTGCTTCAAAGCTATTTAAAGGATTTAAAGCTATTAATGCATGTGGGTGCTTTGCAGCCTGGACCTCTCTTTCCTACTGCAGTACTACAGGACTGGTTTGTGATAGTTATTGATCTTAAAGATTGCTTTTTCCCATCTCCTTAAGCCTACAAGATCTGATATCTGTAGACTATTTTGTCACAGAGAATGATGAATAGTTCCACACTGTGGCAGCATTTTATTGATCAGACTTTAGATCCTATTAGGAAAAATTTCCTCAAGCCTATATAATACATTATATGGATGATATATTGCTTGCTGTTGATTCTCAACAACAGCTTTCTTCTTTTTACAGAAACTAAATGGGCTTTGATACAACATGGGTTAATGGATAGCCCCAGAGAAAGTTCAAACTATCTCCCCCTATAGATATTTGGGAACTGTGGTGTCAGAAAGAGGAGTTCAGCTCCCATCTGAAGCTCTTAAAGAGCTCCAGGTAATAGAAGCTGCTTTGGCAGATAGTCAGGTGTTTCCAGTTGTTATCTCCCTAACCAGCTTACAAAGGGTCTTCAGACTTATATAGATCTAATGGCCAAGCTAGTTCAGTGGGCTTGCTGCTGCAGCCTGCAGCTTTTGGGATTTGTTCCCTGTTGATCCGGCACAGCATACTTCCTTGGTCTGGCCAATAGACTTTGAAAATTATATAGGATTAGTTAATAATCATTATCCACTGGATTAAGTTTGTATGGTTATATTGCTAGTATTCATTTATCTTACCTTGAAATAGTTAAACAATTCCTCTTATAGATGCCTCAACTTACTTTACAGAGGGATCTTCTCATGGTTTTGCACCTTACTGGACTATGAAAAAATCACCAGAAAGTTGCTACCCCTGTACTTTCAGCTCAAAGATCAGAAGTAGTTGCTGTAATTACTGTATTAGAATGTAATTGACTCAGAACCTGTTAACATTTTGTGTGATTCCACCTATGTAGCTGGAGTCACTGATTGCTTGGAGACAGCCACCATAAAGGGCACCCTGGATTCCCCTCTGTTCAATCTGTTTTTATGATTACAGAAAGCCATCTGGAATAGGACTGCCGCTTTGTGTGTAGGTCATGTGCACCAGCATTCCGATCTTCCTGGACCATTAGCAGAGGGAAATCATTATGGTGACTCATCACATTGAGTTTTCAACAGACAATGCTTTCACATTCTTACAAGGCTGTAACCCCTAAGGCCTCCAGGAAAATGAGCTATGGTAAATGGATATGACATATATAGTCCAATTTGGCAGACTTCATTATGTGAAAATTACCTTTTTAACAGCCTGCCCCTCTAGAGGAAACAATGACATGTGGATATCAAATTAGTAGTTTTGGCTATCAGGTATGACTACTCAACAACTGTGGCTATCAAAGCAATAATAAAAAGCCTGTATAGCTAGATATTCCAATCAGATAAACCATTAGCTTAGGGTTCACCTTAAAAACTGTCTTTGCTTTCACAAGTACAAAAGGTTTTTATTCCTTTTGTTTTTATTATAAGAGATCTCTCTTAATTGACCTACAAAAGTTCTGACTAATCTCATTTATAGTTAAAAACTTGAAAACTGTAAAGAGTTATCATAACTTGATTTGGCCAAATCCAAGTGCACTCTGGTTTATAAACAAATTGTCTTGTGTGTGTTTGTCTGTCTGTTCGGTTTCTGACAATACATAGAGCTATTCTGTTTGAGCTCAACCATTTGTTCTTTTTGTCTGTACCTGGCTTATAGATAAGTGCCTTTAAAATTAAAGGTATCCTTCCCCCCAGATTGACACTGAAATTAGGTCGACTGGTTTCACAAATGCAATGCACATTGTTGTCTGTATACAATAACTTGCGAATCTTTCACTGGTGAAGCACAATGTGTTGTTATGATCTGGTCCCCATAGGCCATCCAAAAATTAGTTAAGATAATTAAATGGGAACTCTTAGGCTTACAGAAACTGCTAGATAGGACTCCTCTTGGTGATTAAAGGAGCCGTTGCCTGGAAATATTTTATTTTATTTTATTTTTATTTATTTATTTTTTTGGTACCAGGGATCGAACTTGGGTCCTTGTGCTTTCGAGGCAGGTGGCAGAACCACTGAGCTAAATCCCCAGCCCTGCCTGGAAATATTTTATTCCAGCCTTTGCTCACAAAAGGGACCCCAATAGTGTCCATAGCTCTTTGGGAGATACACTCCAATAAACCTTGCTAAACATCTCATTGTGATGTGTTTACATTGGTTATCATCAAAAGATTAAATTTTCTGTGGATAAAATAATGTTTTCTTATTAAAAGATACCCAGTACAAAATGAAACTAAATTAAGGGACAAAGAGTTTTATATAGTAATGATATTCATCATTGCTAATATTATGATATATTGAATGTATTCATGCCTTCTGGGTGTACAAGTCTTCTAATATATAAAACCAGGATTGTTTATGATAACCATTTTTAGACTCAGATATTTGTCTTAGCTACTTGTGATAAGAGGTACATTTATAAGCCAATACATTTTCCTTAGATGACATTCATTATATTAAAGAATAACAAATTAGATGAGTTTTCTTTGCATCATTTAATGTTTTGTGATTAAATGAAAATGTTTGACTAAAAAGGCTATTCTATATTTAGATGGACATTTAAGTGTGTTACAAAGATAATGTCATGATTGTCATGCTAAAATACTATCTATGGCTCTTGATCACAAGTTTTCTCTGTAAACTATATATCTATTGTCAACATTCTACAGGGACACAACTACTAAAAGCAACCATGGTTGGTAAGAAATAACAGTCCTGACTAATTTATATTCAGATGATATTATAATAGTTAAGTTCATTGCTCCCACTGCATTACTAATGCCAATGATCTTCTCTTTGAGGTGTTCAACAACTAAAGTTTCAGTTATCTTTGACTATGCCAAGCAATTCTTAGTACCATAGAAACAACCATAGATATGCAAGAGGACTCTTTTCGGGCATAGTTTGGTGTTCTGGGTAGTTTTGATTGGTTACTCTCTGTTCTGTGACCCCTTCTCTGAAAGTAATCATTTTCCTTGGTTTTTTTTTTTGTTCTTATCTAGGAGCATACACAATTCACCCATAGTGGAAAATGCTCTTCATCTGTCTCCATCCTTACAAACACATAGGCAGCATTATAAAAGGCAAATATGTGTCAGAGAGCACAGACAGATGATTCAGAAGGATGGAAGCATTTGCTCCATGGTCTATGAAGCAAGCTGAACCTTTTAAAATTTTATTGGAGCAGAAGAAAAGATTACGGTGTGATGCCCCGAAGAAAGTTGTCTAATGTCCTGGCTCATGAGAATGAAAGTGGGGAGTTGTACAATTCTTTATAAAGAACATACAAAGTAGTTACAATAAAAGACCCAAACTAAAATGATATCTAATTCTCAACTTGCTTCTTAAGAACAATTGTGGCTTTCTAAATGTTACTGAAATAGACTTCCAGCATTCTCACTTCCAAGTCTTCCATAGAGACATTATTATACACTCTTCAACTACTATAAAAGTTGAATTATGGAGGCTGTCACCAAAACAGTGTCCTCTGTCCTCATCCACATTTCAACCTTTATATAATTACAACCTTTATACAATTACTTAGCTATGCAAAGGTCAAGTTTGCCTTTTTGCTTAAAACATTCAATCTGAGATGTGAACATCTATCTCAACCATGTAGAGGCATCATGTTCTTCTGCTTCCCAAAATAACTAGATTCATGCACTTTGCATAGCACAAAACAAATACTGTCCTCTGGTAAGTGTCAACTCATTGAAGCACAGACTAGGTGTTTCTCAGAATAAGAAATATCATTATGATAAAAAGACATAAGGACTAGAGTTGAACAAGCTGAGTCTAACTGATTTTCACCCTATACAGGAATGGTTGTGTCATTTTGATATTGAAAGAGTACAATACTGACAACTAATGCCAACATTTGTAGTACACTAAGTCCATTACAAACATTCAAGTTGGTAACTTTCATAAATACAAAAGGACCTCTCATTATGTAACATTTATAGATGTGAACAAATCATGGAAGTAGGTCACCTGCTTGCTGGACATTGTCACAATTGTGCTGCTGTGTGCTTACTGTACAGTGCTCAAGCAGAGCCCAGGATGTCTGGAAGCAAGAGGAAAAGCATTGCTGATGTGGAGGGGATGACTAGGGAGTGAAAAGCAATATACATTTTATATTTGTGTCAAAGGTATGTAAGACTCACTTTGTCGGACTTACAAACGAATCTGATTTATGATTCTCTATTCTCTCAGAATAGAACTCATTTATGGCGGAGACTTACTGGATAGAAAAATTCCTGTACAACCATAAACATACCTGAATAAATGTATTCACAGGTATTTCTATTAAGTATTTCATTTTCAATTATGTATTTTTATTAGTACGTTTACAGTACATAATGATTACATTTGTTTTGAGGAATTTGTACATGCACGTAACACATCTTAATTTTTTGTACCCATCTCCTCCCCTCTCTCCTTGCTCCCTCCAATTCTTGTTCCCCTTCCCATTTGAGAAAGCTCTATTTCCATTTCTTCTTTAATTTTCTCTTTTAGAATCCTTTTTCTTTTCCTTCTCTTACCCAACCTAGAGAAGGCAAAGGACTATGTTTTATTTTATTAGATTTCTCTTTTCATTTCCCATGGTTGATGTACTAGTTACTTAAACTGTTATCTTACAGGAATATAACAGATCAGCTGCTCCTTTTAGGCTTTTCTGTTTGTTGTTCTTTTTGGGCAGTGCTTGTTTTGAACTCAGGGCCTCATACATGCTAGACCCTGAGTTAACACTCAGGGAGACACTCCAGTACATGTACCACTGAGTTACATCCAGAACCTTTATTCCAAGTTATTTTGAGTAGAGAACTGTCTTAAGCTTTTAAAAGATAACTCTGGCTATTGAGTAGAGAATACACATGGGAGAAAAAGGCGAGAATAGAAGCAGTGAGATCAGAGGTCACAGCAGCGATTCAATGGAGAAGTGATATCAGGGCCGGGGATTTAGCTCAGTGGTTCTGCTGCCTGCTGCGCAAGTGCAAGGACCCGAGTTTGATCTCTGGTACCAAAAAAAAAAAAAGTGATATCAGCTTGGGTCAGGGTACTAAGAATGGATGGGGTAAGAAATGGCAGATTTGGGATATGATCACCCAGGGTGTGATCTAATATCTCTAATACTAATATCTCTTTTCCTCCCCTTCCCTCGCATGCTCAGTTGCTATCTCTCACTATCTCCTCTTGGAACAATTCTGAGATCCCTACTCTCTCCCTGGGGAGCCAAGGAATATGCATTCTGAGACAGGGCCCTAATTCCCCACCAAAGTTCATTTTCATTATGTAAACCCTCTTTGAAAGATGTTTCCACCCAGGTTCAGAAGCTGTACTGATTAAACCCTCAAGCTTTCTAGAAACCCTGCATGCATAGAATGCCTTATTTTAGATAATATATGAACTTCCTAGGTCAAGTTCTTCTACCATATTTTGTGAGCTGAGGGCAGACAGATTCAATGTGCATAAGCAGATTGCATGTGAAGTGCAAACCTGGGTGTCAAAAGCAAAGAACTGAAAATACCTGTGCAGAAATTCTGGGATCATGTGCAATAGCTGACTGTGAACCTGCACAAACCATGTTTTTTAAATTTAAGATTTACTCCTTCATCCTCACAGACATAATCTAGGAATCCTACCTTCTGTGCTATCTTCCTTCTGAACAAGCATAAGCTTCAGTAAAGTGTCATTTGAATGGTAATGCTTGTATCATTGTGATTTCTACCTTAAATTTAAGAAAAGAACCCTGAGCTGAGTGGTAACCATTTTAATTTTCTCTTCAAACCTCTCAGCTCCATACCCTTAGCCTTACTGTTGGGGCCTCTTTGATCCTCTGTTAGCTCTCTGTGGTGACTTGATACCTTCCATTCATGGACCTTATGGGAGGTGGTGAATTCTAGAGTCTTTGCCACACCTAGAACTGATCCTGTAAGCAACATCATGATGGTCCCTCTGTCCACACTACTGTCTCAGTTCATTTTCTTTTTTTTTTTTCCTGCTCCAATCTGTCATCAGATGAACAGCCAGTCTCCCTGCTTGCAGGTACTCTAACACCTAGGAGCTCCCTACATTTCAGTTTTCATGAGAAGAAGAAAAAAACCTTCATGCATGCCAGTTGACTCACTGCCTGATTTATCAGCACTCTCTCTAAAAATTTCCTTCTTGGACAAATGAGGGGCACAGGGATCTCTTTGGATCATACTGGGGAGTGGTGAAACAGATTCTTTGGCTATAAATAAGCAGAAGGTTGAGTGGCCCATTTTAGAAGTGATTGTCCAATACAGGCTTTCCACGGAATTCATTCTAGTTGCCAGTTCTAAGGCAATACAATTCCACTCATCATTCTATTAGGGATGATTCTGAGGTTTGAGGGCTGCACAACTAGGATGTCATTTACTGAGATGGGAGAATGCTGAGAGTAGGAAAAGTTAACAAAGAAAACATGGGTTTTGTTTTGAACATTTTAAATTTTAGATGAGTACTAGACAACTTGTGAGAATGTTTGTTTGGAATTCACGGTAGAGGTCAATGCCAGGAACACACTATGGGGCACATCAGAGTGCAACTGGAATACAAAAAGAAATCACTGGAACACATAGAGGGCAAGAGAAGAGGGCTAATGACAGTCCTAGGTATTCCAACATTCAAAGTTTAGGAAGAGGAAGAGGAGAAGCCAGCAATGGAGGCTCAGTAGTCACCATCAATGAAATAAGAGGACAACAAGGATATAACTTGTCCTTGAGGCCAAGCACACAGACCAGGGAGCATTGAATATGTCAAGGTGATAATAGTAGGGGTGGTTTCAGTAGAATAGTAGGGTTAAAAGCCTAACTGGTATGACTTGAAGAAAGAAGGTGGTGAAATAGAATGCATATTGATAACTTGTATTTTGCTTTAAAGGGAGATGGAAAAATGGAACAATAACTGGAGGACGATTTAGGATCAAAGAAATATTATTTCTTCTGCACATGATTTAATGCTGATACAAATGTAGAAAAGAAAAAAGTCTGATGGAGGAAATTGAGCAAATAATTGTAATAATAATAAGCTAAATAATAAAATGAAAGTTATAATTTCAATCTCTAAATAAAGTAAAAGTTTAAAAACCCCAATATATCACGTAAGTCTCTGTTGAAGGTGATGTAATTCAAATTACTTGAACAAAAAAAAGAAATAATTTTGTAACACAAGTATCAACAAGAAGCATGCATGATGGATCACAGAAATGGGAGAGCAGTCTGAGAATCTAGAGATTTATCATTTGCCAAGTCTTTCCCACCATCCGTCTCATGTCTCTGTACTGCTTCTCAAGAGTGGTTAGGAACCAAATTGTTAGAATATACAAATAGTTATGCAAGGGGATTTATTAGGTAGGTTACAGGATCCAAGAATGCACAATGGCTATGTGCTGCAGACAGAGAAGATCCAGTAGCTGCTCAGGCCAAGAAGATAGAATCCACAGAACAAGCAAGATCAAGAATGCAACAGTAATCCAAGGTCAAAGGTCTGGAAGCGCACTGGAGAGTAGCTGCTATGAATCTGCTTTGGCATGCTGAAGATACTGGAGACTGAAAAGACATACCCATTAAGACTGGACCACTTCCAAAACACAGAAACTTCCTTCTTTTCCTTTTTATAAAATTCCATCCAGGCTATAAGTCTATTGGTTGGTGCTACTCACATCAGGGTGTGTCTTCTAGTTTAGTTAGCTTGTCTATATGCCACCTCCACAGACACAGACAGAACTGTGTTTTACTAGACTGCAAGGCACTTCTTAATCTAGTCAAGTTGAGATAACTAAAGATCACAGATAGGATTAAGCTTTTTTTTTTTGGTACTGGGGATAGAACTCAGGTCCTTGAACTTTTGAGGCAGGCAGCACAACCACTGAGCTAAATCTCTGGGCCAGGATTAAGCTTTTAATTAACACATGGACCTTTCCCAGACATTCCAGACTCAAAATTAATTTTATATTAACAGAAGATTTTAGATAAGATCCTGTCAGCCTACAGAATATCAGAATACTGCCCACAAACCCAAAAGCTTGTGCAACTCTTGAGTGATATTACTCCATGTGTAATATGATTAAGCAATCAGAAATCAAAGTTTAGCTAATTCATATCTACCTGGAGTCACCCTGAGCCAGATCACACGAATGTCTTTCTGTTTCAACAGTTTAAACATTTTTACTGCTTTCACAGGCAAGGGGAACTCTGTGCACAATATAGATATTAATGAAGTGTACTTCCTTTTCAGGTTGGAGTCCAAGAAATGATCATTACAATGAAAAGAATAAACAATTCATAGAAATAACTAATGCCAATTATTACAAAAGAAAGAATGAATATAATTATGCAGACAAGACGCTGCTCTTCATAAGCATTTTCTCATTTGAACCTCTTTATGTTATTGTTTGTAAGTATAGATAATATAAATATTTACCAGGGTGCCAGGGGATCCGCCCTGGACTCCACATCTGGGTTCAGCTCCAAGGCTCCTACTCCTTGCCCTAGACCTCAAATAGACTCTGAAACTGCACTTTCCAGTTCAACAGTCAAGTGTCTTTCATAACGTGATTTCCAAACTTCAGTTGACAGGGGCCAAATGAGTTTGGAAAATGGGTTAATTTGGTGGTGGTGGCATTAATCCATGCTTTGCGTTGTGCTTTCTTCGGCAGCACATATACTAATCTATGCTTTGCGTGGTTTACCCAGTTAAAAATTGTAAGACTGAACAACAGTTACTCCATCTTTGTAATAGGGCCCCAACTTTCTGCTTCTGTTACGGCTCACCAGGTAGACATCAAGTTCCAGAGATGTGTTTGTTGTTGTGCCAGGAAGGTCTGTTGTGGGTATTGTGTTTTCTCTGCTTGCCCAATTCCCCGGCGGTCTGTTTTCTCTCTCTCCTCCACTTTTGTATTTGTTTGCCAACTTCCCCTGCGACCCCCTATAAAAACAGCTTCGTACTCTGAGCCAGTTGCCTCTCTAAGCTATTTTGCTTTGGGAGTTCCATCTCTCCAGACTAATAAAGGTCTGTTTTACTTTCTAACTTGTCCGGTGTGTTCCTTCCCGGGTGTTCTTCGCTGCAGTCAGCTCCTCGGAGCGTTTGGTAAGGCCCTCGGTCTTACAAAATCAATAAAGTCAAAAGAAATAGAATTTAAAAGTAAAATAAAGGAGGCAGGGCCGAGGTATAACTCAATTACTGACAGAGCCTTTGCCTGTATGTGCAAGGGTCTGAGTTAGATCTTCCTCAGGTGGGGAGGTAAGTGTTGGAGGAAGGGGTTGGCTATGGAGAGGAAGGCATGGGCAGAGCTCAGAATTAGAAGGCTTGTTTCTCCCCAAGGCACAAACAGAGCCTGGAAAAGTACCTGGCCTCAGAACAACCGCCCAGTAACCGCCTAGTCCCTGCCTTTTCTCCAGGGACTTGTTTGTGAACACCGGCTGATCCACCTGCTACCAAACTGGGCGCTGGGCGCGTGACTCCGCCGCTACACAGTTCGGCTAGGCGAGCCAGGAAGGCGGGCGGGGCCAGGGAAGGGGCGGGGCCTGGGGCGGGGCCGCTTCCGGGCCGGGGCGCGGCTTGGAGGCGGTGCATTTGCTCTAGGCTCGGCCAGCTTCACGAGTGATCCATTCCCGTCTTCCGCGGCGCTATGGACTGGGTGCTGCTCCTCCTGCTGCTGGCGCTATGCGCGCTGCTCCTGCACGGCCTCCGGCTCTTCCTCCGGGCCGATGCCGACCTGACCCTGCTGTGGGCCGAGTGGCGGGGCCGCCGCCCAGGTGAGGACCCGCGCGGCCGCTTCCGGGTGCAGATCTGCACCTCTGCCGGCCGGCCCTTGTCCTGTTCCCTCGGGGTAGCTTGAAGTCTCTGGGTCGCCTGGCTGAGCCTTTCCCAGTACCACGAGCTGGGAGGAAGGGGCCGGGCTGAGGAGCAGTGTGGCTCTTGTCAGTCCTGGTGGGAAGATGATCAGGACTTGCCTCCTGCCTAGGAGCCTCTTGGGGTTTGCCAACGTGTGGTGAGTCCCAGGGCGCACCACCGGGACTGCTGACTTTCATGGATTCAGGTGCAAAATCCAGGGAACACTGAGAAACAGTGAGTGTCCCCAGGTCAGCCTGAGAGGCTCAATGATTCTTCTTCCTGAAGTTGTTTATCCTCCACTTCTTGCTCTCTAGTTTTGAAATCTGAGGTAGTCCGAGTCGGCCGTCTATCTACTCATTAGAGTAAAGGTGAGCCAGTGGAGAGAACTGAATTGACATTTTGTCTGGAGCAGGGTCATTCTTAGTACACTGAGGGACTTTCTGCTGTTCCCTTTTTTGTCTATGCCTTGCTTCATGTGTGAGGCATGTATAATACAGATGCCTGCTCATTTGTTAAGTGCTCTGTGCTCGGAGGGGCGTGCACATCACTTTAGAAACATAACCTCTGAGCTTGACAAGTCTTATAAAGAAGGCATTGTCAGCCAAGCATGTGATGAAGTATGCTGGGAAGTTATACAGCTAGTAGGTCAGAAGATAGACCATGTTGTCTAAATGGCCACATGGCTGGAGAAAATTGGTTCTCAGGACTGGAAAAAAAATCTGCTAGGACAATGTTTTGTGCCCCTTGGTCCTACCAGACAAAATCTTTTCTGGGTATGTCATTTCTCAGGTTCAATTTCCTTGGGTATAACATGTGCAGCACTATGGTGTATTCACAGAAAATACATAACACATATGCAAGGCCAGCACTGAAAAAGTAGCAGATACGTAGGTGCAGGGCTAAGCATGCGCAGCAAGTGTTGTACCACTGAACTACACGCCCAGCCCCTCTCTCTTCATAAATCAGGAATCCCACATACACTGCGATTTTGTTAACGTAGGTCTTTCTCATTAATGATTGCAACAATTTGGGCAGTGGAATGCTTGTGCCTATTTGCTGCCTTGTGGGTGTTTGTGTTTGATCCTTAGTTCTTTTGGGTTAACTTGGACTGGAAAAAAATGAAATGAGTATATTTTATTATGTAATTATCCAAAACTTAACCCATCAAATTATAACCGAAAGTAAATTGATAACAATATTTAACTAAATATATGGCAGGTTGTGAACTCAGTTGTTTTCTTATAAGATGCAAAAGTTAAAAGTTAAGGTCAATAAAATAACTTTTAAGAAATTCACTTAATTTTTCCAATTGTTTTACTTTTTTTTTTTGGTACTGGGGGTCGAACTCAAGTCCTTGCGCTTGTGCAGCAGGCGACGAAATCACTGAGCTAAATCCCTGCCCCAGTTGTTTTACTTTTGAAGAAAAAATTTTGAATGTTAAATGTAATTCCATTCCGTTAATATGGTAACATAGTTTGCAAATTTTATATAAATCTGGTACATTACCATTTATCTAAGAACAGTAAAATTAAAAGTTTTTTAGCAAATAATTATAAAAATATTAATACCTCTTGCATTTTAATATAACTTAACAATTATAAAATGTCATTCTTAAATAGGTTTTGACTAAAAAGTAAGCTTTATAAATCTTCTTTATCCATAAAATATAAAATACATATGGTACAAGATGGATGTACCATATATCAAATTAAAATGCCATTGAGTTAAGTTTTAGGGGGAAAAATTCTAAAATGACTCCTATTGGGATTGGGAATAAAGAAAAAAAATTAAAGGAACATGGAAATAAACTCAGATTCCTAAAATAGCTAAGGCCAGAATCTACCAAGTAGAAAGAAAGAAGGAAGGAAGGAAGGGACAGATGGAGGGACATAAGAAAGGAAGGAAGGAGAAAGAAATTACCCTCCTAGATGTCTGTATAGACTTATTTTTGTCATTTTAAAAAACATAAACTACACTCATGCAATTCAATAATTAAAACACAAAATTCAATAATTAATTCAATGAAACAATTCAATAATTAAAACGCTTTAAAAAAAACCCTCATGCACATTTCTCCCACTTCCCAGTATGCCTCTCCTGAGGCCACCAGCATTTTCTGCCTCTTCTCTGTTCTTCTGGAGTCGTTCTGTGTTTCTCAGCATGTATCTCCCATGGTGTGATCAAAGTGAGACTGACTTTAGTTCCTGCACCGGGCCCAAAAAGAGACACGCACAGCACATGAGAGGAAAACATAGATTAAGTGGACAGAAGCCTCCTATGAGTCAGCTGTGAGACGACATTGGAGAAGCCCAGGCTGCTCTGGGCGGCATTTAAACAACTGTAAACGATGGCTCTGTGCCGGGGCCCTGGGCACAGCAGTGACCTGCCATAGGGTAATCTGTCATAGAGCATATGCTCCAGGGGACAAGGCATGGACTGAGTCATCTCCGGCTGCTCAGGGCTGTCCAAGACCCTGGAATACTGCCTCGTGCTCTGGGCCAAGCTGTCCACGAGGAGCCATGACCCAGGGGAACCAGGGAAGAGGGTTTCGACAGGTAGGTGACTGAGAGTGTGTCACATGAGGAGAGGAGCAGCGACCCACTGTGTTGGCCTTAGACAGGACACAGGTGAGAGGACTGGGCAGGTCACATCATGACATAGAGCAGAGGTTGGTGCGCTTGAGTTTTCATCAATACCTGGTACCAGGAAATGTGAAGGTGGAGCTGAAAGCTGGGTGGGACTTTTACCAACAAGCTCCCATTCAATAGATAAGGAAAGTGAGTCCAGGCAATGGTTTTTCTATCCACTTAGCTTTACTTTTATCAAACATATAGATAAATGGAGCACTGGGATGAAGTCATAGAATTATAAGGCTTTCCTTGAAGTAAAAACTAGAAATTTCACCAAGATTCTGAAATATATAAATTATTATATAGAAAATTATTACTAACATGGTTTGTCTTTATACTTTAAAATTAGAAATTTTTTCCCTGAGGTCTTCAAAATTTTATGTTGTACATATTAGGTTTTCATACTCCCTGGTGGTGTGTAAAGTTTTGTATGCTGATGCTCGGCTGATTTATGGGCATAATCCATCACACTCCCCCACCCCTCCTCCTTCCTACACAGAACAGGAGCTGACTGGCATGGTGGTGTGGGTGACGGGGGCCTCCAGTGGAATTGGCGAGGAGCTGGCTTACCAGCTGTCCAAACAAGGAGCTTCTCTCGTGCTGTCAGCCAGAAGACAGCATGAGCTGGAGAGAGTGAAGAGCAGGTGCCTGGGTGAGTAACCCTAAAGCAGCAGCCTTGCTTCCTGCCAACGAGTCCGTATCCACACTGAGGCTCAGCTTTGGGAACTGGAGAGGGAATTCTCCAGCTAGCACACCTGTCTGTAAGCCTTCCATGTGCCTTGACCTAGACCCTCTCCTTTGTCCTTAAGTAGCTGCCCTTGCCTTCTCCTTTTTTTCTGCCATCTTTCTATGCTGTGTACTGACTCTTAACTACCAGTGCTCTGAAGTACTGTTGGATTTTAAGTGGACTTGACAACTTTCTGTCACTTTTATATTCTATCTAGGCTACTAGAATTAGGCCAGTGCCAAACCAATCAGTGGACTGATTTAGTAATCACATACCCTTAATCCCAGCACTTTAGATTCAACCACCTCTGGAAAAGCCCCATCTAAGTCTGCATGAAGTTTTGGGCACATATCTAGAAACAAACCATAACAGGATGGTATAAGAATTTTTTTATATAGGATAAAAGACTGGGAATGAACTATGGTTTAAAAAAGGCAATCTGAGTAATTAGACATGGTAGCAGATGCTTGTAATCCCAGTACTCTGAGAGCCTGAGGCTGGAGGATCATAAGTTTGATCCTAGCCTGGGCATTTTAGCAACTTAACAAGACTGTGTCTCAAAATAGAAACTAAGGTCAGATTTAAAAAAGTTATTATATGTTGCCGGGACAAAATATCCAACACTCACAGATGAAGGAAGAAAAAGTTTATTTTACCTCACAGTTTCAGAAGTCTGAGTCCTTGCATGGTCAGCAGCATGATGGAAGGGCCTGGGTGGAGGAAAGCGGCTTCTGCCTTGGGGACCAGTAGTAGAGAGTGAAGGAGAAGAAGGAAGCTGTACCTTCCAGATCACACCCTCCAGTGACCCTCCTCCTCTGATCAGACCCCACCGTCTAATAGCGCCTCAGCCATAATCCCACTACAATACAGGCACATTCCAAAGGTCCCAAAGCCCTGACTATGGATACATGGCGCCTTTGCTGGATATTCTTGATCCAAATCATAGCATTCCACCCCTGGACTCCAAAAGACTCCTGAGCATCTCTTTATGGCTCACAGTTTCAGAGGTGTTCAGTCCTTGCACGGTCCGCAGCATGGTGGGGAGGCCCTGGGTGGAGGAAAGCTGCTCATGTCATGGGGGCCAGAAAGGAGGGAGCAAAGTGAGGAGCCAGGGAGAGAGATGAACCTTCCAGATCACACCCCAGTGACCTGCCTCTATCACCCAGACCCAAACCTAACAGCAAATCAGCTCTAGCATTTCCATAATTCAGAACCTTCTGAAAGACCCGCCTGTGAGCACATGAGGCCTTCTAAACCATGCAATACCAAGACTGAGATAACTTTGGATCTTCTAGCACATCATGTTTTTTGGTCCTTTCTCTACCTTTCATGCTTTTTAAAATATCCTTTTACTTTGCTGATTGAACTAACCACTCAGTAAAGAGTGTTCATTGACCCATTAACCTCAGCAAGACTTAATGCTTTCATGATATTGTCTTCAAAGGTGTCTTGTGCTTTTGTACTGCACCATTCCTTATGGGAGCCATTTCTCTGCAGCTGTGACTTGCAAGTCCTGCTTTGGCAGAGAAGACAAACTTGTCAGCCTTTCTCAGCGGTGAGAGCAAGATTGCGCAAGCCTTGCCATTTTTTTTACTACTACACATGGTGTTTCACTATTTTCTCTTCTTCCCGTAATGCATTTGTCTCATATTTTCTGTTCATGCTTATTTTTCTCATTGGCATTACTTGTTTTTCATGGTCAGAGTTCGAGAAAATTAGTTTTAATTATTTTTTTGAAGAATAGAAATAGCAAGGGCAATTACAGACCAAGATTTTGTTTGTAGGTACAAATTGTGGAAGAGTCTGTGTTCCTTTTCTTACTTTACTTCCTGCAGTCCCTGGCTGATACAGAAGCGCTTCTTTGAGTAGGTGTCCTTTGATTGTAGTACTCCAAGCTTCCTACTGATTAAAAAGAATATAATTTTTGTTTTTGTTTTTGTTTTTCCTTTTGGCAGTACTGGGGGATTAAACCTGGGGCTTCATGCATGGTGGGCAGGTGCTGTACTGTTAAGCTGCATCTCAGCCCATCATGTGCAGGCTTTTAATGTCTGTGAAAGAGCAACTAACCTTTTGAGCCTATCGCAAAGCACATGTAACCGGACTGCTTCAGGAACTGCTGCACACGTTTTACCTTGTTTAGCTTATGGCATAGTGCTGATTTCTGTACGTCTCTTCTAATGTCCCACTGTCTCTATTGAAATTGAAGTGAGCCATTGTATTTTCTGTGAAGCCACCAGCTTTGTGTTGCCAGCACTATGAAAACCACTAGTCCTCTTCCTGTTCACTGAGAGGAGCTGTTAGGAGACCCCCACGAGCAACTCTGTTAACAACTCCTGGTGGAGGGTGGGGGTTAAACTTAACGAGAGCAGCCAGGAGCTTGACTGAACCATGCCACGATGTTCACAGTAATTTCCAAGTGTCTTTCTTTAGAGAACGGCAATGTAAAAGGAAAAGATATCCTCGTTCTGCCCCTGGACCTGACCGACAGGAGTTCCCATGAGGTGGCTACCAAAACCGTCCTCCAGGAGTTTGGTAGAGTAAGTAGTGTTTCACAACAGTACAGCATTAATTCATTTGCTTTGGGTCCTGAAGTAGCTGCACAGTAGATTCCCATGTGTGCAGCTCTCATGCAGAGCTTTCAGGAAATGGGGCTTCATGCAATATACTCAGGCCTATGGGTTGGGCCTCTTCATTTCTAAGTCTTTAACTTTAGGTAATTAGTACTTTTCAGATTTACCAAGTACTATTAATTCCTTCACGTAGAACAGAAGAAGGTAAAAAGTCCCTGCTGCTCTTATTTTTATGACATTTGTAACTTTCCATAAACAATTAAAATGGAAATTCTGTAGGAGAATTCTGGTTGTCTTATATTTTTCTTTCAGACTTCTAGAAACAAAGCATTGTTTTATTGATTTTTTTTTTTTTGTACCAGGGATTGAACTCAGGACCTTGCACTTGCAAGGCAGGTACGGAAGCACTGAGCTAAATCCCCAGCCCTCACTGATTCTTGATGTTAGCAGTATAACCAGCCATCTCTAGGAACACCATCCGTCCACATAGGACATCCCCCAAACACCCATTTTCTGATTTTATTTAACTAGATTGACATTCTGGTCAACAATGGAGGAAGATCCCAACGTTCATTGGTCATGGATGCCAATATGGATGTCTTCAAGGAGCTAATAGAACTTAACTACTTAGGGACAGTGTCCTTAACAAAGTGTGTTCTGCCTCACATGATCGAGAGGAAGCAAGGAAAGATTGTGACTGTGAATAGCTTTGCAGGCATTGTATCTGTGCCTCTTTCCAGTGGATATTGTGCTAGCAAACATGCTCTTCGGGTAAGGCACCTTGAATTCAACTCTTAGAATTGATCCAAATGTGTTGTATGGATGGAGAGCCATCAATGGGCAAGGTTTCCATATCACCAGATGCTGATGATACAAGATAAGAAACGTGTAGTCAACACACCATCTTACACCCGTCCCTTGACCTTCCATGTCTTCCTGGTGAGCTGAAGGACCCCCACTCCTTACTTCTGCACACCTTCCAGTTACATTTTTTCTCTCCATTTCTGATACTCCTTTGCTTTCCCCTTTTTCCTTGCTGTTTATTTTACCTGGTCTAATTATACATGCCAGTCACAGTTCGGTACTGCCTCCTGTGCTTCTGCCTTATATCCTTCCTGGGAAAACATTAACTCTGTTCTCTCTGGTTTCATTGAAAGAAGAAAATCTAGTTAAGCCCTCTAGAGACTAGGAGAAAAGCCCGATTTGGGATATATAGTTTATGAGGTAAAAATGTTTGAATCAAATAAATTTTTAACCTTGGTTTAAGAGTAGAGGGCAAGAGAATGATTAAAGGAGACACACATGTTATATGTAATATTGTTGAAGGCCAGTTTGGTCAACTGTTTCACTATGGAAATAATAAGATGTAATAGCTTCATAGTCATCATTGTTCATGGACACTGAAGCTCTTTTCTTTAGGGAATACTGTTTGTGCTGCAAAGAGCAGGCAGTTGCAGAGAATGCTGAAGTAGCTGCAGCCCTGAGGATTTCCTGATACTGAGGAATGAACGGGCTGTCAGTGAGTCCCAGTGGAGCATTGGGCAGAGCTCAGGCAGGCAGACGAGGGTGGGCAGGCAGATGAGGGTGGGCTGGCATACCTCTGTTGGCAACCAGTGTCTCCATAGGACTTGCAGGATGCTTTTGGGAAAGCACAGATGCGCTGTTTGGCCTGCCCTCCTAGACACCCTGTTTAATTCCTACACTTGATCTGCTACAATGTGGCTGGTTGAGATCCTAGTTAGTTATTGCTGTAGTTCAGCACTGAGCCCCAGAGGCTCTGTTTGAAGAACACATTTCCTTCTCAGATTTTCAGCAAGGTACAGTGTGAACTTATCACTGAGAAGTTTACACACTTTACTGGAAGAGTTTTAACAAGGAGAGGCTGTAGTGTCTGATGTATTGGCTTAGAGGCTGTGCTCTCTCTTTTGCTACAGAAGGGCAGAATGTTAAAGTTACAAGAGTTCTCTATTCTTTTACCTAGCATTCTGTTCAGTGCACTTATGAATCAGGAATTGTGTCAGTTTCTGAGAACATGAACCTCATAACTCCTGTGTGAGTCAGGTCAGCCTGTGGTGGCTGATAACTATTTAAGGTAGTCAGGTCATATATCAAATGCACCACTGATTAGTTGTTTACACATTTTTCAGTAGTTATAACCTAGCCGTGCAAAATTTCCTAAGTTAAGAAGAAGGATAAGTAAGGGGGAGTAAGATTTTTATTTACTCTCTGTTGCTTTAGCAATGGCTAGTATCTAAGACTAGCAGGGCTAGCTTGTTACAAATGTCATCATCAATCAGTAGTCTTATTTCATTTTAATGAACCATGTACTACTCCTCACCCCCAAAAGACAAATGTTTTCTGAATGAAATTCATCCTGTTACAGTAGTAAAATGGATTTTATATGTTGAAAACTTTCTCTGGAATAGAATTTGTGAAGTTCTCATCCTGCTTTTTTGCCTTTGCCCCAAACACTGGTGCTTTAGATCACTTGGGAGAATAAACAAAACCCCCTCAGCAATCCTGTGGAACACATATTCATGAGGATTGAGGGTGGGGGGTTAGCTGAACCTTCAAGGACAGTTTTTGCCTGTCCAGTGCTTCCTGACGATAAAATCGCAAGTTATTGTTGGCAAGAATGACTGCCAAGGGAATGTATCTGCAAGAGCTACAAATGTGTGCTTCAGTTTTCCTCCAGACTTGCTGTTAAAAATGCCTTCGGAGCTTGGATGGCTTCACTACCTGGCCCTTCCCTGGGTCTTTTAGAGCATATTTTGATAAATCATGAGATATGTGTCAGTTGTCAGTTTTATTTACCTCTTTTCTTTGCTTTTCTTTTTTGACTTTTCTGTTTTGTGCCCTGTTAGGGTTTTTTTCATAGCCTCCGAATTGAACTTGTTGAATATCCAGGTATAGTAGTTTCTAACATTTGCCCCGGACCTGTGCAGTCACAAGTTGTGAGCAATGCCCTAGGTGAAGAAGTCACAAAGGTAAAAGTTTCCAATTGCAGACTTGTTCAAATGATTTGCTGCTTATATGTTAGTGTTCTGTCGATATGTATCAGGGATTTTAAGTAAGAACTGTTTATGAATTACTGATAACACTTAACATGTGGCATTATGAAATTTATTAAAGTTAGCTGGTAGTATTTGACCCTCAATTTTAATAAGGCTAATGAAGATGCTAAGATCCCACTTAAAAATAGCTCATCACTATTATGTAATGGTTTTTTCACTATTAAGAAACTTTTTATTTCCTTCCATTTCATCCCATTGTCTTCCTATTTATGGGCTTTCATTTGCTAAAATGTGCATTAAGTACTCATTAATAATGCAGTCATAATTAAAAGCAAAGAAACTTCATTTAGTAACCCATACTGTGTTATCTGGTATTTGTATGATTCTTATTAGCCTTCTTGAAATATTTCAAAAGTTTATAAACACCCATTGGTATGTAGAGTGACTTCTGTTGGGTGTGAGGCCACACAGCTACATGGCTTTTGGGTCTTTTCTAACTTAAAAGTTCTGTGAGCTAGCGTGGATACTCAGCATTCACTTCATTTTAATTTTTTCTTAGGCTCTGGGAAATGGTGGAGACCAGTCGTACAAGATGGCAACTAGTCGTTGTGTGCGGCTGATGTTAATCACCATGGCCAATGATCTGACAGAGGTTTGGATTGCAGAGCAACCTTTTTTGTTGGTTGCGTATTTGTGGCAATATATGCCTACCTGGGCCTGGTGGATAACCAGCAAGTTAGGAAAGAAACGGATTGAAAATTTTAAGAGTGGTGTGGTAAGAGCAATTTATATATTTCTTAGTAATATGTATTAATCTTAAAGTATAAAATCTTAAGCTGCTTAAAATACTTTCTTGCTAATTTGGTACAAATCTCATGATATGAAAAAAGAATATACAAAGTATTCTATCTGCATAGGTATCTGATATATTACAGTAAATTATCACTAGTCTTGGAGAAGTCACTTTTCAATCGAAAGGTTGTCCTTTATTCTCTTACACTTAATCTTTGACCAATATATGTGTCACAACAGAGCCCTTTCCCCAATGCTTCTCCTTCTAACTCCTGCCCATCCTAGCAGTCTCAGTTCAGGTGTCACTGCCATGAATGGCACCTGCCTTCTCTCCCACTTCTCCCTGGGACTGGGTGCACCTTGGCCCTGTGTGTGCTTCCGCATAACATTGACTGTTCTACTAGTGCCCTTACCTCCTTCCTCAAGTACTCTGCACATCATGGAGGTACCTGTGCCCATCTCTGAGGGCAAAGACTGACCACTTCTTCACCCAGCTTTCATTTTTACAGCAATTAGTGATCAACATTATCAACTGTTTCTGAGAAAACTGTGACCAGAGACTTCAGTCCATAAATAACTCAGCAAGTGTAATAGTTAATCCCAAAGTTGTAACGTGTGATTATGCAAAGAAAGGTTATTGCTCTGAATGGTTTTATTAGTAAAGTCATATCTTCCCTATGCTTTGTTACTACCATCTTTTATAAGCCAGGAAATATGGCTCAATGTATGAAAAAGAGAATCATGAAAAAGAACCATACTATATTCTCATTGTATAATCTACTGCTGTTTAAGAAATCCACTTTAATATCTAATCCACCTGTTAGACATTTAATTTCTTCCGACTTTTTGCAGGACAGTGAAAATGAATTAGTAGGGCAAAAGCAAAACCACAATACTTAGAGATTTAAAGGTTATACAAGCAGGTCTTATCAAATACATAGTAAAAACTGATTCATATTCCTGTTCCTCTTACAGGATGCAGACTCCTCTTATTTTAAATTCTTCAAGAAAAAACATGACTAAATGGAACACCTGCAGTTTCTAAGCTACTTGAGGGAGAAGTTTAATAACACAACCATAGCAATCTGCTTATATTTTTGATACATCTTTACTTTCAGCATGTAATGAATAATAAAGATTGTCATGAATCTTACATAAAGTGATTAATAATACTATATTGTTGAATAAAATAATTGAAAAACATTTAAGAATATGTGCTTGCAATCTGGGTTAATAGATATCTAGCCAAGGAATCATACTCTTCTTTTTAACATATGTCCCAGTCTGTTGTGCTTCTATACCAAAATATCACAGACCGTATATTTATAGAGTAGAACATTTTTTCCTGGGAAGTCCCATATCCAGGCCCCAGCAGAATAGGTGTTTATTGAGGGCTGATCTGCCTCAGAGATGCACCTTGTTGCTGTGTCCTCCACATTGTGTCCTTAGGGCATGGAATGTGTGGAAGTGCAGGTTGAGCAACCCTTTCATAAGGGCACCAAATCCCTTTCATAAGTCAGGCACCTCCTGAAGGCCATGCTTTTTTTTTGAGACAGGGTCTCACTGTGTAGATCAGGCTGGCTTTGAACTCACCGTGTAGCCAGGTTGGCCTCGAACTCAAAGTGATTCTCCTGCCTCAGCCTCCCAAGTCCTAGGATTATTGCCATGTGCCACCATGCCCAGCTTAAGGCCATGCCTCTTAGGACTACTGCATGACGGTTAAGTTTCAATATCAATTCTGTGGGAATAGAAACATTCATACACTAGCATATAACTAGCATAGCTTGCCTATGAGGGTAGGTGAATAACTGCAGGGAATTTCACATGCCACAGGGTACTGGGTAAGGAGCAGTTATAAAAGGAGTACTGGAATCATCCTACATCCAAAATACTCAGAAATGTGCACTACTTCAGATGCCTGTAATTTGAAACAGGAAGTGGGACTACGCACTTGGCATATGGCCTTGGCTGGCCTGGGCTGCTAAGTATCACTTAACTCCCGTAGTCCTCATAGCAGCAACTAAGGTAGGTGGTACTATCTACCTTTATAGATGAAGCAAGAGATGCCCAGAGTAACTAAGGGCAACTTTGCAAGGTCCCAGACCTAGTGAGAGGTAAATTCAGAATTAAACTCAGCTCAGGAAAACTGCACTGAGAACTCCTTACTGCTATGATACACCATTTCACTGTAATATTTAGCATCTTGCAGCAGAAACAATACATAAGCCACAACAGGAGTAGTGGAAGGAACACATGACACTAATTCACAGGCAACACACAGCTTGGCTAAAGCCAAAGTAACATACATAAAACAAGTGTAGCAGAGTTGTTGGATACAGCGGAGGCCACTCCAGTACTGTCCCTTGCAAAAGAGAAAGATGTGACGGAGCTACACCGTGAGGTGCACCAGGTAGAAACAATGGATTAATGTACTACACACATGGCCATCTAGAAGCATGAGGTAAAAGATGATACCATTTACAAGTACTTAAGTATATGTGCCTAGAAGGTAGCCCTCATTTAGCAAGAAAACATGAGTGAAGACATGTAGGGAACAAGGAAAGGGGACGTTACTAGAACCTCTGCAGTGAGTCCTAGTCTCCTGCGAACCACAGCAGCACAAGGCGAATTACAGGAAAGGTAGAAAAATGAGACTGAGAAGAAGCTCAGCTTTGGGTCTGATCAGTGCTGCTCTGGGTGGCAAAGACAAAAGCCCCCAGCTTACTGCACGTTTTATTCAGTACTCAGTACATCGGGAGAAACAAATGTAACAAATGACTTGCAGAGAGTTCAGTACATCCACGTAAATAAGATGTAGCAATCCAAGATCAAGGAGGAACTGAGTAGATGTTTGTTCCTCCCAGGATGTCTTCAGCTGGTGTAATCTTGTCCTGGAGCATCACAGCATCTCCGGATCATTGAGGTCTCAGCTGTGACCGGGGACCAAAATGGAATTATGTCTCGGAATGCCATAGCTGGGCTGTAGGAAGAAGAACTAGGCTAACCAAATGATTTTTCCCTAAAATTATGTAGCATTGCTCCCGACAGAGACACCCTTGAGAGGTATTGCAGTGGTGTTATGATGGTTGCTTGGGGAGGGAGAGAAGTGAAGGTGCACAGTGGGGTGGAATGTAATTAGGGCACTTGCATGACCAGTGATGAAATGAAAGTTGTGATTTATTGTAAAAACAAAACAAAAACATTGGAATAATTTTCAAATGAAACAAAATGCCATGTTATGTGGCTTGGTACAGACTGATAGGGGAACAATGTGGAAGCCCTTGGAGAAGTTATGACTTGCAAGTGCGTTCCAGTAAGAGAACTGAGACAGATAAAGAGAAGCTTTTGAAGATCAGGGCACGGGTAAGTTTTCCTTGTCATTGTATCCCCACACCTGCCTGGCATTGCTCCTGTTGGTGTTAAGGTTTCTTGAGAAGATGAAAGGGAGACATTCATTTTGTTCACCTGTTCTTCCAGTGCAGGGTGTAACAGACTGTTACAAATTAAAATGACAACAGTTTAGTGTTTTCATGGCAGGCAATAATTAGAAAAATGCTAGAGGGCTGGGGATTTAGCTTGGTGGTTCTTCCACCTACCTCACAAGCGCAAGGTCCCGAGTTCGATCCCTGATACCAAACAAAACAAAACGAGAGAGAGAGAGAGAGAGAGACAAGAAAAAGAGAAAGAAAGAAAGAGAAAAAGAAAAAGAAAGAAAGAAAAATGCCAGAGGAAAATACCACACATACTCCTCTGTCTTAAGCTTTTGTCTGCAGAGCAAGATTGAAGAAGCGGCTCATCTCGGCAGAGTCAGTCAAGAACTGTAAAGGGAAGCAGTCACATACTAACTTAAAAGTGTGGTTTCTGTACTGACCTGTTTCCCCATCAGTATCTTTAATTACCTTTCCAAATACAAAGGGAACTGATCATTGGAACAGAACGAAGTGAGCATAGTTGGGGTAGTGTGCCATAAGCATTGGTGAGTCGGTACAAATGACAGTGGAAACTGGCTCTAGGATGATTGCCCAGGGCTGTGCACCCAGAGGTCCTGCGGCCACAGTCACGTTAGCTCTTGTAATGTAACCTAATGGACACTTCCAAGCTTTCTAACACCTTCCCTGGGGACAACTGAAGGACACGACACGAACTGAATGTGATAAAGTGTGCCCTTGGTAAGATCTGACACACTTGTAAAACTATAGCACACTTGTGAAACTGTATCCACAGCAAGACATCTCAATTGCATTCTGTCTGGATCTTGGTGATCTACAATTTTCATTGTCTCTTGGTTCTCTGAAGCATTTAAGGAGATTTAAAGATACTTTTTGTCCAGCTCTTCCATTGCTGATGGGATGATTGATGTGAATTACCTACACATTCACCATTAAAATTTGGAGGCAGAAATATGAGTTTCAGAGAAAATTCATAAGGTCAGGTTTTAATATGTCAGGTAGAGATATCAAATAAATAAGATATAAAGGCTCAGTGTAAGTAGAAAGGTTGAGATAGGTAAAATATTTGCACATCATTAATTTATTGATAATAGTTTAAATCTCAGGAGCAGCCTTGAATAAATTGGTGAGAAATTCCAAAGCTCAGAGTGCAGGTATAAGAAAGCAGCAAAAATAATTGAGGAGTAGCCAGGAAGAGAGAAAGAAAACACTGGGGTCAGAAAAGCTCAAAAGAAAACTCAACAGGTGATTCAGGAAGGGGTTCTCAAATGGGCCTAAGGCTACTACAAATCCAAGAAAGATGAGGACATAAAGTGGCCGCCTGGTTTGAAAATAGTGACATTAACAAACTTTTTTGCCTGGGGAGCAGTAGGAATGGAATTGGACTGGAATGGTTTGATGAATGACTGAAACAGGAAACTTGGCTGTGAATGAAATGGAGAAATGCAGGACCAGCTGACACAAATGAAAGGTCGGTGGAGGCCATGACTTAGTATATTATTGGGAATTTTTTTTCCTGGTACTGGAGCTTGAACCCAGAGCCTCATAGTGAGCTACATCCCCATCCCTTTTTAAAAAATATTTTAAGACAGAGTCTTACTAAGTTGCCCAATGTGGGCTCAAACTTGGGATCTTCTTCCTTCAGCCTCTCAGAGTATTGTGATTACAGGAGGCTTGGCTTGGCATTATTATACTAATAAATGCCTTTAAGCAACTTAAAATTCCTGTTATTTGGGGGGTGGTGAATAAAATCTACCAATCAGTGGAATGTCATTACAACTGGTCATTCAAAAAATAATCAATGACATGGGAATATTTTCTTAGATAAGTAAAAAAGATGAAAAATTTTCCAGCTAGTAATTATGTAAATCATAAGCCTGAGATCTGAATTCAGGGTTAGTATAAATCACTACTTTAAGAACCATAATATCGTATCTGCCCCTCCGAAAGATTAACTCACAATTCTCATGAATTCATTATCTAAAAATTAATCCAAAAAATTAATTCTCTAACATTGCTGCAGGGAACTGGTCTACATACTAAAGGGACCCCAACTGATACATTTGAAATAATTTCAGTCATTCCTAACGAGAATGTATTACTCTATTATCAGTCTAGCAGGCTCCTGTAGATTTTGTTGGAAATTAAGGAGTATTCATGTCTCAATTACTGCAGATTCATTGGTCACACCCCGCCCCCCAGTAAGTACATGTAAAACATTCCTAAGCACAAAGAGAATGAAAATAAAATTCTGGTCACCTTTTAAAAACTTTTCTTCACCTGCTAACTTGAATTCATATATCTTAAGATATCTTTATCCACATCGTGTCAATCCTTGTTATGAAGTATTTGATTTTAGCCATACTAGTGTACCTGAAATGGTAGATTGCAGTTCTAATTTGCATTTCCCTGGTGATCTTGATGTAGGACATTTTTTTATGTGTTCACCAGCCATCAGCATAATCTTTGGGGAAATGTCTACACAGATCTTTGTCCCTATTAAATTCGGTTATCTCCTTACTATAGAGCATAAGAATTCTTCACATACTCTAGTAACACATCCTTCATCAGATTCAGATATGTATAATTATTTTTTCCATTCAGAGCTGTTTTCACTTTTTGATAGTGTTCTTTGAAGCAGTTTTTACTTTTGATGATGTATTCTTATTTTTTGTTGTTGTTTCTCATGCTTTTGGTGTCATATCTAAGATTCTGTGTTAAATTGAAGATAATGAAAATTTAGTCCTATGCTTTCTCCTAAGATTTTTATGTTTTTAGCTCCAACCTAAATGTTATGGTGCATTTTAAGTTAATATTTTTTAAAATGCTGTAAAGTAAGGTCTGGAGTGAGGTTAACAGCATCTTCAAAGAAGTCCTAACCAATGGTATCTGTGAATGTGACCTTATTTGGAATGGGTACTTGACAGATGTGATTAAGGATGAGGTCATCCTAGATTTAGCTGGGTCCACAAGCCAAAGACAGGTGTCGTAGTAGAAGAGTGGAATGGGAGACCTGCCAAAGCATATGTGGAAGAAAGTCACATGAAGATGGAAAGAAAGACTGGAGTTATGCTGCCATATGCCAAACAATGCTAGAAGCTGTCAGAATGAGGCAGGGAAAGCAAAGACATTGGGATCATTTCACCCACTGTCCATGAATATTATTCATGATATAGTTGGCTTCGTCATTTCCCCTTTTATCTCCTATGTTTCGCGGTTTGTGTGTGTGTGTGTCTCCATCCCTCCCTTACCATTTTCTTTTACATTAAGTAAATCTTTTTAAAGTAGCACTTTGATGTCTTTATGCTTTTTTTCACTTCCTTTTCTCAGTCAGTTGTTGCCAACAGTTTGCTACCTATTTTATCAGTGAGTTTCCATTTACAACTTCCATTGAGACATAGAAATGCTACTCTTGTATAAATGTATTCACTTTTCCTCTTTTTGTGATTTTATTGTTATATTACTTCTATAAATGTTAAAATATAGTAATGCATTGTTATAACTACTGCTTTACATAATTGTATATCTTTTAAAGAACTTGAGAGCAAAAGGAGCACATGTATAATTATTGCTCTGTTATTTATCATTTCTGATTCCTTTCTTGTGTTCTTCTAGATGCAGGTTATCCTTTAGAGTCATTTCCTTTGCCCACTACAGCTCTGCCTCTGTTGATCTCCTTTGCATAATTATTGGCAAGAATATTGCATTTCTGTACATTATAGGTCCAAAATACCTTTTGCTTCATAAAATTCTTTCCAAGTCAGGAAGAGACACCTGCATTTACAGTGGTTTTTATAATTACATAATTAACAAAACAGGCACACTTGGCGTGTGCGGGGATGGGGTGGTCCAAGTTATTGTCTGGGGTACATGGATTTGGCCAAATTTCTTAAGTAATTATCATAAGGCAGAACAATAAGCAACAAATTCTCCATTTTGGTTTACCGGGAAATTCCCTCTATTACTTCCATTTTGGAAAATTTCTTGGTGATACTCTTAATTAAAGATTGTTTTGAGGTTTTTGTTTTGTTTGTTTGAGCACTGTGAATCTGTCATTTCATGCTTCTGGTCCAATTGTTTCTGATGACAAGTTAGTTTTGAAACTTACAGTATCCTTAAGATTTACATGCCATTTTGCTTGATGTGTTTAAGATTTGTTCTGATTTCTGGCTTCCAGCTTGTACCGTGATGTCTATGTTTGTGGACCTCTGAGTTTTCCCTACTTAACACTCCCTGAGTTTCCTGGTTGTGTAATGTTTCTCAATAAATTTGGGAAGTTTTCAGACAACATGTTGTTTCTTTTCTTCTTCCTTCTCTTTCTCCTGGCTCCCGGCACTACTGTTTGTAAGTTGGTGACGGTAATGCTGTCCCACATTTCTCTGAAGTTCTCTTCCTTTTCTTCATTTCTCTCTCTCTCTCTTTTGGATTGTGTGATCACTGTTGATCTAAACTCTTCAAGTTCACTGATTCTTCTGCCAGTTCAAGTCTATTAAACCTCATTAGGAAGTTTTTCATTTTGTTTTTATAGTTTATAATTTCTCTATTGACATCGTCTATTGGACATGAGATTGTTATCATATGTTATTGCCTTAATCATGGTTTCTTTGGATTATTTGAACATATTCCTTGACTTTGAAATATCAGTTAGAACTGACATCTGGTTACTCTCACAAGCAATTTCTGTGAACAGCTACTTTCCCTCATGTATGGGTTGGACTTTTCTGTTGTATGTCTTGCAATTCGTTATTGAAAACTAGACATTTTAGATGGTGTTTTAGAAGCTCTGGGTACGGCTTCTCATTCTCTCTTACTCCTTAGGCATGTTGTGGATATTCAGATGTTTATTTAGTGAAAGATTTGATTACTTCAAGTAAAAAATCCCTGCCTTACCTGGCCTCTACCCATCCCCTGTTTGAAGTCCCAAATACTGCTTCTTGGGGAGTGCAGCCCCACAGAGTATGCACAGTTACCTTAGGAGGGCAATAGTTTTGGTAGGTGTTATGATTTAGATTTACAAGTTCTCCCAAAGCCTCATTTTGGAAGGTGATTGTATCATGGCAGCAGTAAAGCTCACTTACAGAGAGCCAGGTTACAGAGAGCATAACCTGGATGGGTATATTACCTTGCACATCCTCTCTTCCCCCTCTGCTTCCTAGCTGCAGTGGGATGAGCAGCTGTCCTTCATGCAGGCCTTTCCTCCATATTGTTGTTGCTTCCTAGGAATGGGCAGTTTCTTCCAGATCTGGATACCTAATTTTGGATGAAGGTCACAGCCTTTATATGAGGCTGTCAAAGGTTTAGAAAATGCTCTTCCTCTACATTCCAAAAGAAGAAGATGAATTGCTTTGGGTGTCTTGACCCACAGGCTGGGATAAGGATCCTTCCTGGTGACATACATGTCAAAAAAAGCTAGACAGAGTGACTGCTGGATAGCTACCCTGCCTGAGGGCAACAGCAGCTGTAGCTAGGCTAATGGAAGGAGCTGCTAAACTAATATTAGGGCAAAAACTAGAACTAACTCCCTATCAAGTCAGAGCTATTACTGAGACAACAGGTTACTTGTGGTTAACAGGAGAATGGACTGACAAGTCCCAGTTGATGCTTCTAGACAAACCTGAGGTTACCATGATGACTTGCATTACTCTTAATAGGGCTTCACTGATGCCCACAGGCTTAGAGGTCAGCCACTCTTGTGAACAGGTGATTTGACAGACCTATGCAAGTAGGCAGGATATCAGTGACCTGCCCCACCAAGAACCTGAAGAGATGTGGTACACTGATAGAAGGAGCTTTGTCCAAGAAAGACATCAAAAGACAGGCTTTGCAGTTGTATGTTCACAACAGGCCAGTTCACTGAAAGCCAAAGCCTTTCCCACAAGGACCTCTGCTGAAAAAGCAGAACTTGTGTTGGCCCTTACTCGGATATTGATATTAAGAAAAGGCAAAAAGCTAAATATTTACACAAAGTCAAACTATGCTTTCTGGATGCTACATGCCCATGCAGCACTCTGGAAAGAAAGGGCTTGCCAACTTAAAAGCAATAACTTATAAAGCACAATCAGGAAATACTACAACTCCTAAAGGTAGTCTGTCTTCTCAGGGCAGTTGCTGTCATTCATAGCAAACGACATCAAAGAGATGGGTAACTTTACATTCCTTCCTCATTTCCACTTACTGTGGAACCACTAACCAGGCTATACAACACCTACCACAAAGATAATGGGGCCTTTGGACAAGGAAGAATTAAAGAGGGGCTTTGGTTGTATTTAGAAAACAAACTGGTGCTTCCTAAAGGGACACAATGCAAAGCTACAAAAACCTTTCATGATTCTTTCCGTATGGGAACTGATGCTACATGAAAAGCCATCACTCACATTTTCAAAGGACTAGGATTAGTGGTGACTACCCAACAGATCTGCAAAGCCTTCCCACTCTGTGCCCACAATAACCTCGGCAACAGTAACCTTGGCAAGCCCAGACCATCTCTGTTCTTAGAACCTGTACAGAGGAGAGGGACATACCCTGGGGAGGACCTGCAATTACACTTTACACACATGCTACCTTGTGGGAGATTTAAACAAATATTGATCCTAACTGACACCTTTATAAACTCAACTATGGCCTCCCTTATCTACTCAGAGAAGGCTACAGAGGTAATCAAGGTACTTCTCAAAGAAATCATCTCCAGTTTGGATTACCCAAGTCCCTTCAGACAATCAGACTTCTTTTAATCTTTTAGTCAAATAATTCAGGAGGTAACAAAGGCTTTAGGAATGAAGTATTATCTCTGTTCTGCATGGAGACCTCAGCCCTCCACAAAGGTCAAATCAGCCAACTAAACCCCAAAGCACACTTTGACAAACCTTTGCCAAGAGACGTCTGCGTCTTGGCTCTGATTCTGGCCAGTAGCCCTCATTAGGATTTGAAACAACCCCCAAATTGGGCTAAATATGACTCCTTTAGAGATGTTTGTGAGAGGACTTTCCTTCTTTTTTGTTTATTATTTTTTGCTTAAATTCTTTTATTGGTACATTTTAGGCATACAATACATTTACATTTATCATTGGGTGCTTGTACCTGTACATGATGTATCTTGGTTCTTATTTTTTCCACATTCCCTGTGCACTTTTCACCCCTCCACCCTTTCATATTTACTTAGATTTTGTTTCCATTTTTTTCTTTTCTCATAATTTTTCCTTTCCCTTCTTCCTTGTCCCTTCTTTCCCCTTCCCCTCCCACTTCCCCTACCTCTTTGGACCTTTTCTTCCTATTTAAAATTATCAATTATTCGTTTTACTCCTTACTTACATTTTCGGTTTCTCACACCAGAGAAACTATTCGGTATTTATACATGTGTGTTCTATTTATTTCACTTAAGAGGATGGTCTCAATATGCATCCATTTAGCTATAAATGTCTCTAGTTTCTCATT
>NW_004624734.1:40963913-40980968 GCF_000247695.1 Heterocephalus glaber | reverse complement strand
CCATCCTTTTACTTTCAGTCTATTGATTTCCTTTTGAGTTAGGTGTGTTTCTTGTATACAGCATATTGTTGGATTTTGCTTTTTAATCCATTCTGTCAGTCTATTTCTTTTGATTGGTGAATTGAGGCCATTAACACTGATAGTTATAATTGATAGATATTGACTCCTCCTTGTCATGATGTTTTAGTGCTGTTGGCTCTTTTATCTCTTATTTTCCCCCCTTTCGCTTTAGTGTTTTACCTTGTGTGGTGCCTTCTCTCTGCTGGGCCTCATGGAGTTGTGACCTTCATTGTCTTTTTCTAGGATATTGTTTAAAATTGTTTGGAGTGCTGGTTTGGTGTTCATGAAATTTCTCAGGTGTTCTTTGTCGTGAAAGTATCTAATTTCCCCATCGATTTTGAAAGATAATTTTGCTGGATACAACAGTCTAGGTTGGAAGATATTTTCTTTTAGGACTTGAAATATTTCACTCCAGGCTCTCCTTGATTTGAGGATTTGTGTTGAGAAATCTGCTGTGCTTCTGATGGGCTTTCCTTTGTAGGTGATTTGTTCCTTTTCTCTAACTTCCTGTAGAATTTTGTTCTTCTGTTGGGTTTCTGGGATCTTGACTATTATATGTCTAGGTGTAGATTTTTTTAGTCATGGCTGGTTGGAGTTCTATATGTCTCACTTATCTGTATGTCCAATTCTCTATCTCTGTCTGGGAAGTTTTCTCCTATTACTTCTGTGAACAGTTTTTTATGTCAGTTGCACTTTCTCTTGTTTCTTTGTAGGCTCCTATGAGTCTTATGTTATTCTTCTTTGCATCATTTAGCAGCTGCTGGATTGATTTCTCATGGTCCCTTACTACCTTTAAAAAAATCTCTGTTTTCATGGTCCTTAACCACAATCCTGTCTTCTATATCTGATATTCTGTCTTCAGATTCTCTTAGTCTGCTCTGCATGCTTTCAATGAAGTTTTTAATCTCCTGAATATCTGTTTGAATCTGTTTCATGGATTCCATTTATTTCTTATGTTGGGCAATCATGTTTTCCATTTCTTTCTTGTGCTGGGCATTCATGGCTTCTAGCGTCATCTGAGTATGTTTCTGAGCTCATCTAATTTTTTTATCTGTCTCTGTTTTAGAGCTTCTAATCATGTCTTTCACTCTGCTCACCATGTCTGTATTTATCTGGGAGATTATTTCTGTTTTGAATTTTTCTAGGGCCTCATTCATCTGTTTTGTTACTTCCTGTGCTATCAGTTCAAGGTGTCTAGGTGGTTGATTATCAGACTTTTCCACCTCGTCCCCCCCAGAATTTACCCATGGAGGGGTGGAAGTCCGAGTTTGTACCTTCATTAAAAGTCTTCTCATTTTTGTTTTTGGTATTGTCTTTGGCTTAATTCCTGGGTTGATACTTCCAAGTTGCTTATTGTAAGTATCTTTGTTGCTTATAGTTAGAACCCTTATGGAATGATTGCTTCTCAGAGGTGTCTTCCAGACATAGTTCTTTAGGTTTTGAGTCTCTAATGACTCTGAGGCTGTCTCATTTTCACTACACCAGGAAGGACAACTGATTAGATCAATCACAACACCTTAGCCCAAGTGATACAATCAGCAACACCATAGCATCAAATACATCTTAGAAAATGACAATTTATGGTTATTAATCCATCACCTTTATCGTGTGAATTAAATCAAAATCGAGGACCAACTCAATATATGTTTATAGTGAATAAATGCTTCAATATAGCAACTTTACCCTTCGGGATGGGGAGTTAGAAGGATTTGGGGAGGAAGGGATAGGTAGGTAGAAGGATAGGAAAACTTTAGCAGTGAGGCCAGAGGACACAGGCAAGAGAAGGAAAAAGAGAAGAGAAGAAAAATAAAGAAGAAATACAAATTAGGGCCAGAACAAGAACACAAAGGAGATGAAGAACAATGTGGGACAGCAAGGGAGTGAGGGAGAGAAAGAGAGAAAGAAAGCAGAAAAGAAAGAAAAAAGAGAAAAATAAAAATTTGAAAAGAGTAGAAAAAGAAAAAAAATTAAAAATAAGAGCAAAAAAGTGGTGCTAATTTTGAAAATAACAAATGAAAGATAAAAATGAAGGGCCTCCTTCAGCATATATCTCTGCTGTCACAATAGACAATGTGGGCAGCAGTGTGCAGATATAAGTCAATGACTTTCAGTAAGCTAGTCACAGACCCATAAGATTCAGGCAGATTTCTGGCTGCAAGTCCCAAGTTGAGCTCCCTGTCCTCCTGCAGGTTGAACTCTGCAAGGTTCTACTGCAGGTTCCAGCTGCCTTTCCCCTGAAGATAGTCCAGGTTCCAATGGGAGGGGATGATCCCTCCAACTTACCAAGTACGAGGGTCTGGTGTGCCTTTATTGCAGAGATTCTCTTCACTTTTCCAGTGGGCTTCAGTTTTCTTCAAGGAGCCCAAGAGAGGCCCTCTACCTGTTCACTTCTGCAGCTCAGGATAATGCCCTTTATGCCCCCCTGTGCCTCTGTAGTGTGGAACCAGGTAGCAGCACAGCCAAGAGGCCAGAGGCAGGTGTGAGGGGAGGGGAGCGGGGGTTGCAGGCTGGTGGATGTGCCGAGGGGTCCTCATCAACTCTCTGGTTGCAGGTGGGCATGGCGAGCTAGAAGGAGCAGGGCTCCAGGTGGCCAGGGACCACTCAGCCCGCACTGCTACACTGCTGGTGGCTGGTGGGCATGGCAAGGGGTCCCTTTTCTGTCTTCTGATATGGTATGGACCCCAGAGACCAGGACAATCTTACACTGTCTTGTTAGTTTGGGCCAAGCAAACAGGCTATCCATCTAGGTATATGGGAAGTGAGTCCTGTCAGCTCCTAGCCCAGGGGAACACCTAATGTCTGCCCTGGAGACCAAGTGCTCATTAAAACTTGGAAAGAAGGGGCTCCTGCACAACAAGTCAAACTAAAAAGAAGGGACCCTTTTCAGTTATCCTTGTTACACTCAGTGCAGTATGGTGGCATAGATAGCTGGCTTCATGTTTCTAGGATAAAGCTAGCCCCACCTGAAGAAATAGGTCATCCAAAAGAAAAAAGCTGTGCCTGTGAACCTCTGGAAAATCCGAAGCTCCTCTCCAAAAAGCAGGACTCTAGTAGTGTTCGAGGTCCAGATAAGTAGAGTCACTGATGACCCCTAATCCACCACAACATATATAGGCACCTCTATTGGCAATCTTGTGTCTAATTAGCTCCATAATGTGGATAATTTTGCTGGGACTATGGCTCTCAGTCCCTTGGCATTTTATCTGATATCCTTCTTCATGTTTTCTCTTCCATGGAAAGTGTGCACATAAAACTTCAAAACACTTTTACAAATAATAACATGGAAAGTAATGTCTCTAATTGATGGATCTGTCAGAATCCACCTTTTAATACAGACTGAGAAATATCTGACCTGCTCCTTCCCGTATTTGGGCTCTGCATCCTCAATATATTAATAGTCTATCCATTCCAGGCTTCTGATGGTGATCCAGACTGCAGCCCTTGACTCTCCTGACAAATTCACCAAGCTTTCTCCCACTGAACAAGCAGTTCAACAGTTCTTGACATATAGGCACTCGCTCCTTTCTCCTTTCTTCTGATGGGTATTTTTTTTAGCCCAGTCACTGAGCCCCAACATTGCAAGATAGTTGGACAGCACATAATTTCCATAGGACCCCTGCAGGTAGGGCCTACAGCCCATTTCAGCATGAAGCAGCTGTATGAAGACAGAGACTCTACATGCTCAGCATTTCACAAAAAATTATGGGGATTTATGTCCATCAGGGGCAAATGAGGCAGGAGATTAGGGTGTGGCCAATTGGCTGAGCAAGTTGTTGTAACCTGCCAATCAGGGAGATCCAGGATACACGAGTAGAACAGTCACCAAGCTCTGCACCTAGGACCAATCAGAAAGAGTGTCTTCAATTCTTTTGGCAGGAAATCAAGCTGGCTTTTGATAAGATGGCCTAGATCTGACCTCAGCCTGAAGAATGAGGGATACAGATGACCTTCACCATCACCCTGGTGATCACTGTGAATCTCTCAGTGGCTGGTTCTCACTCTGCAGAGCCTACTTTCTTTCCTTATCTTTAATTCATGCAGAACCCCGCTGCTACCTATTTGAGGGGGTCTCACCCAATTCTTTGTTCAGGACACCAAGGACCTGGAAAGAGTCTACAGAACCCCAGAATCTGACAAGAGTACCTGCCTTTTAATTTGGAGACTAAGTAATGGTAATTACAAGGGAAAGAATAAATAACTCATTATGATAATTAATACCAATAATGAAAGTAAGAATGAATACAGTTACTGTGGATAAGTAACTGTACCTCTCACATTCAGTTTTGCATTGAAACCTCCCCACATTACTGTTTATGAGTACAGATAATGGAAACATTTATGCAGCATTGAGGAAGGTGCAGCCACCAGACTCCAACTCTGTGTGGCTCCAGGGCTCCTGTTCCTGGCCCTGGAACTCATGGGTGACCCCCTCTGAAATGCACTTTCCAGTCCAGCTATGGGCAAGTGTCATTTGCAGTGCAATTTCCAAATTCAGTTAACATGGGGTCCAGAGGTGGTGCTGATGTCAGCAACTTCTGCATCGTGCAATCCATTTGGTAAGAGAAACGTGGGGTTGGTGTGTGGTTGCCTAGCACATGGGTTCAGTTCCCTACACACAGAGTCAGAAGGCTTGTTTCTCCTCAAGGCAAGAGCAAAACCTGGAAAAGTACTTGCCCTCAAAACACCTGTTCGAGGTCTTCCAGTCCCCAGAGATCCTGCTGACTGTGTTACCCAGCCCAGTGTATTTGTCATGCAGTGCCTGCCTTTAATCTGATGACACAGATCTCCACTGGGAGCACACCCAGAAAGCCCTGTGGGTTTGGCAGCTCCCGAAGGGCAGGGCTGGTCCAGAGGCCACTGCCTTTGCCTCCCTGTTCCTCCCCCACAACTTTTCCACCTCCACCTCTTCTGTCCAGACCTGGAAGGGCAGTATTTCAAATCCCCTGGCCTCCTCGGGCCTCTTCCTACGCTGACCCTGTGCAAGCAATGGACTGGACACTGCTGTTCCTGCTGCTCGTGCTGTGCACGCTACTCCAGCTCTGGCTCTGGCTCTTCCTTTGGGCTATGGCAACCTGACTCTGCTGTGGGCTGAGTGGTGGGACTGCTGCCCAGGTGAGGACCCACCTGCAGATCCACACCTCTGCCTGTTCTCATCTCTCCGGGTATTCTGAAGTCTCTGGGTCGCCTGGCTGCACCTTTCCCAGGGCTGCGAGCTGGGAGGAAGGGGCCAGGATGAGGAACCATGTGCTCCTTGTTGTCTGTCCTGGTGGGAGGATGACCAGAACTTGACTCCTGCCTAGGAGCCTCTCCGGGGGTTGCCAACCTCCAGTTAGTCCCCAGCTAACTGAACTGCTGACTTTCATGGATTCAGGGGCAGAGTCCAGGGAACACTGAGAAATAGTGTCTTTTGCTCATCCTGAAAGGCTCAGTGATTCTTCTTCCTGAAGTCCTTTATCCTCCACTCCTTGCTCTCCCTAGTCTGGAAATGGAATCTGAGATATTCTGACACAAGTCTTAGAAACAAGTGGCGTTTACCAGGTAGGGAACTTTGTCCATAGAAATGAAAGGACAGAGCCCAAAGTAGTTTTGGATCCTGAAACACTGTAAGTGGGACTTCCTTGGGCCAAGTTCCAGTATGAAATGACCCAAGCCTGTGATGGAGTGTGCTGGGAAGTTGCACAGCTAGTAGGTCAGAAGACAGACTATGTTGTCTAAATGGCCCCATTGCTTAGGAGTGAAAAACCTGTTCTTGTACCCTGAAAAAGTCAGTTCCTATAGTGTTGTTTGCCTATTCAAATCGCCCCTACCTGTGAAAATCTTATTACTGGGAATTTTGTTACTTTGATTGGGTTGCCTTGGGCATAGTTTGTACAGCATTGGCACTGAATTAATAGAGAATACACCATACACATGCAAAGCCAGCATTGTAACATTATAGGAAATGGGCAGAGGGAGCCAAGCCAAACTGACACCTGGTCATGAGAGCAATGGTAACAGCAACTGGCTGCATTCAGTGAGCCACGGAGAAACTATAGGTGAGAGAACTTGGTGATTACAGAACCGCCGTCTTCAAGTACAGGAGGGGTGACTGTGGAAGACAGGTGTGATTTCTTCTTTCTGCTACCAGAAGGCAGGCCTGCTGCCCACTGCTGCCAGGGGAGTGGAAGTTAAAGGCTTACCACACAGTAGAAGAAAGAACACTTGAATGATCAGACTTGTCCAAAAATTGATGAAACTTCCATAACCTGTGAAGGAGTGAAGGAAAAATGAATCAGTGACTTGAGGACAGAATTCTTCAATTGGGTTGAGTGTGAAAAGTTTCTTTTCTATTCTAAGAGCCAACATTTGGAGTTTCTTTGGGAGAGAGCATTATATATTCCAGAATCTGAGGAATTGGTAAACAGAAGTTGGTGCTAAATGAAAAAATGTTCTTCAGTCAGAAGATGGGTGTCAGAACTGTGGTTGTACTTAGGTAGACGTGAGCCTGGGAACTTATGACATTGGTTGGTTATTTGCCTGAGAATGAAATCCTTTTTACCTCTGTGTTAGTTAGTAGTAGTTCCAAAACAAAGTGTTTCTTACTGTGAAGGTTGATTGTGTCAACTTGAGTAAATAACACCCAACTAAATTGGCTCAGCATAGTTCGGGGCGTGAAGACCCAGCCTAAGCAGGATTATTGCCAGAATACTGTAAAAGGGAAATGGAAAAGGAAAGATTGCTTCTGCCTTTTTCTGAGAAGCTCCAGTCTTCACTTTCACCTTGATGTCATCTCCTGGCTTCTGGTGTAGCCTCCTCAGCCTTCTGAGGCAGACCCTTTGGACTCCTAATATGGACTTGCATGGGACACTACATGGAGCTACAGGCCTTTAACTGGATTCATTAGATACAGTACGCAGACAGACCGTCTGCATTCATCCACACTGAACTCTGTGGGCAGCCATCGAAAGCCAATCTGTAATGCTTATATATTTGAATATCTTATATCTGTTTCTCAACACTGACTGATACTCCTACACTCTGAGTATTGTAAAACTTTGGCATAAGACATGTTGATAAATAATTAAATGATTATCTTGATTCATAGTAAATCATTCTTGCTCAATTGTACCATTCCACGAACATACATTACATGACAGAAACTCTTTGTAGCCCAGACACATTATTTGAGATGAGACCATTGTCCTAAGGCAAGATGTATTTTCTTGAATGTATGAGAAATAGCTGGTTTTTATAAAGTGGACTATATTGAGGGCTGGCTTTGTGGCTCAGTAGTAGAACATGACTAGCATGCATGAGGTCAGTTTCTGCCACTGGTGAGCAATGATAATATTTAAGTGTGTGAACCATAAACTAGAGAACACTGTAGGCTTTAGAGTTAGATAGACCTGAGCTTATATCCAAGCCCTGCCAGGGCTCCTGGGTGTTCCTGGAATCATAATTTATGTAGTCCTTTCTATGTTCCAGCCCTAGTGCCAGATGCCAAAGCTGTTTGTCAACTTTCTGTCATCGTGATAAGATACCTGAAATAGTCATATTGTAAGGAGAAAGGTTTACTTTAGTGCAGTTTCAGATGATTCAGTCTATGGTTCCTTCTCCTCATTGCTTGGCTGCACTGGCCTGCAAAACCTCATGGGAATGTATGAGGTTGCAAAGCTGCTCACCTTAAGGCAGGCAGAGCAAAGGTAGAAAGACAGAGACAAGGAGATGGACAAAATGAGGGAGGGGGGGAGGGAGGGAGAGAGAGAAAGAAGAGGAGAGGAGAGGAGAGAGAGATTGGTGGCAGACTGGTTTCCAAATATGACTCTCCAAGGTATCTTCGCCTTTCTTCAATTAGATCTCACCTCAGGAATTTTCTTCCCTCTCCCAAATGCACCATCACCTAAGGACAAGACCATAATATATGAGCTTTTAGGAACACTAATGATGTAAAGCGTAATGTCCTGTCCCTGTTCTCCAAAGGGTCATGTGTATCTCCTAATGCAAAGTACATTCAGTGCATTGCCCACACTACCATAGTCTTAACAAGAACAGCTTAGCTCGAAAGTCTAACTCCAGTTTCCTCTGAGTCTCAAGGCAAACTGTTAGCTGTGAGCCATGTAGAAATTAAATAGAATTTACATACTTGCAAAATACAAAGGCACAGAGTAAACATTTATATTCTAAGAGGGAAGAAATAGGGGGATATAAAAGAGGGATAAGACCACAGCAAGAGTGAACTCCAGCAAGGAAAATATGAAATTCTGTACATTCATGTCAAATATCTGGGGCTCACAGTGACATGATGTGAGCTCCAAGGGCCTTGGGATATCTGTAACCTTAAAGTTTATAGCCCATATGTTCACCTGGATCCACTTGTTACTTTCAGCTGAACTCCACAGTGGTTCGAAATTCCTGGCCTGTATAACTTCTTGTAGTCTTCACTGCTACTTTGGCTTCACTCTCACAGCTTCATGGCTCAACCTCTCATGGGCTGATTATAGAGACTTCAGTACCTCAGATGCTGCATGGTCATGGTCTCCCAGGCCTTTCTTTGAAATCTCAATGAAACCTCCATAAAATTTCTGTGATCTCATAGTTCTTGCATTCCCATTACCTTTAAGCCAGCATCACATAAACAACCAGTTTCTTTTGTCAGCTGGAGCAGCAGCCAGGCTTGCTTGGACTGTAGCCTAACCAGTTCCTATGTGATTCTGAACATGGAAAAACAAATCTGGGGAAAACAACTTCATAGGTGGCCTTGGGGGAGCATGAAACCTAAGCACTCTTTTCTAAAATGAAATGATTGGAGATTTACATTCTTGTGGCCTGTGGTGGGTGGGTTCTTGCTGATTCCTGAGATCGCTTCAGGTTATCTTTCCCATTCCCCCAGTGCAAATGCTTGGTCTCTTTATAACGGCATTAATCTCTTTAGCCAGCACAGTCTACTTGGTTACACCTTAAACATACTACCTTTTTTTTGCCAAACTCGTGCTTTTCAAATCTTCCTGCTGTGCTTTTTGACCCCAATTCTCACTATAAATCTGAGTAAAAGCAGACAATTGTGTTGATGCCACAGCCTGAATGCCGGGTTGCCTTGAAATTTACTCTGCCAGACTGATTCATCCATCACCACAAAAAACTCAAGATATGGAGAAAATATAGAGAAGTTCATTGCCAGAATGTGAGAAGAAATCCCTTTAGACTAATACCTAATACAGCCCTTCTTCCCATTGAAATCCTCAAGAGGTTGGTCTCTATGGGCCACATTCCAATTCAAATTCTATCTCCTGAACTTCCCACAGAGTTCCTCCTTGAGCTGTCTTCTGATATTCTAATCTGTAAGATTAGACTTTTTAATTCTGAAAATTTTTCCATATTACACCCAAGAACCAGTTCTAAAATTGTTTGACCCATACAGTCAGTCACAGACACACAAACAATCCCATTTTTGTACTGTTTTCTGTGTCACACTGATAGGGAAAAGCTTTAGATAACTTAATAGATTGAATATTAAGGTAGTTGTAGAAGCAAAATAAGTAATGTGCTCTTTTAAGATTTGCTTTTCCCATAACTCCCTGTTTAAGGTGACAGTTATCTGACTCTTTAACCAGTAACTTCATTAACCTAACAAAGTTACAATGTCAGGGTGAATTTACAATGTATATGGCCTATCTCCTGTCTGTGACTTGTAAATAGGAACTGGAATTGTATTTACACATCAAAGACCACTAGGGATGAGATAATGGGTAAAAAGGACATAAAAAGGGAAACACTGGACAAAGGGGATGCGTTCCATGAGAGAAGAAATTTTATTATTTTATCCAAATTCTGTGTCTCTGTGTATTTCTTTCTGAGATTTCTGCAACAACACAGCTTTCCATTGCTGCCACATACTACCTTAGACAGCCAAATTAAAGGAGAAAAAATTTATTTTGGCTCAAGATTGCAGATAGTCGCTCCGTTCCATCACTGGGACTGTGGCAAAACAGAACACTGGGGCAGGGAACACATAGTGGAACAAAGCTCCTCATTCATGGCACCTGGAGGCAAAATCAGAGAAGGGACTGGGGTCCTAGTATACAAATTCAAAAGTGAACACCCCATGACCACTTCTTCCAACTAAGTTCCAGCTTTGCAGGTTTCCACCACCTTCAATACTGCCATCAGCTGGAGATGAAGGCTACATCACATGCAGTTCTGGGAGACATTTAAGACACAAACCATAATAGGCCTCAAGAATAAACAAGGCAGACAGAGACCAACACTTGAAGGAAGGAAGGAAGGAAGGAAGGAAGGTAAGTCTAGCAGGGATAAATTCATCCATGGAAACCTCAGTTACCTTTCTGTCAAACTGAGATAATAAGATGACTGTGAGGCTTTTCATAAGGTAATGTGTTTAGAACATAAGAAGTAATGAAAAATCATTAAGCCAGTAAGACTATACCCACTGGCCCTTGGTGGGAGAAATTAGAACACAGGAATTATCAAGTAAATATTCCATGTTTTGCTGTGGCAAAGTGCAACTGTTTGATATGGCTCGTATCTCCATGTGAACCCAAAGCCTCATGAGGTCATAGGTGAGGGGTTTCACAGGTGGCTGATTGAGGGTGTGTGGATGTGGACGAAGGTGTGATATGGGGATTAACTGTGTGGACAATGGATGCCCCTGTAAGACCGAGGGCCTTGCCAAACGCTCCGAGGAGCTGACTGCAGCGAAGAACACCCAGGAAGGAACACACCGGACAAGTTGGAAAGTAAAACAGACCTTAGTCTGGCCAGGCAGCACTCCCAAAGCAAAGTAGCTTAGAGAGGCCACTGGCTCAGAGTCCGAGGCTGTTCTTATAGGGGGTTGAGGGGGAAGTTAACATATAGAATTAAAGAAAAGGGGCAAAGCTTAGTGGTTGACTGTCACGTCTTGATGGTCAGCAGACATTTGCAGCTTGTTCTATAGACTGTGGTATCCGGAACATCAGTTCCGGGCAAACAAGGAGTTGAGTAGTTTACTTTGGGACTTTAGGTCTGTTACAGATTTTATCTAGTGTCCCAAAACTAACAAGCATCTTTATCCATTAACTCACATTTAATCACAGTTGGGGCTAGGAGGTTTTATGATTACAGAGTTAGGCAGTCCCACACCCCACCCTCGGTGTGAGGGGCACCAATCAACAGGCTTAGAGCATGGATGGAATATGAGGGAGAGGTGGAAGGCAGGCTTGCTGTTGCTGCTTCCTGCCTGCTACAGCAGGAATCACTTCTCTACCATGCTCCTCTGCTATGAAACCCTGCCTTGGAGGCCACAGATGATGCACTGAAACCTCTCCAAGTACAGTGAGCTGAAATAAAGCTTTCATCCTTTAACTTTGGGTGTCTAGTATTTTGTCTCAGCAATGAGAAAAGTAACAAAGACACTGTTGAAAACTGGTAGGTTATAATTAGAGCTGACATGCAGTAAGCACTGAATATGTGCCGGGTCCTGCTCTCAGGGCTTTCCATGCTTTAATTCAATCCTGTGAAGGATGTTTTATTAACTAATTTTCCAGTCCTGAGGAATTAAGGCTCTGTGTTCCCACACAGGAGATGCTCACAGATGTGTGAGGAAACTAAGCATGAGCTGCATCAGTCTCCAGAGCTGATATTGTTAGGGAGACAGGGTTAAGGACTATTTAACTAAAACTATGTGGTAGATTCCTGACTTTAACTTTTCTGATACAAAATCAGATATTGCTTGCTATTTTTGGTAAATAGCCAATATTTTCTTAAATAAGGCACAGAAAAACTGCAGTACAGTGACTCCACAAGGAGAGGTAGTGGCTTTTATGTCCTGAGCACTAACAAGCCACTTATCACTGCCTTAACATTATCCTGGTCTTTATTAGAGCATAATTGAATAAGCTGAGTACAGAGAACATTTCATCTTGGCTGAACCACTAGTTTTCCTAAGATGAGAGCTCAGGCATTTGGGGAAAACTTTTTCCAAGGTGACATTATAAGGTAGACATCAGATATGATTTGCAAATGAGAAAAATTCTTTAAATATATGGGATATTTAATTCATACATAGATCTTGGTATATATGATTCCTCATCAAAACCACTGCAAAAATTGCACTAATAGGACTGAAACCTCAGCGTGAACTTTATCAGTCATCAAATCTAAACCCCTTATTTAATAAATGAGAAAGTGAGACCATGCAATGATTTCTTAATCACTTAGCTTTTCTTTCTCAAGAAACTTAGAGCCGTGGAGTGAAACTATGGAATTGTCTGGCTTTCCTTGAATAAAGTCTAGAAAATTACCCAAGATCTACAAATATACAAAATACCACATGGATGACTTTTGATAGTAGGGCTCCTATGCATGTCATTTAAACAAATTGGGTGTGAGATATTTTCTTAGGATGGTAACATTTTAAACCCAGAATGAGGCATTTACTTCTAGTAATATTGTATAAAGTTTCCTTACTGTTTTGCTACTATTTGATGTGTGGAAGTACTGGATTGTTTAATGGCTCCCCCATTCCCTCCTCCTTCCTGCACAGAACAGTGTGGGTGACGGGGGCCTCCAGTGGAATTGGCGAGGAGCTGGCTTACCAGCTGTCCAAACAAGGAGCTTCTCTCGTGCTGTCAGCCAGAAGACAGCATGAGCTGGAGAGAGTGAAGAGCAGGTGCCGGGGTGAGTAACCCTAAAGCAGCAGCCTTGCTTCCTGCCAACGAGTCCACATCCACACTGAGGCGCAGCTTTGGGAACTGGAGAGGGAAGATGGGAATTTGGCCATCTAGCACAACCTGGCTTCAAACGATCCAAGGGCCTTGGCCTAAACCTCCTTTTATCATCTGGTAAGTAATTTTCTCTGCCTTCTCCTTCTTTTCTGCCATCTTTCTTCTCCTTGTCCATAGGTGTCTGTCACTGTCTTTGGCTCTCTCCCTCTCTCTTTTTCTTTATTTATTAACTTTTTGCACTGCCACTACCAGTTCTCTCAAATGCTGGTGAATTTTTAGTGACAAGGTCACTTAATGTGTTTGTCTTGGAGTACAGTGTATTCCTATCCAGCAGAAATATATTAAACCTACAGAATGTAGTTGAGAATCATCCTTACTCATTTTGCTAAAAATGGCAAATATTAATGTCAAAAGGGCTGGTATAAGAATTTTGTTAGAAAAAAAGATTTTGTTATGTAGTATAATAGGAATACAACTAGGTTTTTTTTTTACAATGGAACCCAAATTAATATATTTTATATTCAAATAAATGATGACTGTATTAATACTTTTGTTGCTTTCAGTTTGAGACTAATGTTGTTCACATTGAAAGTATCCTAAAGTTAAAAAGCATCTTTGCTTTCTTATATGGCATTGAAAACTGAAACTGAGCTAATTTTCAGTTTTCTGGTAATCATTATTTTGGTTCTCTCTACCTGTCGTTCTTTTAAAAAGTTCCTTTTACTTTGCTGGTTGGTGAAACCACCCAGTGAAGAGAGTTTATCACTCACTGACCTTCAGGAAGTCTTAATGACCTCACGGCACTGTGTCTTTTGCAGTCCGCCATTCCTTCTGACAGCTGTTCCTCTAGTGCTATGAACTGCAGGTTCTGGTCTGGCAGAGAAGACACACCCCATTGGCCTTTCCTTAGCCAGAGAGAGCATGACCGCTTTCCTTTTGTCTGTCACGTCCTTGGTGCATGCCACTGGGCTTCTTTTACTGTAGATGATGCTTCACCATTTCCTCTTTTGCTCATAAAGTTGCTATAGCTCAAACCTATTTCTGCTTGTTTTTCTAATTAATGTGACTTATTGAATTACAAGCTTAGAGTACAGGAAAATAAGTTTCAGCTTCTCCATTGAAGAACAGCAATGGATAGGGCTGATTATAGCCCTAAACATTTATGTAGGTGGAAATTCTCGAAAAGAATGTATTTGTTTCCTTCCTTTACCTCCTAGAACTCTTGGCCTTTGTGTAGAAGCTTCTCTGTGTCCTTTGACTGTAGAGCTCTGAGCTTCCCACTGATTTAAATTACACTGTGGAGTCTTTTAATGTGTGTAAAATAGTAGCCAAACTTTGTAAACCTAAAAAAACAAAACAAATGTACCTGCACTTATAAAGAAATTGCCATACAAGTTTTGCTTTGTTTAGCTTCTTACATAAACCTGATTTCTATTAGAGTCTGTGCTGAAGTCTGACTGTGTATATTCATGTTTGAGCATGATACCCAACTACCTGTGAAGCCACCAGCTCTTTGTCTACAGGATTGTCAAATAACCGCTAGGCCTCTTCTGGTTCACTGAGAAAAGCTATACTGGGGAACCCCACAAGCAACTTTATTGCCAACTCCTCGTGGAGGGTGGGGGTTAAACTTAGCTAGAGCAGCCAGGAGCTTGACTGAACCACAACACGATGTTCATAGTAATTTCCAAGTGTTTTTGTTTAGAGAATGGGAATGTAAAAGGAAAAGATATCCTCATTCTGCCCCTGGGCCTGACTGGCAGGATTTACCATGAGGTGGCTACCAAAGGTGTCCTCCAGGAGTTTGGTAGAGTAAGTAGTGCTTGACAACAGTAGAACATGAGTTGATTTGCTTTGCCTGCACAGTAGATTCCCATGTGTGCTGTGCTCATTCAGAGCTTTCAGGAGATGAGCATTGGTGCAGTGGCCTCAGGGTATGGCTAAGGCCTCTTCTCTGAGTCTTGTCTTTAGGTAATTTGTATTATTTTATACCTTAACAAGAACAAAGTTCTCCATGTAGAACAAAAGAAGGTAAAAATTCAGTGATGTTTTCATTTTTATGACTTATGTTACCTTCCATAAGGAATTACTTAAAAAGGAAATTTTATAGGCAAATTCAAGTTTTTTGTTTTATCTTTTTATTGCTGACTTCTCAAAATATACCATTGTTCCACTGAGTCTTGAAGGTAACAATATAATCATCTACTGCTAGGAATTCTGTCTATCCGTTCACATAAGACATTCTGATATTCTCATCTTATTTGACTAGATCAACATTCTCATCAACAACAGTGGAAGAACCTACTGTTCTTTGATTGTGGATGCCCACCTGGATGTCTTCCAGGAGCTAACAGAACTTAACTACTTAGGGACTGTTTCCTTGACAAACTGTGTTCTACCTCACATGATGGAGAGGAAGCAAGGAAAGATTGACTGTGAATAGCTTTGCAGCCATTGCATCTGTTCCCCTTTCCAGTGGATACTGTGCCAGCAAACATGCTTTACGGGTGAGCCAGCTTGAACTTGAATTCAACTCTGCCAGAACTGACCTTAATCTGTATGGGGTTTATGGCCACCGTGGGTTAGGTCATTTGCGGGGAGATAGAAAAAGGAGAAATTTGGCAGACAGCACCCTTAGGAAACAATAAATAAGAATGAAGTCACACATGCCTTTAACTTATCTAACATAGGTGTTTAAGCACTTGCACTCTGCCATGTACTGCAATAGATCCTGGGGGCATGAAATAAGATATATATTTTGCTCTAAAGAAATATATAGTCAACAAGTCACCTTTTAACTTACCCTTCTCACTACCACATTTTGGCAAACTTGGTATGGTATGTACCCTAGTTTTCTTATACACACTCTTCAGGATGACCCCCACCCCCACTGCCCATTTCTGTGACTTCTTTTACTTTCTCACTGTACTCCTACTTAATTTCATCTGGTGTAATTTCACATGCCTGTCAAAAATAGTTATTGCCTCCAGAGTGATGAGTCCTGAGTCTCATATCCCTACTGGGAAAACCTTTAACTCTATTCACTTTGGTTTCCTGGGAAAAGAAAGTCTAGTCAAGGCAGAAGCTAAGAGTAAGGGTTGATTCTGTAACATTGCTCATAAGGGGTTAAATATTAGCATTGAATGATTTGTAATGTTGAATTAAGAATGGATATGAAGGGCTTGGAATGTAAGTCTGCAATAGAACACTTGCCTAGTATGTGCAAGGCACTAGGTTTGGTCACAGCACTGCAATAAAGCAAACAGGTGAAATTTAAAACATTCTAAGAGCAATAGAAAAGAGAATGATTAAAGGAGATGCAAAATTTGTCATTATTTCTGCTGAAGGTCAGTGTTAGTGGAATATTCCACTCTTGGAATAATGAGATGCAATAGCTGCATAGTTACTAGAGTTCACGAAAATGGAAAATTTGGCTCATTTGGACATTGTCTCTCTGCAGAGAAGAGCAGACTTTTAGAGAAAAACATAGATCAGAATGAAATACTGATGATTGCTTACATTGTGTTATGGTTCAGCTTTCAGTGACTTCCAGTGGAGAAGTTGGACAAGTCTCAGGGAGGCACATCTCAGGGAGGGCATCCTCCCACTCTGTTGGCACAGAGTGTCTGATAGCACATGCAGGACAGCACATGGAAGATGAGCTGTCTGGCCTGCCCTCCTAGATACGCTGTTTAATTACTGGGCTTGATCTGCTGGAATGTGGCAGATTGAGAGTCCAATTAGTTATAATACTACTTCAACACTAAGAGCAAGAGGCTGTGTTTGGTGTACACATTTCCTTCTCACATTCCCAGAAATGTATAGTGTGAACGTGTTTATGGTTGGAAAAAACAATTACAGTACACACTATCCTACAAAGGGTTTCAATGAAGACAGGTTTTAAGGTCTGATGCATTGGCTTGCAGGGTGTGCTCTCTCTTTTGCTACAGAGGGGCAGAGGGTTAAAGATATAGGAGTTCTCTAGTGTTTACCCTGCATTGCTTTTGTCCACCTTTGAGTCAGGCACCATGTCAGGCTCTGATAACATGAGCTCTTGGAACCCTTGTGCTGGTTAGGGGTCAGTATTAGGGACTGGTAACTGTTGAAGGCTGTCAGATCACATATGAGTGTACCATAGGTTAACTGTTAGGCTTTTTGGTAGCTAACCCAGTCTTGTAACAGTATAGTATTGGAACATTTCCTGATGTTGTAAGACCGAGGGCCTTACCAAACGCTCCGAGGAGCTGACTAGTGAAGCACACCCAGGAATCCCAGTGGTGCCTTCAGAATGTAAGAC
>NW_004624734.1:40936318-40952983 GCF_000247695.1 Heterocephalus glaber | reverse complement strand
ACATTTGCAGCTTGTTCTAAAAATTGTGGTGCCCAGAACATCAGTTCTGGGCAAACAAGGAGTTAAGTAGTTTACTTTGGGACTTTAGGTCTGTTACAGATTTTTATCTAGTGTCCCAAAACTAACAAGCATCTTTATCCATTAACTCACATTTAATCACAATGGGGCTGGAGGAAAGGAACAAAGGTTATGCAGTCCCACAATGTAGGGAAATGCGTAGTGGAATTTCTGTTATCTCCCTATTCATTTAGAAATGACCGATTTCTATGTCTAGAAAGTGTAGCTTGTTTTTAGAAACATCACTCCACAGGTGATCATATTCTATTTTTATCTAACCATGTAGCAGTTATCACCAAAACAGACGTGTTTCCTAAAATTTAGAGTAGTGATATGAACTGAAAACACTGAATTCTTCCTCTGGGATTGTTCCACTGAAGTGCTAATCCTTCTTTCCTTCACTGCACTCCAAACCCAGAACCCATCAAGTAATAAAGAGAACCCTCTCCCCCAGCAAATCTGGACAACATAAACTCCTTTTGGACTGTAGAGATGAGGGTTGGTATGAGTAAATTGCATCAGAATTTTCAGGGATAGTTTTCACATGCCCATTTTCACCCTACAAAAAAAGTCACCAATAGCAGGAATGACTGACTGCCAACAGTGGTGATTGGTTTCACCTCTCAGGAGATGTGGATATGTATTCCTCTGGTATTAAAGTTAAAAATGCTTAAGAAAAACTTGGTTGATTCTACTACCTGACCCTTGCTCTGGCAAATTCAGAACAAATTTTGGTAAATCGTGAGGTATGTGTCTGTATTTAAATTGATTTGCCTTTTTCCTTTTCCATTGTTGAGTTCTCTTGTGTGTGTGTGTGTGTGTGTGTGTGTGTGTGTGTGTGTTCTTAGAGTTTCTTTAATAGCCTCCATATTGAACTTATGGACTATTCAGATATTATAATTTCTAACATTTGCAAAGGACCTGTATACTCAAATATCATAAAGAATGCCCTAGCTGGGGAAATCACAAAGGTAAAATTTTCTAATTGAAGAATACTTTCAATGCATAGTAGTTATGTCTTGATGGTGCACTGTTGTATATCAGGGTTTTTATGTCTGATCTGCCTATGAGTTATTCAATTATGGCACTGTGACTTTTGTTGAAGTTATCTGGTACCACTTCAGCACCCTGTTTTAATGACAACTAATGAAATTACTAAGGTGCTACTTTCAGGTGGTCTACCCTTTGTGTCTACTCTCAGTTAACAAGCTTTTTTTTTTTTTTTTTTTTTTTTGCTGTTTGGAATTAAGAAACCCTTTGATAATCTGGAATGATGGTGAAATCAAGTATCTATAGGCAAAGTCAGGGCATCAAAGGTAACCTGTGTTCTGAAGAGAGAAAAAGAAGGGAAGTTTATATAGAATCAATCTAACAACTACACAATAAGCTGATATCCCATTCCACATTTTCAAAAGAAGGCTGCCCACTGAAAAGGCTCACACATAAAAGTGAAAGAAATATCATCCACCAAATGCACATATCTCAAGACAGGAACACAAGAAGTATGAAAAAGCAAGGTAACATGATGCATCAAATCAGTTACTTTCCAAAACCTGATTTGAAAATAGTAAAGTGGATTAAAAGTTGGACAAGGAATTCAAAAGAAGGATTTTAATATGACTATAAAGAAGAACAAAAATAAATAGCTAAGTGATTTAAGAAAGTCCTTGCTAGATATGAAAAATCAATTCAGCAAAGAGATAGAGATGCAGGGAAAGAACCACATAGAAATCATGAAAATATAAAGCTTGATAAGTCAAATGAAAAACAAATTCTAACCAACAGTCTAGATGAATCAGGAAAAGGAACACAAGCTGAAGCAGGAAGATAAAGTATCTCATTCAAACTGTAATAAAGCAAAAAAAAAAAAAAAAAAAAAAGTGAACCGAACACCGAGGATCAATGAGATACCATTAATAGAAGAAATGTATGCATGATCAGAACAGACAAGAGAGTTAACCTGAGCCCCAAGTTAAAGACATAAAAAACCTAATTAAATATGTTATAGCAGAAAATTTTCCAGCTTTTGAGAGAAATGGACATCCAAGTGCAGGAGGCTTTCAGGACTCCAAATAGGTATGACTAGGAAACAATTTGTTTGCCATGTATTACAGTAAGCCTTCACAACATTCAGAGCAAAGACACAATAGTTAATGAAAAGTGATGTAGAAAAGCACTACGTCACTTATATTAAGAACATGAAAATATCCACATATTTTTCAGCAGAAACTCTAAAGATCAGGAGGCATGGAATGATGTTGATCAAGCCCTAAAGGAAAATAGTTGCCAAACTTGGTTATTATATTGAGCAACTTCATCATTTGGAATCAGGAGAAATAAAGGCCTTTCAAGATAAGCATAACCCAAAGGAATTCATGACTAAACCCCAGAATTATAGAAGATATTTTAAATACTGTAGCTATGGAAGAGGCAACAAAACAGTCATGAGATGACAGAAAAGCATAAGGCTCAATATAGGACTGGAAAACATGAGAATTAGGAAAGAATCTATGATGATGAATTCAGTAAACCTTCAACCCCTTGAGATAGGAGAGAAAGATGTGAATATAGCTTATTCAAAACACCAGAAGAAAAGTAAAATGAGAGATATTAGTGCACGTCATTCATTAATAGCATTAAAGGTAAATGTTCTTATTTCCTTTAATGACAAAATCCAGGTGAGCTGATTGGGAAAAGTACAAACCCAACTGTTTGTTGCCTGCAAGGAAGTTATCCGGTACCACTCTGAAATGACAGAAAATGATAATTCAAATGAGAGGAATCTGAAAGCATACAGGAGTACCTGTACTCAGATAATAGTCAGCTTTCCATCTGTGGGACAAAATGCCTGACATACACAACATAAAAGAGTAAAGGTTTATTTTGGCTCAGGGTTTCAGAAGTTTCAGTCCATGGTTGGATTTCTCCAGGCAGGCCAGCCAGGAAGCAGTGAATGGGAAAAAAAAAACAGGCAGAGGAGATGGGCTGGGGAGAGTATATTCCTTCAAGGGCATACCCACAGTGACCTACTTCCTCCAATGGGGTCATACCTCCCAATAGTTTATTCAGCTATGAACTTATCAAATAATTAATACTCTGATGAGATTAGTACCATAACTATGTTCCAAAATCCACACCACTGAATAATTGAGCCTTTCATGGGACGTGTTTGATGCAAACCTCAGCATTCCATCCCAGGCCCCCAAAAGGTCATGTGCATCACATTTTCCAAAGTGCATTCAGTCAATCTCCATGAGTCTCCTGTGTTGGGAGCAATGCTACATAATTCTAGGGAAAAATCATTTGAGTAGGCCTAGTTCTCCTGTCTACAGCCCAGCTAGGACATTCCAGACATAATTGCATTTTGGCCTGGGTCACAACTGAGACCTCAGTGATCCCCGGATGCTGTAATCTCCAGGACAAGACTGCACCTGCGGGAGACGCCAGGGAGGAACCAAATCTTCATCTGCGTAGTTCCTCATTGTTCTTAGATTTCCACCGCCCCCCAGCCTTTTGTTACACCTTGTTTATCCCAATGTGAAGTACTGAACTTTGCATTTCACTTGTTACATCTGTTTCTCCCGATGTACTGAATAAAAGGTGCTGCAAGCTAGGGGGTTTTTGTCTTTGCTGCCCAGAGCATCACTGATCAGACCCAAAGCTCAGCTTCTTCTCAGTCTCATTTGTCTACCTTTCCTGTAATTTGCCATGTGCTGCCGTGGCTCACAGGAGACTAGGGCTTGCTGCAGAGGTTCTGGTAACATCCCCTTCCCCTGTTCCCTACACTCCTGGTTGAATAGTTCCCACTTTGCTGAAAGCCCAAGTCCAAATCTCCTCTCAGATTCATGGCAAACTCTTAGCTGTGAGCCTTTGCAGAAATTAAAAGCAAATTATGTACTCTTAAGACAAATTGGCACAGGATTAAGATCCCCATCTCAAAAGGGAAGAACATAGGATTAGAAAGGAAGCATAGCAGGACAGTTATTTAGTCCCATGGTTCTATCCCCAGCATCTAGGGCACGTATTAGCAGGATGTGGATTCCAAAGTGCTTGAGTGGCTCCATCTCTATGGTCTTGTTGGTTGCATCTCAGATGACCTCTCTCATGGGATGTGTTTGCTTGTTGTCTGAGCTTTCTTTAGCAAATATTCTCTATTTCTAGCATCTCTAACTACCTGAGGTCTTGAGTGCAACTTTGGCCTGTCTTCCACAGTGTAATGCATCACATTCTCGGTGTTTCTCAGCATGGACTCCAACCCTGTTACTCATTGCCTGGCCTCTCAGCCCTTCTCTTGAAATCCTAGGTAGACTCTTCCATGGCCCCACAACCCTTGCATTCTGCATGCTTCCAAAACTTGCATGAGATGGAAGATGCTGAGGTCTCCCAGTAGTGTGAGAAAGAACAAGTTCTCCTTGCACTGGGCCCCTGAGGGCAAGGATGTCTGAGCATGTGGAAAGTTCTTGTTAGACAGCCCTTGTACCCAGTAGTCCTTGCGGCTCTCCTTTTAAATAAAGATTTGAAGAATTAACAAATTTACACCTGTGAGTCTGCATTGAATGGACTATCCCATTCCTTGGATGCCCTAAACTCATCTTTGATTTTTTTTTAAAAATTAATTTTATTGGTACATTTTAGGTATACAATATAATGGCATTCATTCATCATTGGAAATTTGCACCTTTATGTAATCTCTCTTGGTTCTTATTTTTTTCCCATTCCCCTGCCCTCCCTTCAACCCCTCCATTCCTCCCTATATACAAAGACTTCATTTCCATTTTTTCATTTTCTCATACTCATTCCATTCCCTGCTTTCCTCTCCCCTACCCCTCCCACTTCCCCTTCCCCTTTGCCCATTTTGTTCCTATTTCACATTATCTATTATACCTTTTAGTCCTTATTTTCACTTTCAGTTTCTCACACTAGAGAGACTATTTGGTATTTACACAAGTGTGTCCTATTTATTTCACTTAAGAGTATCTCCTCAATGTGCATTCATCTTTTATTTTTATAATGCTGCAAAGTATTTATTTGTAATGACGCGAATCTCTTCAGCAATGCTTTTCTTGACTGAAATTTCCCATGTGCTACTTTTCTGTCCAACTGCACATTTTTCAAATCTTTCTGCATTTGGACCTCCAATTTTCTCTATAAATCTGAATAAAACCAGCAGCTCCATTCATGCCAGAGAATGGATATTGTATTTCCTTGAACCTTCCTCTTCCACATAAAGAGTCCAGCATCTGTAAAGGCAGCCTCCCACAATGTTTCAGGACATGGACAATATTCAGACAAGTTCTTGCCAGAAGGTGACACCCATGGTCTCTAGTCCTATTAGCAAGAGTGTCCACATTCTCCTATACAATCTATCAGCACATTCTCTGCTGCCCACATTCCTAATGTTTTGGTTTCCTGAACTCATAGAAGAATTACCATTCAAGCTCTGCTTATAGCATCCTAGAATTCCCTTAGTTATATTCTCCAGACATTTCCAAACTCTTCCCGTACAACAGTTCCAAAGGCTTCTGAACCACATGGTCAGATATAGTCACAGCAATGACCCCACTTGTTGATACTAATTTTCTCTAGTCATTAAGGTCTACAGAGGAACAGAATCTATTGGATGTATGTTAGCTTTCTTACAAGATCAGAGAGGCTACGTAGTTCATAATGGCTGCCTGGATGCTGGATAGACAGAGTAGCCAGTAGCTTCTTGGTCAAGAATCTGGAAGCCTCAGGATAGGAAGGACCAAAGATACAGACCCAGTCTGAGGTGCAATACCTGGTTGTTCCTTGAACAGTTGCTAGTGTGGTTTCCTATGAAAGGCTGAGGAGCCTAAGGTGCCATATCAAAGGCAACGGCAGCAGCAAGACACACCTACTGAAACAGAATTCAGCTCTGAAGTATATTCTGACTTTTTCCTCCTTATTCTTGTCATTCTATCCATACTACAAGCCTACCAAATGTAGCCACCTGCAATCAGGGCAGGCCTTCTTCTCTGTTTGCTCTCTTACAGGCCAATCATCTCTGGAAATTCACTCTCAGCCACACACAGATGTATGCTTTGCTAATATAAATCCAGTGAAGTTGACATTAAGATTCATCATCACAATTCATTTCCACAAAACACGTGTCAAGCGATGATTACTCAATAGAGAGGGGAAAAAAAGAGGTGCCTCTACATGGTCATAAAGGGAACAATCCATGCAGATTGTATTGAGATTGTAAATATGTATGCATGGGACATTGGTGTGCCCAATTTTATTGAACAAATAAGACAAAAAGGGAGAAGTCGGTCTCAGTGCAACAAGAGTGTGTTGCTTTAATCTCCCACTGTCCCCAATGGATACATCTCTAGACAAAATCCCAATAAAGAAACTTCAGGATTTATTTGTAGTATAGATGAAATGGACTTAACAGACTTGTAGAGAATGTTCCATTCAACTGATATAGGATACACTTTCTTTTTGTCAACACATGGAACTTCTTCCTAGATATATCCTATTCCTTGGACCAGAAAGCAAGTCTTACAAAATACAAAAAACTAAAGAATTTATTACCTCTTATTTATTTGTTTTGTACATTTTAGAATGGAATGAACATAACAATCAACACCAAGATAGGCTATAGATATTGAACTCGTGAACATTGCTGTGTATACTCTCAACTGATCAGTGGGTCATTGAAAAGTGAAGGGCTAATTATAAATTTCTTACAAGCAAATGAAAACAGAAACACAATATACAAGAAGTTTTGGAAGACAGTCAAAGCAGTAGTAAGAGACAAGTTTTTTAGCCATCAATGTCTACTTTAACAAAGCAGAGTAATTTTAAGTAATTAACCTACAGATACATCTCAAGATCTTAAAAACCAAACACAGATCAAATGCCAAATGAGCAAAAGGATGAGAGTAGAAACAATTTGAAGAAGGACAGAAAGAATAACACAAACCGTCAACTGCACCACGAATGGTTATTTGAAGAGAAAAACAAAATTCACAAAACCTTATCCAAAATACCAATAAGAAATAGAGAGGTAAGACTGAAATACAACTGGAGATGATAAAAGGAATATTAAAATAGGTTCCACTGAAATCTATAGGATTATTGGGGAATATATTGAATATTTCTTGCCTCTAAATTGGGAAAACTAGAAGAAATATAAAATGTCTAGGCAATATGACCTACCAAAAGTGAACATAAGGATTTAAATAACCATCTAGATCAGTTACAGGGAATGAGTTTGAAATAGTGATAAAAGGTCTCTTAATAAAGCAGGCAGAGGACTATATGGATTCACTGCTGAATTTCACCAGGCCTTTAAAGAAGAACTAATACCAGAAACCTCAAACTTCCATAATATTGAAAGAGAAGGAATACTTGCAAACTCATTTTATAATGCCGATTTTAACCTTACAACAAAAGCAGAAAAAGATACAGCAACGACAAAGAAAATTATCTATCAATATCTTTGATTAATATAAATACAAAGTCCTTAATAAAATACTTGCAAATGGATTTCAGAAGCACATTGAAAATATCATAAACCATGATTGAGTTGGTGGCATTCTAAGGATGCAAAGGTGGTTCAGCAAATGAAAATTAATAAACGTAGTAATATAGAACATAAATAGAATCAAGAATAAAAAAATCACATGATCATGTCAATCCATGTAGAAAAATTCTTCAGAAAATTTAAGGTCACTTTGTAATAACTGCCCTGAATAAGCCAGGTGCTTAAGGACTATATCACAATATCATAAAAGCTATCTATGAGAATCCCAAGGCCACCATCATCCTGAATGGGGAAAAACTGAAGGAAAGATACAAAATGAGCATGCAAAAATCACTAGCTTTTTTAAACACTGATAATGATCTTGCTGAGAAAGAATTCAGAGAATGAATCCTATATAGAATAGCCTAATCAAAAAGAAAACTAGAAAAAATCTAACCAAAGAGGTAAAACAACTCTACAATGAGTGTTGTATTTCTGATATTTTAATTCTTATTATATGATGTGGAGTAGTCTTCTTCTAATCACGGCTATCTGAGGTTCTGTGTGTTTCATTTATCTGTATGTTAATTTATTTTTCCATGTGTGGAAAGTTTTCTGCTATTACTTCTGTAAACAAGTTTTTGTGCCTTCTGTTGTCCTTTGAGTTTTCACTAATTCCCATTACTCATATATCAATCCTCTTTTAGTCATCTCAGAGCTGTTGGATTTTTAATGTTCTCTTGTTGTTTTTAAGGTGTCTCCTATTAACTGATCATTGACCCCAGCCCTGTCCTCACACTCTCTTCACATCGGTCACTTATGCTACCCATATTTTCATTCATGTTTTTTATCTTGTGGATTTATGTTTTGACCTTTCTTATGGTCCCTCATTCTTTTCTATACAGGGCATTCATGTTTTGCATCTCCTTCTTTAGGTCCACTAGCTGTTCATTAGTGTCTTCTATAGACTCACTGACAATTTGTTTCATAAGGGTCATTATATAATTATTTATATGTTCTTTAATTCAGCAAGTACCTTATTGAACTGTTTTACCTTCATTGGTATCCTTTCAGACCTACATGCTATGTGGTTAATGATTTCCTCCCCCTCAATGACCCCTGAACTGGTTTTGGGGGAAGTTGGGAGTTTTTGGAGACATTTTGTTGTCTTGTCTTTTCATCTTTCTGGGAGGTTTTGTTTATTTGTGCTAAAGTTTGCAAATTCTTTGGCCCAGTGCTCTATTATTTGGAAGTGAGTCACAGTATTGTTTATGACACCTCAGCTGATCCAGATATTGGCATACAGAGAAAACCAACTGGAAGCCACTACTAATTAATAATTATAGTAGTAAATTCAGTGACAACAATAATGTCAAATGTCAACTGGATATTGACAACCCCTCAGAACCACTTATGAGCCATTCTTTTTTTTTTTTTTTTTTGGTACCGGGGATCAAACTCGGATCCTTGCGCTTGTGCAGCAGGCGGTGAAACCACGGAGCTAAATCCCGGCCCCTTATGAGCCATTCTTAACCAAAACAAAGAGGACTCTGATTTAAGTGAAGATAATTATGCCACCCTTATATTGACCTATATTCGTTCAGACCATAAATTTCTGCTGTAGGTAGGTAGCAGGGCCAGAGCAGAAACATACTACTATATTAAATGATTTCTTTTTTAGGATCACCCCCTGTGACTATTCCTTCTGAACCTAGCCTCCCACAACAAAATACAAGTTCCATGTTATTCCTGGTCTGAGCCCAGACCTCCCAGAGGGATCCCAGGATATCCCTATTTAGCTGTCACCCCCGCTAAGCCTAATTTCCAAGGCTGTCTCTCACTTGGTCCCTGTGGTAGGACATCACTTCAGTCCTGGAGCAAAACACTCCTCCTGGTGTTCAACTTTTCTTTGATCAGGTCAGTTTGTTGGTTGTCACCTCTGTTGCCCTGTGTTGTGGAGAACCCAGGGTTTGGACCAGGGCACTTGGTCCACAAAAATTATATCTTCCTCACAAAATTATATCTTCTCTTCAACGATGTCTCAGGGACATTAATGATGACATGGCTGTCTGTACTGTGAACTTTACTTTGACATCTATTGTCTTTTGGTAAAACTATACTTCATCTGTGCGCTAGGTAAATTGGCTACTTCTGTCACTCATGGATCCACAGGCACAAAGGAAAAAGGTATTGCTGTATAAAATCACCAGCTACATAGACCATTCCACCAGAACAATAAATATGTCCTTGCTTACATAGATCATAGGAACTGTTGGTGGGAGATTAAATTGGCAAATCTCTTTGGCATTCTCTAATGAAGTTGAAAATAACTACACCTTAGAAACTGCACTCCTAAGTATTTACCTTGGAGAAAATATTGGCATACACACACCCCCAAACATGTACAAGAAAGTTTATCATTACATCAAAAATGAAAACAAACTTAAATATTCATCACATGGTGGCTTTTCGAATAGACAAATCTATGGTGGAATCATGTATACAACTATGAACATATTCTCATTTAGGCTCAACATATTGGGTGAGACTCATGAACATGAGGATGAATGAAAATAGCAAGTTAAATTCTATTAATAAAAATGTAAGAAAGGACAAAATAAAGCTATGCTATTAGATTGCATATAACATGGATAAAACCATAAAGGAAATGATTACCAGGAATGTCAAAATAGTGATTACCTCTGGAGGGATGGCAATAGGGGAGGAATTTAGAAAGAGCATGCTGGGGCTTCTGGCCTGGCTGCATTCTTTATTAATTAAACAGTGCTTTTCTGGGTATTTATGTCATTTTTTGGTATTAAACAGTGGTACATTTGTGGTACCACTCCTTTCAGTTTGTATGTTACAGTTCATATTTTTAAATCAGAAGAGAAAAGACTCTTACAATAGGGTTGGTGAGTTGGGATGAGGCTAGGGAAAAATCACCAGAAATGTTCTAGAAACAGAAATCACTTCGTATCATTGAAATGGAAAGTGAAGGAATTTGACTGCTTAGTTAATATATGAATTAACAAATAATTTTTTGGTGGAGTGGGTTACCTTAAAGTTATACTCATGGCTCTGTATAACATTAGCCAGGTTTGCATATAACCCAGCGACCTTACACTAATACTGTCAAAAGTATCTGCTTTCTCAAATTTGATTGGGCATGTTTTTAAATCAATTAGACATGCATTTGTGGAAAAGAAAAAAATCTTTTTTCCTTGCTTGAAGTTCATGTGATGAATATGGAAAAGATAAATGTACAAGCTACAGATTGGGAGTAAAATAATCACAGGAATATATAAAACATATATTCAACAAATAAAAAATCAGAAACTAATACTAAAACATTGTGCAATTCAATTAGAAAATGGACCAAATGCATAAATAAACATTTCACTGAACATGGTAACCATCTGAAAAGATATTCAACATCATTTTCTATCGGAGAAATGAAATTAAAACTACAATGAGATATCACTATTCACCTACTAGAATGATGAAAAGAGTAACAACAGCAAATGAGTAGTGCAGAAATGGATCCATTCATATATTCTTTGTTGGAATGTAAAAACAATGCAGCAGTTCTGGAAAAATAGAGTAGCTGATCATTTCTTTTCAAAGTAAACATATTCATACTATGAGAAACTACTCAGATGCAGAAAGGAACAAACTATTGATACGTGAAGCCACTTGAATAGATCTTTAGGGAATTATACTCAGTGAGGAACAATGCCAAGTTAACACTTGCACACTATATGATTCTATTTATTTAGCATTTTAAGGTTCACATTGAACATTCCAATATGTAACATATTTTGATTGTTACAGTTTAGATCTAAAATATCCTCCTAAAGTCTCATGAATTTTGAAAGTGATTATATCATGAAGGTACTATGCTCACCAGTGGATTCATCCTTTGATAAGTTCAGTAGCTGAATGTGCTTTAGGATGTCGGTCTTGGTTGGAGGTGGGTCACTGGGGACACGACCTGGAAAAGTGTATTATTTTCTAATGCACCTCCCTTCTCTCTCTGCTTCCTGGTTTCCATGAGTTGAACAGCTTGCTTCCACCATGCCCATGCAACCGTGCTGTGTCTGCCTTCAAGCCAGAGGACCATGGACTAAAAACATGAGCCAAAACAAACCTTTAAATTGTGGGTGTCAAATATTTTGTTCCAGAGATCAGGAAGTGACCAATACAGATATTTTATATCCCCTTTATTTACCATTCCACTTTTAAAACTATTTAGTCATCAGGGTCAAGAACTGGAAGGCTCTCCAAAGCCTCTTCCAGGCCATCTCTCTTTATTCTACCCTCAAGTAAACTCTTCTTCTTTTAGGTTCACACAATTCTTTTAGGGGCACACTCCCTACCCCACCCACCTAGGAACGACAGTCTGCTGCTCACTCTTTTGCTTCCTGCTCATACTGATTGAAGGGCTGGCTTACACCTATCCCTTCCACACGTCTGTGCCCATAACCCTTAAAGACCACGTGCCAGCTGTGCATCACAGTTCCCTGACATTCTAACTCCTGCTGATCTCCCACATTCCTCCACAGTTGCTGAGAGCCCTGATCTCAGCCTGCTGCTTTTCACCTGGGAGACTCATCTCATCTGTCACAGATAGGGACATCCCATCTCTTGTCTGTGACTACCTCACTCCAGCTTTTCTGCCTATCCTCATTAGGCTTTTTGAGTTATTTTCTTTTCATCATTTTTTTCATCATGCCCCTTTGTTTGGGATCCCATTTAAGCTTGCCTCCTATACACAACATCATACTCATCCTGTTGGTGATATGCAATGTTTAATTGGAAGTTTTTTTTCTTTTCACAGCATCTGCCTACACAACATCAGTCCTGAAGGACTCCACCACTGACCTCCCCTGTGTCAGTGCCTTGCAATTGACTGTTGGCATAGAAATAATAAAAACAATTCATATTGGCATCACATTAAAATGTTAATTATGGAGTTCAGCACATGTCTAAATAGGCTAGAAAACTTCAGCTCTTTTCTTCTGCAATTGCTATTTCTCTGACTCTCAGAAGACAATCTATAGCAGACATTGTAAAATTATCCTTGTTTGTAGAGTCCTGACTTTTCTTGAGTTACATGGAATCACACTGGGACTAATCTCAGAGTTTTTATCTTGTGTCAAATGGCCATTGGAGGATTGTAAGGATGGTCCTAGGGAATAAGGGCTGATAGTCACTATCATTTACAAAATTTTACAAATGTTTTTTAATTGATCCACTGAAAAATATCCCTACCAAAATGTTCTTGGTTGACTTTCAACAGGCAAATGATACAGCTTAGATTGAAAAGAACATGGAGCAGAATTGATGTTTTAATCTCATTCATACTGGTAGAAAATTGATTTCATCAACATTTATCAGAATGTTTCTGTTCCTACCCCCAATAAGTTTCCTTTTTCATTTTACAAAAGATATTTATATATTTAATTCTGAAATCTTACCCTGTTGCATTGCCCATGATATAGGTGCCCATGATGCACTAAATTAAGGAACATTTGTAAATATTGCTAACAGAGAAGCTTTCTTCAACTAAACCCATGACAGGGATTTGTATATTTATAAGACATTTCTATTAATAGAGGAGTTTAAGTTTAGAAATGGGGCACTGGGCTTATATAGTGATGCTTTGAATCCAAATATATTACAGATTGTGAGATGGGAGTGCTGACAAATTTCGTGCAATGACTGTAACAAATGTTGTTAGTAGTGGTACTGTCTTATCTATGGGAAGGCCTTAAGACTTACCTGTCTATCTATTGTAAGATATATGTGTCAAATGTGTAAAAAGCAGATCAGCAGATACCAATCAGCAGCAAAACTGGGCTCTGAATTTTCAGCATTTGCAATAGTGAGAAAGCATTTGGATGAATACTTTCCCTTGTCTACATCTACCAGTGTGCCTCAGCTGCATATTTTGTTGAATTCAAGAGGTCAAATATCCTGTTGATTTCCAAAAGTTAAACCATATGGCTTAGCATGAAAGGAACATGCATCAGAATTAATGCTTTGATATTTTGTTAAGGACTAGTAGGAAAATTATTTCTTCAACATTGTTGAATATTTTCAATACACATTCATTTTTCCTTAACTAAGGGGGCACCATTCCAAGGAAGCCCTGTTAACAAAAATCATTACTAATTCTCCTGCAAACCTGAATTCACAAGGGCCCATCACCTCTCCTTCCTTTTCTCTCTTCAGTTTTCTGTGGATTTTCACAAAACACTCAAATGCCCTATGAAAGTAGACTTTCTGTTTATATACAAGTTTAGGACAATAAATTCTCCAAATGCAAATTAGGATATGAAGTAGCTTCATCATTCCAGAAGAAGATATCAATTATAACTGCCAAATGCATGGCTATATACTACTTTTAATCATAAAATGATATTAATTTATAAAGATTATCGGGCTGGGGATTTAGCTCAGTGGTTTCGCTGCCTGCTGCGCAAGTGCAAGGACCCGAGTTCAATCCCCGGTACGAAAAAAAAAAAATCTATAAAGATTATGAAGTTTCTAGTTCTTAGCATAATTTTTTCCTCTTTGTAATGTTCTTTGAGAAGATCTACAAACTTAAAATCTGGTATGATTTTTATGTTTTTCATAGCCAAATTGAAAATTTAAAATGCATAATTTTCAATTTCATAGGGTGTTTTAACAGATATGAACAAGTTTTAGCTTCACAAAACAAGGTGCTCTAAATTAGAGTGACTGGTTTAATTTGTAGTCACTCAGTGATATTCATGAGGTCTTCTTAATATGTTTCTTAGATGCTGAGAAAATAAGTGACTCTAATATCTGCTTCACAATTTCTTTGCAAGTCAGGGGGATTCAGAGAATCTAGCTGAGTATGACAGATGACTGAAAATAATTTTCATTATAAACAACTACAGAATTTTGTTACACAACTCAGAAAGAGCTCAGTGAATGATAATGCATGTCCAAATTCATGTTATTAGCATCAATTTATATACATAAGTTTTCTCATTATGAGCATATATCAAAAAATAGGAATAGACATTGTATTGAGCTTCATTTTATTCAAAGAAATAAGTGATAGTTGCCCATAGAAAAATAAACTAATTTTTGTAAATCTTATCCTTTTTATCAAAGATGCATTCTAATAGATATTTACTTCTTTCACTTAATAAATGAATTTTACACTACATATATATTGCTTTGAGCTGTAATATTCTGATTTCTATAGTGGTAATTCAATTCAGAAAAATATCAACATTTTGAACCCAATTTATTCAGTTATGAATGTAATGATTTTTAATGCAAAAGCATATATATCTGTTATGGCTTGTGTTTAGATGTCCTGCTCAAAGCCTCTTGTGGATGAGGTGGGGCTTTCTTTTTCAGAGGTGGCTGGATCTAAAGTGTGTGATCCCAGGACTAACGGCATGTGATTACTAAAACACTATATGTGAGTGACTGGTTTGGCACCAACCTAATCTCAGTAGTCTGGATGGCATATAAGGGGTAGAAGGTCTCTTGTTGGTTTTGCTGTCCTACCACCATGAGCTGTTGCCTCTCTGTCACCCTGCCTTAGAGCCAGCTGATTATGGATTGAACTGTAAGCCAAATAAACCTTTCCCCCTTTAACATTGGGTGTTGAGTATTTTGTCTCAGCAATGACAGAAAAGTAACTGAGACAATATCGTTACCTTAGGGATAAGTGTTACAGTCACAAGGTAAAAATTCTGAAGCAAGGATATATTAAATTAGCATAAAATCCTATAGTAGAACCAGAATAAAAATGTAAGTTCAAGAAGAAAAGTAGCTGATGAAATACCCAAGTACTATACCTATTAACAAACAGCATTCTCATTTTTAAAATTTGTAAGAGTGGGTATTAAAAGTCAGTATAATATACATGTTCCACTGGATACATTAGGAAGAATGTTACAGTTTTATTATTTAATAGTACTTTACATTATATCATAAATTACATTGTTAAACCATTTAAATTTTGATGAAAATCTCTAGATGTCAGCATAAAAATATGAGAGGGGGTAACTAATTTTCTAAACTTTCAGAGAGTACTCAGGCAAAGAATTTGAAAATTTCTGTTGCAAGTCAATCACAATGTTCCCCTCCTCACTGGCAGGGTAGGGCCTAGGATTGAACCTGTGATCAAGCCTGAGCCAATGAAGACTAGGCAGAAGTCAGCAGGGGGTGGTTCAGGGGAAGGATTTCCTTGAAAATGGATTCTCCTTCCCTCTCTTTCTATTTTAATGTAATCTTATGAAAATGAGACTCTTTTTTGCCAATCCAGCCATTCTGTAACCTAGGGAAGGAGTACTACACAAAGGGTGGTGGAATGGAAGAATGGAAAGGCTTGGGTCTTTGATGATGTTGTTGAGCTACTGATACCTCTCCAGAACTGTTCAGCCTTGAACTTTACATTAAGGAAGTAAAGAAAGTTTAATTGTTTAAGGTGTTTCAGGTTCAGATTTCTGTTGGCTGTAACCAAAACATCTAGAAAATTGAAACTCCCAAATCTGCTAAAGAAGGTGAACCAGTCTGTCCCGCCACTCCTGGCCCAGAGGTAGGGGCTTCTGAGCCACCTTCCCACTGCTCCTGGTCCAGAGGAAGGGGCTTCCTGGCCACTACCCCTCCTGCCATTCCAAGCCCAGAGGAAAGGGCTTTTGGGCCGCCTGCTGTCCCACCACTCCTGGCCCAGAGGAAGGGGCTTCCCGGCCACCATCCATCCTGCCACTCAAAGCCCAGAGGAAGGGCTTTTGGGCTGCCATCTGTCCCACCACTACCAGCCCAAAGGAAGGGGCTTCCGGGATGCAACCCATCCCCCTGCTCCCAGCCCAGAGGTAGGAGCTTCTGAGCCTCTGTCCCATTGTTCCTGGTCCAGAGGAAGAGGCTTCCGGCCCACCATCCCTACTGCCGCTCCTGGCCCCTAGCCCACCCCTCCCAGCTCAGAGAAGGTGAGACGCGCGGGCGCCAACAGCAACCCCCCTGCCCACCCAGTTGAAATGAGAAAACACGTAAATGAGTCTCAAAATCAGACTTCCAGATCACCTACAGCAACCCCAAAGGGAAATGAGATGGAACACTCTGAT
>NW_004624734.1:40910508-40926578 GCF_000247695.1 Heterocephalus glaber | reverse complement strand
TGATTTGATTCCTGGGCTGATATTTCAAAATTGCTTAATGTAGGTATCTTTGTTGCTTGTGTTTAAAACCCTTGTGGAATGATTGCTTTTCAGAGGTGTCTTCCAGATATAGCTTGTGTTTAGGTTTTGAGACTCTAATGACTCTGAGGCTATTTTATGTTCATTATACCAGGAAGGAAAACTGATTAGATCCATCACAACATGTTAGCCCAAATGATACAATCAGCAATACCGTAGCATCAAGCACAGCTTAGAAAATGACAATTTGTGGTAGTTATTAATCTATCACATTTAACTATGTGAATTAAATCAAAACCAAGGACCAACCCAGCATATGTTTATAGTGAATAAACTCTTCAATATAGCATCTTTCCCCTTTGGGGTGGGGAGTTAGAAGGAGTTGGGGAGGGAGGGACAGGTAGAAAGATCAGGAAAGATTAGTGGTGAGGCCAGAAGACACAGGAAGATCACACAAACTCTAAGAAATTGTTAAAGGCAAGAGGAAAAGGCAGAATGAAAGAACAAAGATGTGAACAGAATCACCTAACAGCAACAGGGAGACTAGATACTGTATTTACTTTCCTTTAGAACTAATGATAATCAAGAGAAGGAAAAGAGAAGAAAAGAAAAATAAAGGAGAAATCTGAATTCAGTGCAGAAAGGAACAAATAGGGAGATGAAGAGCAATGTGGGACAACAAGAGAATGAGAGAGAGAGAGAGAGAGAGAGACAGAGAGAGAGAGAGACGATAAAAGAGAGAAAAGTAAAAATTTGAAGATTAGAAAAAAGTAAAAATTAAGAATTAAAAATATGAGAAAAACATTTTTTTCTTTTTTGCAAATAGCAATAGAAATTATGGGCCTCCTTCAGGGTATGTCTCTGCTGTCACAGTAGACAATGTAGGCATCCATGTGCATATACAAGTCAGTGAGGCTCATCAAGCCAGCAGCAGACCTGTGAGATTTAAGCAGATTTCTGGCTGCTAGTCCCAAATTGAGCTCCCTGTCCCCCCGCAGGGTTGAACTCTGCAAAGTTCTACTGCAGATTCCAGTTGCCCTTCCCCTGAAGATAGTGCAGGTTTTGGTGGGAGGTGATGATCCCAGGTGATGATCCCTCCAGCTTACCAAGTACGGTGGTCTGGTGTGCCTTTATTGTAGAGATTCTCTTTACTTTTCCGTTGAGCTGCAGTTTTCATCGAGGAGCCTGAGAAACCCTCTTTCTGTTACTAACTTGTGCTCTATCTTGTGGCGCTCAGGACAAGGGCCTCTACAATCCCCTGTGCCTCTGTAGTGTGGAATCATGGTAGCAGAAGAGCTGGGAGGCCAGAAGCAGAGGGGAGGCGGGTAGGTGGGACTGGGCCTAGCAGGTGCCCACGTGGCTAAGCAGAGCGCATGGATGGGGCCAGGGCTCCAAGCCACACCTGGGACCTCACCGTGGTGTGGGCGGGGCCCGGGATGGAGCCAGGGGGCTTCACGGGGCTTGGCTCTCCTGCTTCCTCTGGTTGGTCGCGCTGAGCTGAGTGCCGGATGGGAGGCTCAAGTCTTTTGCTTGTGGGAACAGATTTTCTGGAAAGGGCATTTGAATTCCTCCAGCTTCCTTGAACTTGATTTTCACTATTATGTCCTTTATATTGTATCCACAAGTTATTTCTGACTTTCTCAGACTTACTTTCAGCTAGTGTCCCTCAAGAAACCAAAGCCCCTTTTCGAAGTCGCGGAGCTGGGCGAGTGGACTTCCGCTGCCGCCCCGGGCTTCCCCGCGGTGCTGTGGTCGCCCCCCAGCTCCCCTGCGGACCTTGCCACCAGACTGCCCTCCTTCTGGCTGCCTCTGTGCTCACCTAGGTGGCCCGACAAGACTCCAGGTGAACTACGGTACGGGACACCTCTATCGACCCTCGTCCCCTTCTCAGGCGGCTGGGATTCGGTTGAATGTGGAACCGAATTCACTTGGCGCGTGCCGGCCAACTGAAACCCGAAGTCCCCTCGCTGGCCAGGTACCCGCGCGGGAGAGGGAAGCGCAGCAGGACTGCGACGCGATGCTGCGTGAGTGGGAAGCTGATTACACCGCGGCCGAACCGCTGCTTGACAACCTCCGAGTGTTGCTTAGTTTTTTTGTTTTCCTGCACAGCGAGCTCCGGTTTTTTAGAGGAAAGAGAACGGTGGTGAAAGCGCCAAAAATTAGATTGAAATGGGCACAGAAATCGACTTTCTGAGAGACCAAAATCAAAGAGTAAATGAAGTTCTTAGGCAGTACCAAATGGCAAAGTTTTCCAATTATTCATCTATTCAGAAAACTATCCCCAAAGGAGATGGAGATGACACATTAGTAAACTCAGAAGTTGACCAGCTTTTTAGCACTTCTCATTACTGAGTATGATAAACATCTGGCAGAACTAGGTGGGCAGCTGAAACATTATCAGAAACAGATGGGTGAGATGGACTACAACTTGAAAATGTCATCAAAGAAAATGAAAGGCTGCACAGTGAGTTAAAAGATGCTGTTGAAAAGCAATTGGAGGCCCTTCCTTTTAGCTTGGAAAGAGGAAACGATACCTTTCCAGATGATAAACAGTCAGAAACCTTAGAGAGCAATTCCACCTAGCCAATCAAGAAAAGACTCAGGCTGTGGAACTCTGGCATAATGTTTCTCAGGAGTTGAACAGACTACAGAAACTTTACCAGGAACATATGACTGAGGAGCAGATTCATGTATTTGAAAGCCAAAAACAAAAGACTAACCAACACTTTGTGAAAACAGTAACTGAGCAAACTGTGGAAATCGAGCAACTTCTAAATCAACTTAGACTTGGACTGAAGAGACTAGAAACCTGGCAGTACCACGTGCAGACCAAATAAAAGCCCCAACAAAGATCTACTCTCTCAAGTCAAAGAACTAAGAAAGGTCAGCCTAACATGACAGAAAACTTTTTGACAATAACCTCTCTACACCAGCCACATAATACAGAAAAGATCTGTGGACCTACCTATACCCATGCCTGTAAAGGTGTAGTGGGGAACGTGGGCTTCAACTTAGCTGGCAGTAACAAGGCGACCCTCTACCCCCTAAAGGAACAGCATCACAGGAAATACATCAAAATAGTTTTAAGTAGATCTCATAATACCCCAAAGGCCTGGTTTTCTATCAAAAATTACTTACAATTCCAAGAATCAAGAAAATCTCAACTGGAATGAAAAAAAAATGACAGAGATGTCACAACTGTTTGACAAGGATTTTTAAATAGCCACAATAAAATACATAAATGAGCAGTCACAAACAACCTTGAAGCAAAAGAAAAAATAGAAATTCCCAACAAAAAAGTGAAAAATCTCAGCAAAGAGATTGAACATTTACAGAATAATTAGAAAGAAAATTTAGAATTACTATACTTGTCTGAAAGGATTCAATTCTCTAATGAAAATGTCTTCCCAGATATTTACAATTGAAATTAATGTAATTTGTGTTAAAATGCTTATAGTTTGTTCACATGTGTGTATATGTATTTATGTGTGTGTATGTGTGAGATAGATTTGACAATATAATTCTAATTTGATGAAATAGTAAAATGTCAGCTACCAAAACTATTGTGTAGAAGAATAACAAACAAAATTATCAATGATTTTGGTCAAATAGAATGAAATAAAAAGTATATGTAGGGCTGAGGATTTTGCTCAATGGTTCCGCCGCCTGCCTTGCAAGCACAAAGTCCCAAGTTTGATCCCAGGTACCAAAAAAGTAGATATAGAAGTTTGGCATATGACAGAGTTGGCATTATAAATCAGTAAGGAAAGAATGTTGTTAGGAGTGGTTATTATATAGAAGAAAAAAATTGCAAAATTTTGCTTTTCACATTTAGTATTTATGTGGTTTTAAGGATTAAATATCTAAGTGTGAAAAGCTAAACTTTAAAAACTCTCTTTTAAAAATATTAGAGAGTCTTTAACATTGTGCTAGGGAAAGATTTTTTTTTAAATTTTTAAGCTAAATTTATTTTAGCTGGTACTTAAAATTAGACATATTAATGGAATAACATGATGTTTTTGTTTCAATGAATGCATACATAATATATACAAAAGTATTTCTTGTCAGGACTTACCTACAAGCCCCAAAGGAATAGATTTATATATTTGACTATGTTAAAATATAAAACTTGTTAAATAAAACAGCATGTCAAAAAAAAGGCGAACCAGTGAAATGCAAGACATTTGCAATGCATTTAACTGACAACAGATTAGTATTGAGGATTCACTAACTAAGCATCAGTAAGAACAAATAAAAGTCCACAGAAAATTGTGCTAAGGCTGTGAACACATATTTCAAATGTAGCAGGCCAGGCGTGGCAGTGTGCACCTATAATCCCAGTACTTAGGCTGAAGCAGGAGGATTGCCTTGAGTTCAAGGCCAATCTGGGCTACATAGTGAGTTCAAGGCCAGCCTGAACTACATGATGAGACCCTGTCTCAAAAAAAAGGAAAGAAGAAAAAAGAAAGAAGTCATAGCAGTCAGGAAGGAAGATGCAAGTTAAAACAATCTGATACAGGGCCAGGGATTTAATTCAGTGGTTCCGGCGCCTGCCTTGTAAGCACAAGGTCCCAAGTTTGATCCCTGGTACCAAAAATAACCCAATCTGATACAGATTGAATATTCCTTATCTAAATTGGGAACAGAAGTGTTACATATTTTGTATTCTTGTCAGATTTTGGAATATTTGTGTTTCTGTAATGAACTATCTTGAGATGAGTCCCAGTCTAAATATGAAATTCATTTATATTTCACATATACCTCACACACATAGCCTAAAGGTAATTTTATACACTGTATTTAGTTCACCTGAGTTTTAACTGTGACTTGTCACTTGAGATCAAGTGTCACTTGAGGTCAAGTGTGAAATTTGCTACTTGTGGCGTCATGTCAGTGCCGAAAAAGTTTTCAGTTTTGGAGTGTTTCAGATTCTATATTTTTTGATTAGGGATGCTCAATCCGTACCTACTCAATGTCAAAAAATAAAGTAGAATGCAAAAGCTAGATATAAAGGATTATAGTATGATACAATTTATATGTATTTCAGGTATTATAAATAATAGTACAGTTGATTATGGATATATATTTTAGCTATAGAGAGATATCCATAATCAGTGTACATATAGTAAAAGAATAAGATGTATATATAGTGTATATGTGTGTGTTTATAAGAGTAAAGTAATGACATTTCCAGAAATGATAGACCTTAACTTCAAGTTAGTTGTCTCTGTGGACTGAGGCTATTGGTATGAGTAGGGAATTGAAAGGAGCCTAGAAGTCTGTCACTAAAGGAATGGTTATGCAAAATATGGAAATTACATCTGTGAAAACTATGTATCATTTACAAACATGTTATTACATGTAAAGGTAGAGTTATAACAGCATATATACATGTAAAATGATTTTATTTTAAAATATATGAACCTTTAGCATCAAAACACATACATACAATAATAGCATGTATTTTATTACATCATACATTCAAAGATCATATCATATTTTAATACGCACTTACAAAATGGAGGGGAGTAAGAGAGGGATCGTGAAATAAAAAATAAGAGCATTCTTACAGCTAATGATAATGGGTCACGGGATAGTGCGATTCTCTCAACTCTATATTCAAGGCTCAGAAAAGAGTACGTAGAAGGAAAAGAAAGAATGTAAGATTTGTAGCATATGTAAGTCAAAACGTAGAGGTCCTCGAAGGAAAACAAATAAGGAAATTGGTTCATAAAGACCGGCAATCATATTATTTACAAGGGCAATAGAAAATAAAAATGCATAGAAAAATTCTGTATAGGAAAATGGGCAGAATTTGGTGGTATTAGCTTAAGGCTCAGGAAAAATATCATGGGATTTTATTTCCTAGATGATGTCTTAATGATCACCTAATTTAACTTTCTAATTTTGTAAAAGAAACCAAGCTGAGCAAAAACTCAGAAACTATTTTTCTTGCCAAAGGTTGCACAACAAACTCATAAAAGAGCCAAATTAGAACTCACAAAATATCTTTTAATTGCTAACCTAGTGAGCTTCTAAGCCTGGCTCTCTGACAGTATTCACAGTAGTAAGGAAGTCAAAAATGAGAGCTGATTGAGAAAGAAAGGATTCTGTGTGGATACGTTGATTTTTGACATCTGAGTGGAAGATTCATTTGGCTTGTGGACATTTGGCCTGATGATTATAAGTTGAGATAAATAAATTTAGATTGATAAAGCTAGTTGTGGTTTTCTAAAGCCCAAAAGATCCTAAGTATTGAGTTGTCCATGAGCAATTTTGCCATAATATTTACTGACAGTATCCCATAGCTTAACATTAAGCAGCTCAGGGTTGTATACATAAAACTATGTTTTCTTTTCCTGCCACAGATTTGAAGGAACATAAGGATAAGCAGATGCTTCGTTTAGAGAAAGAGGTGTTCCTTTCAAATTTGACAGATTCTGAATGATGGGCATATTGACATTACCAGAATTGAGGTTATGAGATGCTTTATATCACCATGCCAAGAATAACTAAATTAGAAACTCTTTAAACACGTTTGTACTCACACTGAAACATATTAGTTTTATTTGTTGTTTGATAATGTGTAAAAAATTAAAATTATGTGAATTTATATAAAAAAAAAAGAAACCAAAGCCTTACTAGGTGCTACATGCCCCCCTACCCAAGACGAGAGTCACATCCTAATGTCAACAGCTGTTATGGTTTATATGTAGATGTGCCCCCAAAGATTCATGTGATCAAAGGGTGAGACCTTCGGAAGGCATTTGGATTAAAGGGTTAGTATAATTGACTTGCTCTTAGATGAGATCTGGTTAGCGGAGGTGGGTCACTGGAGGCATTGTCTAGAAGAGTATATCTCCCTCCCCATCTCCTTCCTTTGCTGTCTGTTCTTGGTAGCCATGACATGAGCACCTTTTCATTCACCATGTCCCTCTGCCAAGCTGTTGCTTCTTTTGAGTCTGCCAACCATGGACAGAAACACGAGCCAAAATAAACTGTGATAGTTCAACTGTGGTATCAACTTGAATAAGAAATGCCCAGCTGGTTGGTTTAGCACAGCTCTGGGTGTGTCAGGATGAGAGATTTGCTGAACAGGGAAGACCGACCTGGGTGTGGGTGGCACCAACCAATAGGCTTGTAGCCTGGATGGAATGAAAAGGGAAAGAAGGAAGTTTCACTTGTGCTTCTTCAGAGGAGCACCAGTCTTCACCATCACCTTTGGACGTTCATCTCCAGCCTGCTAGCCAAGATTCTTCAGCCTTCCAGGCAAGACCATTTAGCTTTCTGCTACAGACTCACAAGGCATTCTGTAGTGAGCTCTGAGCCTTTGACTTTTGACAGGATCCTTTCGATCTGCAGCATGCACATTGCCCTTTTGTACTCTGCCGTATTTGACTGTAGGCAGCAATTATAAGCCTACTCTGTAAATCATTTACATATATTTTATATTAAAACTGCTCCTTAAGAACACACTAACTGTTACATAATCATTTCCTCTTTTAAACTGCAGGTGTTGGGTGGGTATTGTGTCTCACCAATGAGAAAAGTGACTACGACAGCAGTATAAGGAAAACACAGAAAGTAAACAAACCAAGGTATTGCCTACTCAAATGCACTGCTAAGACACCATTCTTGACAAATTTCCATTAGCAATTACCTTCCAGACATTTACTGGCTTCCTATTAAATACCAAGATGGGTTAGAGAGATAGCAACCATAGCCACTTCCTTGTCTTCAAGCATTTGAATGTGGAAGGGTTTTTAGTCCACAAGACTTAGGGACCCATATACCCTGTAGACACTGGGCCAGGATGAGAACAATCAGTAGCCAAATGAGAAAAGTACTGGGTATTGTTGCGGCCAAGCTTACATTCTTCCTAATTCCTGGGAGGGTGGAAGTGTATCTCAGTGGTACAAGGGGTACTTGGCCACATGGACGACCTTGAGCTTAATCCCCACCACCAAAAAACAAAATAAAACAACAAACAGAAAAGGTAAAACCAGGTGTGGGTACTTCTTCTAATACCTGGAATACCCTGCATGATCTGATGTCAAATCCTACTCCTTTGCAGAAGCTAAATATGACTCTAAAACAGTAATAGAAGAGAAAGACACAGGATTCCCCTCCTTAATGTTGTTTTATTTTCCCAGTCTTGCTTATCAAACTTTTCTTTCATCTTAAAACATTACAGTGTCAAGAATGTTACCTATGTTGATTACATTTCCTTAAACAGCTCTCCCTTCTCTCTTAGTAATTCTATCACAAACTCTCACAGACTGCTCTTCATACACATCCTTCCTAGAAAGCTCTGTTGGGTTCTCCAGACCCACAGTCATCTCCTCCATAGTATCACTCCTTTTCTCAATGCTTCTGATGCAAGCTAGGTCTGATATTGTTCTCTAATTACTTTTAGGGTTGATAATTATTCTTCCAATGGAACTTTAACCTCATTTAGATGATGTCACAAGCTGATGCATTTTTTGGAGCATCTATAATACATTCCTTGGTGTGCACAGAACAAACAATATGCCAACATTCTCTTTTCCTTGTAATTTAAGCCTCCTTGAAGTTCTCGTTGTGATAGCAGATGGTGATTTCCTAGAATGTAACAAATCAGTCTTCTCTGTATGTCATTAAAATGGTCTGAATAAAGTGCCAACCCAGGGGCACCTATAGCTGACTCCCCTGCCCAGTTTACTGGAAAGCTATAAGTGGTGCAGGCTTCTTACTTCCCCATAATTTGGCTCTTATATTAGGAGTTTGACTGAAGGCATGTCACATGGCACGGGGGTGAGCACAGCCCCTCTCCCCATGGCTGCAGCAGAGACCTAAGTCCCGGTCTGTGAAGCTGCAGGGCCCTGATTGAGATATCATCACAGCCGAGGACAGTGTGGCTCCAACTACATTCCTTTCCCTGAATTATGGCCTTCCCCGCTGATCTGGTGGGTTACCAGTTAATTACAACCTAGTTTTGGTCTCCCTTTGTTCCTTCTGCAGGACTCTTTGCCCCTTTTTTATGAGCCTTGCCTTTGATAACTGCTATTGCCAGATGCCTCACACACCATTGCCACATGTTTCACATGCACCCTGCCATATTTCCTCCCACACTTGTCTAATCAATACTAGAGGTCTTGGGTGCCAGTGTCTTTGCTGCCAGCTCAGCTTGGACCTGCCCAGATCCCTATATTTTGTTGAAGTCTTGTTTCTGTGTCTTTCTTCCGCCTTGCATAGTATCACCTAAGCGGTACATCGGGGCTCAAGGCCAGGGATCCTGATAGTCCCCAAAGCCTTTTGTATCGTTGCAATCTTAAATTTTAAATGCAGCCATGATAGAATGGTAATCTACCTGCCTTCTTAGTAATGGTCCTTTTGATGACCTGGGGTTGGACCGGATCAGTGACAGCCAAGGTCACTTCTTGGTCTGCCAAGAAGAAGGCAGTTGTAACTTAATATGTTGTCATGTTCCACAACCAAATCTTTACAAAGAAAACTGAAAAGTGTAGATTCTGCAAGGGTGGCAATCTCCGTGAGTGGAAGAGGGACTAAGAAACCTCAGGAAGAGAATATTTTCCCTCAAGAAAAAGTAGGGTTGTGTTGGAGCTTTTTTCCTTGGAGATGGTGTCCCAACCCATAGTTGCTTTTAAAACATTGTTGGATTTACTTTGTTGTCACAATGCTCAGTGGTCAGAATGTTGACAGAGTGCTAAACTATTGGGAAACATATATAGACACACCCAACAAAGAAGGTCTAGGTCCAAGTACATAGTGCTCCTATTCAGAAATACTGCAGTCTGGTGTCGTGGAAAGGAGCTCCAAAATCTGAACCAAGGCAGCACTTCACATGCTCCGGCCCTGCATCTGTTTGGCTGATCCTAATGTAACAGCATTTGGATTCATGTTTATTATTCTGGTATTCCAGGGGCATACATGGACCTCCCCGAAGTCTTGTATTGAACTTTGAATATCCCCTCAAGGCCCATGTGTCAAGGGCTTGGCCTCAGCCTTTGGGAGGTAGTGGAAACATTAGGAGGTGAGGCCTACTGGAAGGAAGTCACATCATGGGGGGTTGTCCATAAAGAGGGTAAGGGTTCTCTGGCCACTTCCCGCCTTCCTAGCTGTGAGGAAGTAAGCAGTTTTCTTCAGCCATGAGGTGAAGTATCCACCACTATATATTCCTTCCAAAATGACTACGTCACCTCAGGCCCAGAAGCAACAGAGCCAAACAACCAGGGACTGGGATGTCTGAAATCATGACCCAAAATAAACCTCTCCTCTATAAATTGTTCATCTCTGATATTTCATCATGGCGATGGAAAGCTAACATAGTTATTGTTCTTTTACTAGTGAAAATGTTTTAAATGTCCCTCACCCCTAGGAGAGATCATCCTACAGCCAAGGTAACAAGTTGCCGACACAACTGATTTTGACTTAATTAATCCATAAAAGACAGTTTTGTAATTACAGAACTTCCAGCACTGGTGATAAACACACTTAACTAATCAACAACTGAGTTGTACGTGCATGATTCTGGGAGCCAACCCAGCAGTGCTAGCCTCTTGCTATGACAGTGAGCCAACTGCTGATGGACTGCTTTACAGAACACACTGCTAGGTGCTAGGTGCCCACACACCAGAACAACCTGCATGGAAACAACCAGGATTCTTTAGCTGACATCAACCTACTCTGCCAGTCCCCACTCTCCCTGCTTCCACAAAAGAGTCACTGAGATCAATTCTATGCTCTGTGTAGAGTGACGGCTCTGAACAACACATCTCTTCTTTATACAACTAATCAATTTATTCAGCTTTGTTTTTTGTTTATTTGTTAGAAACTGGACTTCCCCAAATTCATATCTTGAAGTCCTAACCCCCAGGTGTATGCATGAAGATACCTGCTCATAGACATGAAAGAGACAATTCAAAGGACACAGCGAGGCTTGATTGATTAGGACAAGGAGAGAAATAAGAGAAAAAGTACAGGTGAACTTGGAACAATAACTCTTGTTTGCACAACTTTGAGTAAACTAATTACCTGGCAATGAGAACATTCTGACAGCTTTTCTTGGACAGGTGGACAGAGGGCACCTGTTATGGCTCCCCTCAAAGCCTCATGCACTCAAAGATGGGGTTTTGGAGAAGTAGCTGGATCGTGGGTGTGTGATAATCGGATTGTGGTTTAGCATAGTTCTGGGTGTGGATAATGGGAAGACCCGCCTTGGGTATGGGTGAGACCAACTGATAGGCTTGTAGTTTGAATGGAGTCAAAGGAAAGGAAAGTCTGTTGCTTTCTGCCTCCTACCTGCCCTTCCATAGACTATTTCTCCTCTGCCATGCCACTCAACTTGGGGCCAGTCAACTTTGGACTGAAAACTCTACCAACTAAGAGATAAAATAAACTTTTCCTCCTTTAACTTGTGGGTGCCAAGTATTTTCCCCCCAGCAATGATGAAGTAACTAAGACAGTACTGTACCAAAGAAAACAAGTTGGGTCTTTATGGAGTTTTTCTTTGATGACACATGACAGGTTGTGGCCTCTAGTTAATGTGCCCCTCATGCCTCTAAGCACACCCCCACTACTAGTTAGGCCAGGTCTGGTCTCTTTCTCTCACCAGGTTTCTCACTGCGCACAGAGTTGCCAGGAAACCTAATGGGCTTCCTGATAAGGAGTTGTGTTGTCAGAGATCCTCAAGCCTGATGGCAAATTCCTTAGGCTCTTCTCGCCACCCCCACCACACACGCACTCTAACATCACACAGAGGGGAAGACAACTCCTCACTGTTGTTCCTCCCAGTAAGCAGAATGTAGGGGAATTAGGTTGGTAACTTGCTCTTAGAGAAGTAACAGTGGGAGTTTTATTCTGGTCATCCTATCTTCCTCTGTAACCCTAGATGCTGTGTGCTTTAGTGGTCACCAAATTTAGGATTTAATGTATTTAAACCTGTTTGAACTACACCTAGACCAAAAAGAATAACATCACAAACAGATGCCAGACTTCAAGGCAGACACATGCAACTTTGGGTCCATCTCCCTACTGGGAGAGAAGAGGTGCATGGATTTTTAGCAAACGAACTGCATTTTGTATTTTCTGTCTTTCTTTTTCTTTTTTATTCCCACTCTGCAGTCTCTTAAAAATGGCATGTTGAGAAGAAGAGAATGTATGAGTGCAAATGAGTCAGTAAGCATGATCTATCCAACCACTCAGCACCCTCTGAGGACTCACTTGCTAGTGCTATTAGAGAGGTTTTCTCTTGCCTTGGAAAAATATAGGTTGGAAGCATTTTTTCACCAAACTCACTGACCATGTAGAAGAAACATGTCTAAAATTTGAGAGAAGGAGAGCAACATGCAAGAAAAGCAGAACAGGACAAGAAATAAATTGTTGGAGAGATTTAATCAGTGATAAATCTCTAGAGTCCAAGACTTTTCTTTCAGTTCTATGAACCATTTTTACATGCTTCCCATTGGTGTTTGTGTTAATTATTTTCTTTGGGTTCGAGTACTTTGAACTGTGTTTTCAGCATTTATAACCAAAATACTTAGATAATGCAATGTTTTTTTCTGTTGTAGTGGACTGTTGACTTATGAACTCAATTCGTTGAAGAGGGCTGGTTGTATCTCAAGTTGATTTATTGAAGGCTACAGTTCCTCTACATAGCCTTTAAAGTCTCTCTCCTGGACACAGGCGGATCTCAGTGTCCTTAGAGAAACATTGGCCCAGGATTTCTCAATTAACTCCACAGAGGAAAAGATGTTGTAATCTTCCTTCCAGAACTCTTCAAGGGTTAAATCTACACCTGAGACCATCTGGAAGTACAATCTGGTAGCATTCCAGTCATAATTCGATACTTTGTAAATTAAACTAAAATTCCAGGTGTAACTCAAGTTTTTCGTATGTCAGGCCACTTTTAACTCCAGGATCCACTGTACTTCATAAAAACAATAATTGTGGTTGTATTAATTTAGATTTAATTATCATAGCAATTTACCTGCTATTAGTTTTTTTCATAATTTCCATAGTTTTTTAAAGCATTGGCATTAAAATATGTACAATATGTTCCATCCCTTTTTGTTGTCATTGTTATTGGAGACTGAACCCAAGACCTTTACACTGAGCCCTTTTTTATTTTTATTTTGAGATAGGGTCTTTCTAAGCTGCTCAGTTTCCCAGGCTGGGCTGAATTTACAGTGCTCCCCTCTCAGCCTCTGAGAGTGCTGGGATTACAGGCTTGTGCTACCATGTCAGGCTAACATGTTTCATCTTAATAAAGAAATACTTCTGAGATCCCATATTACCCTCCAGCTATTGTTCCATTTTGTACTGATCTTTTTTAAAGCAAAGTTCAAGTTATCTATATTGTCTATATTTCACTTTCACTCTTTCTTCAGTTTATTAGTTAGTCTTCCCCCATCACTATCCCACCAGTGATCCTCATCTTAACATACTCAGTCCTCAGTAGTTCACCTACTTGGCCTCAAAGACAAGACATATCCTGTTGTCCTCTTACTTCATAGGTGCTGGCTACTTCTCAATAGCCATTGTTGACCTCTCCTCTTCTCCTTCCTAACTTTTGAACATAAGAATACCCCAGGACTGTCCTGGGCCTTCTTCTTTTTCTCTGGATCTGTTCACATATCCTAGCAATCGCTTCTTTGTATCCCATCTGCGCTCTGATGAGTCCCTCAATGTGTTCCTAACACTGACCCCTCTCTTGTATTCCAAATTCACATCCTCATGAGTTGTCTAATACTCCCTAAAATTCAGAATGTCCAAAACTGAATCCATGTTTTCTACACTTAAATTTCTCCCATGTCGGTAAATGACATCATTTGTACAGGCTCAAAACTTCAGAATCGTCCCTAGTAGAATGGTGAATGCAAATGTTCTTGTGGTTTCAGAAATGCTAACTAGAGTCAGTTCTGAAGCCACAAATGAAATTGGTTCTGAGGGAAAACAATGTATTACACAACCTGCATTCTAAAAAGGCCAGATACCTTCTCAGGCTTCTTTATAGACTTATTTATAAGCCCTATTTTCCCCCTCCCAAACATGATTCCAACAAATCCTTTTGCCCTTTCCAATCTGTCCCATAAGGAAACTGTCAGAATTGTAGGAAATCAGGCAATTAATCAGCAGCCTCAGACAAGACCTCATATTAAAATTGAAAACGAGTGCTCTGTATTAATTAATTTCCCACTGATGGGACAAAATATACAACATGCACAATTTAAAGAAGGAGAGGTTTATTTTGGCTCATGTTTCCCAGGTTTCAGTGCATGGTTGGTGGGATGCAAGGCAAAAATGGTATGGCAGAGGGGCATGGTGGAGGAAAGCAGCTCACATCATGGCGGGCAGGAAACAGAGAGAGAGACAGGAAGAGCTGGAGTCAAGAATACACCCTTCCAGGTCTCACCTCCAGTGTGCCACTCTTCTGACCAGGCTCCATTTTCTAAAAACACATTCAGCTACCAAACTCATCAATGAATGAATCCACTGATGAATACAGTGCCCCTGTGATTCAAACATCTTCCCAAAGGTCTACCACTGAACACATGAGACCTTCTGGGGTCATTTTAGAGCTAAACCAAAACATGTCCTTCCTCCTGGACAAGTAAGGAGCTAGAAAGTATTGGGTACCTGTAAGAGGAGATATGGATGCTTATCTGCTATCAGCCTCTGCTTAGGCAGAAGACAGCAAAGGGAAAACAGAAAATGAAGTGAGATAGCAGAATGAACAGAGAAAACAACACATTTTTGACATATTCAGAGACTGCCATCAGACAAAGAACAAACAAACTCTTGGGCCTTTAATCTGTTACTCATTGAAAGCATGAGCTGTATTTTTTCCTAAAGCAATCAGGACTTAAAAGTGGGTTTTGCTTAAAAACTGTGCCATTTGGACCCACAAGTGCCCAATAGATAACTGAAAGCAGAAGAAACCTTGACCTTCATTTTATGAAACTCTGGGTCAGATCTGTCTCAGCTCTGCATATAAGCATGTCAATCACTCAGGAAGTATCTCTCTAAAGACTAGTAAAACAAGGTTCCTTAGTTTTACATTTACCTAGCCTATTTTATTGCCCTTCAAGCTGAATACACCAGTAAAAGAGACTGATGGAGACATTCAGCTACACCCAGAATCTCCATTGCCCTAAACCTACAATTGCCTTGGATTCCAGCAAAGCATCACATGACTAAGATCACCCTTCAAGCCATGAGGATTTCTCTCATAGGATTCAAACTGCCCTCAAGTCCTGACAAATTGAACAAAATTACCCCTCAAGTCAAGAGGATTCAACCTGAACTATAAACCCAGAACAAGATCTAGACCCCCTCCTCTAATTCTGAAAAACTAGCCTTCTGCTTTTGTGGGTGGGCCAGCCTAATGCCCTTGCTCAAAGTGTGCTCCCTCCAGCTCCTCAAGCTAGAACTCTTTCTTATTTTTTCTTACCCTCCTTTCTTAAAAGCCAGTCAGATCTTTGTTAGTTCCTCAAACTACCATTATCCCATACTTTCCAATTAAAGCTTTTTCCTGTAAATCCATGTTTTAGTTTTAATTTCCATAATTATTAGAATCAAGGACCCATACTAGTGTCACCATGGTGTCAATGGGAAAAAAAACACACAACAGAATAGGAGACTCATTAGGTCTTCTAGTTAGATAAGATTGCAATTAGTGACCAGGAAAAGAAAAATTGCTTCAAAATTGTAAGGGAACACGAGAAATTAATCCAGCAGCTGCTAGATGATGCAAAGAAGAATAACATAAGACTGATAGGAGTCAAAGAAGAAACAGGGGAGTGCAGATGACATAAAAAACTGTTCACAGAAGTGATGGCAGGAAACTTCCCAAGCAGGGGGAAAGAACTTGACATACAGATAAGTGAGGCATATAGGACTCCAAATAGCCTGATCAAAAAAAATCTACACATAGGCATATAATAGTTAAGATTCCAGAAACCCAACAGAAGAACAAAGTTCTACAAGCAGTTAGAGAAAAGAAATGAATCACATACAAAGGAAAGCCCATCAGAATCACAGCAGACTTCTCA
>NW_004624734.1:40889447-40908581 GCF_000247695.1 Heterocephalus glaber | reverse complement strand
GAGGGCAGGGGAAGGGGAAAAAAATAAGAACCAAGATACTCATGTAAAGGTACAAGATCCCAATGATGAATGTAACTATATTTTATACCTAAAATGTACCAATAAACTTAAAGGAAAAAAAAAAAAAGACTCACTTCAACCATGCCAAGAGTCTTGACCCAGAGAAACCATCAAATAATAAACACATGTTGTTTTAAGCCACTAAATTTTGCAGTACATTGTTACACTGGAATAGATAATTCACATAGCTATTTTTACATTTCAATATTTGAGTTTACTGTTAATGAAGATACCATATGACCCACAAAGAATAACATACAATTGGCCCCCACTATCCATTGGTTCCAGGAGCCGCTGCAAATCCCAAAATCTTCTGGTGCCCAAATCCCTTATATAAAATGCCACTATATTGGCATAAATCCTACACACATTCTCTATGTACTTTAAGATGTACTTTAAGTCATCTCATATAATGTAAAAATGTATGTTAATAGTTGCTTCACTGCACTCTTTAGGGAATGAAAAGGGTATATATGTTCCATACAGATACAATTTTTAAAGACTATTTTCCATCCACAGTTGGTTGAATCCAAGAATGTGGAGCCCACAGATGAGGGGAGGTGGCTGTATTCACTACCTGGCTCCTTACAGAAATGTAGGGAGGAGGAAGCAAGGAGCTGCAGGTATAGTCTTATCTTAGCAACCTTCCTCATCACTGGGACAAAATATCCAACACCTAAACTTAAAGGTGCAGTTTAGTTTGGCTCATAGTTCAGAAGTTTCAGTGCATGTTCAGCAGGCTTACACACAGAAACAGCAAGGCAAAAGCGTCTGGGTGGAGGAAAGCTACAACCAGGAAGAGAGGGAAGTGAAGAGCCAGAAGGGAGAGATACCCTTCCAGACCTCTGCCTAGTAGCTGCCTCTTTTGACCAGGCCCTACCTAGCAACAGCACACTCAACTGCAGAACTCACCCCTAACTCAGCCCTAAAAGATGGAGCCTCCGTGACCCAATCCCTTTTCAAAAGTCCTACCTTTAAACCAAGTAGGTCTTGGGGCAGATTCTAGATCTAAATCTTATTTTCCCAGGATCCAGAGAAGAACTGGCAATGTGAGCCCTGTAATGTCTAGTACACTGGAAAGTAGTCTTTATTGATATCTGCTGTGTCAATGTCCATGAGGCACATTTTAAACTCAAATGGATGTCTTAGTGCCACTTCAGGAGCCAGGAGGGCTAGCGGTAGACATGCTGCCCCACCACCCACAGGCTAACCCCTGTTTCCAGAGGGTGCTGGAGTGAGGGCCCAATGACTGTGATCATCTGCGAGGCCTGGGAATTACCCCCTGTAAACTTTCCCAAGAATGTCTTTCAAATTTAATTTATTTAGGCCAGGAGTGGGCTCCTACCCCTGGAATTGTAGCACTCCAGAGGGTGAGGCAGGAAGATCGCTGCGAGTTCTAGACCAGTCTGGGCTACATAGTAAGTTCAAAGTCAGCCTGAACTACATATTGAGATTCTGTCTCAACAAAACAAAACAAAATAAAACAAATTAATAATTTAATTTACTTATTTAGCCTACTTTTTCATAGAATAAATGTTCCTCAAAGCAAAAGAGAAGTTAGCCTTTAACTACACCAAATTTGTCATTTTTAGAAGAATAAAATGAAGCTTAGAGTGCTTAAAAGATTATCTGAAGATCAAAAAGCCAAAAGGAGGAGACAAAACCAGACAGCAGTCTCCCTAGTTCCCAGTACAGGGCTCCCCTGGCACATAATCACAAAATCTGATTCCGTTAATATGAATTACTATGGTTTCACTGCATTAAGAATCATCTCATCTGTCTCTGTGTTGAACAATTTATATCAAGAAAATGAATTCATTATTAAATGTCCATTTTCTACTGAGGACATTAAAGAATAAGTCACCACTGCCCTCTACTGGATGACTTGCATTTACTACTCAATAGATCAAAAATGATTTAAGTGGAATGAAGTTATTTATTTATTTACTTCATTAATGGGTGCTTGAAAATGAGAACATCCAAGCCAATATCCCATGCCTATTAACCTGATTGGATAGACTGTTTCTCCTCCAAAAGACTCCATGATTTTCTATCTTTGAAAATTAAAGAATTTAAAAAAGCAAATGCCAATTTGTTAACTAAGAAGAAAGAGACAGACTCAAACAGAAATAGATTGAGATAGTGAAAAGAAACTGAGAAAGATTGAACAAGGGTGGATTCTCATCACAATAAACTCATGTTTTTCTACTTTGGCAACCTCAAAAATAAACCTAAGTAAAGCTTCCTCTGTGACATCGCCAGCTGCAGTTTTTCTGAATTGTGTGCTGACATTAGCTTGTGGGATATGGGTTATATCTTCTGGAGACAAAATTTAAGCTAGGAGCTTGTTTGACTGCAATGATTAGTTCTCTGGCTCCAAAAATGTTATGCTTCTATCAAAGCAGATTTAATTAGGTTGGTTGTGAGTTAGCAAACCATTACACCTAACAGTAATAGCACTGAGTCTCAGAAATATGGCTCAAATTTTATGTATAAAGTATATAAATAAAGAGTAATAAAATGATATTGCTATGGTAAAGCTTTTACATGAGAATACAAGAGAAAAAAGAAAGACTAGCTAGTATAAGCTAAATGATGAGCCATTAATTACTTTGACAGGGACACCTAGATACAGTTAATAAGACCAATGGAAATGCAGGGTGACACAGCAAGTCTGGGTTAATACTCCCAAACATACTCTCCTGTCTCACACTCTTTCAACTCACCTAGAAGCAGCCTCAGATTCTGGAGAGGCTGAGGGCTGTAACATCGGCAGACCTGAATTCAAATTTCAGCTCTAGCACAGTGTGGTCTTCAGAAAAGTCTTGCTTTCCTTGTCTGTAAGGTGGAAATAATAGTGTGTGACCTGTACATTTGGAGACCATTAATGAAATAGAGCATGTTAATCACTTAATACAGTATGGAGTTATATTAGGGTTCTCAATCAAAACATCTTTTCCCTATTCTCTTCCCTCCCACCTCCTACATTCATTTGGGCAGTAGACAACTCCAGGTGATGCACACATCCCATCATTTCCAAGCAACATGTCTAGAACTCTCTCCCTCTACATCTTCTTTTCCAGTTATTGGCCCCACACAGTAACTGTAATGCATGCCAAAAACCACAGCATCACCCTGGATTCCATTTTCCTGCTCACCTCCAAATATGCTTGTAAAACTCCTACAGTGCTTGGAAAACTTAGCTCAAGTGCCACCCTTTGTGCTCAGATCCTAGATGTCTCTGCTCCTCTTAGACTGAGTCGTTCTTCTGCTACCATGTTCTCAAAACAATCCCTATACACATCTACTGGTCATGTTATTGCAACATGTTACATCATGTTATTGTGACATCACTCTGTGCTATACTTCTGAGAGCAGATAGTATCTTATTTAAAATTTTACCCATAAATTGCAGCAGCAGACCAGCCACATAAAAATGCTGAAGGCACTTGTAGAATAAATTAATAAAGGGATGAATCAATAGACAGATGGGTGGATGGATAGGTGGATGGATATATGTTAAAGATTCTGAAATATTTATCTTACTCCCTTTCTTTACAGATTCTGGACCAATTGTGCAATAGACTAAGTAGTCTAATGGAGAATGTCACATGGAGCTGCAGCCAGGATCAGGCTGCCTATTCCTTCTCTCAGGATTAATTTTCTACACAAGAGAAATAGGTAAGATTTTATGAGCAGTCACCATCACCTTGAGGAGGCCTCTTCACTCTCACACTTATGAAGTATAGCATGGGTACAATCAGAAGCTTATCCTTGGGGCTTACCTGAGGTATGTGTACCCACAGGAACTGGGGTAAGAAAAATGCATGCTCTTTGCATCCATGGTACTTCAGAAACTAAGCATGCCTACGTCAGCAAAGTTGTCCCCTGCAGGAGTTCCAGAAGAGGGGCAGGTGGGGACTGAAATCCAGCATCACATAAAGATATCATCTGCCCATCAAGCTGTGTGGTCAGAGGGCTGTGGTAACCTGAAGGGAAACTTTTGTCTCATTTGTGCAAAAAGGTCCGTGGAAACTCACAGGGCTCCACTAACTATGCTTTCCTCAAATCTCACCACAAGCAAATGAATCTCTCCTGCTCCCTTTGAATGTCCACAGAATTCTAAGATGTATAGCAGTGTCTCTGTCTTTAGCTAGATGTCTGTAGCAATATCCCACCACTACCAGTCCTGATAACCAAAAATGTCTCCAGAAATTGCCAAATGTTTCCTGGGAACCAAAGTTGTTTATGTTGAGACTTTAAAGTGAACCACTATTTATATCTTCTGTGGCTCTCAGAGACTTAAAAGCTAGGCTTCAACATGTAACACAATAGTTTGTGAAAACACAATTTAATGCCCAGAAAGAGCCTGTAATCCCAGCACCCTGAGATGCTGAGGCAGGGAGATTGCAAGCCCAGCAATCAATGTGAAAGCCCTGGATTTAATACCAGTAACACACACACACACACACACACACACACACACATACACGCACACACACAAATACGCGCACCAGAAAGATTTAACACCTTTTCTTACATAAAAGATGTTTGAAAATTGCTTTTTAATCTCAAGTAAAATGTACTGTTCCCTAGAACAGCCTAAGATACTTTAGGTGAAATATGATACTGCTATTTTCGGGTGGGGATTTGGTACCACAATGGGCTTTTGCTTTAGCCATAAACATGTGTGGACATAATGAAGCGATTATCCAGTTGGAAATAGTAAATAACTCTTATTCCTTTCCAAGAGAACACTACTTTCACAACACAGGCCAGGAAATTTTCCATGATTCTAAGTTTTAGGTTCCACAAAACACTCTGAGGTTCTTCCTTGATTCTCCTATCCCACTATTCTGTTTTCCAGTGACCAAGAGTGAGGTTTCTTACATAGACCATCAAGTTAATGTCCAATTGCTCCCTGGGAAAATTCAACCTCTTTTTTTCTTCAAAATTGAAAATTTTTATCTGATTAACATCAAAATCTCTAATTCAAAGTTAAATACAATGATAGTGTTCCAGAACTCTGGAAGAATTTCTATACTCTGTCTTTCAAACCCTGTATAGACACTATTATAAATCCAACTGGATTCTTAGAGCTAGCTTGTTACCACTAAAGTGACCTCTCTCCTCATCCCCATTTCCTAAGATCAAAGCTTTCAAAAAGAGCTGGAAACATCTATCTTGTAGACCCACAGAGTAGAGGGGTTGACAGCTGTGATTCTGCTGCCCTGTGACGTGGATGCAGAATTCCAGAACTGCCCTGACTACCCCACACTCCTGGAAGCCCCACCTCAACCTCTGTGTGCCTCTTTCCTCATCTCTCCAGTGGAGATCACAGAAGTGCCTGCTGCTACAGGTTATTATGAGAAAGAAGTGAGGTAATGCATGTAAACTTAATAATTAATATTTGTGTAATGGTGTCTAACCACAGCGAGTGCTAAAAGATCATTTGTGAAACAAAATCATAAAATAAGTAGAGCAATGCAAGATCTTGGTCCTATTATCACCATTATGCAATTCCTTCAGGAAAAAACTAGCAAACGGACTTTTTGTCTTTGCTGTCCTTGATTCCTCATGTCAGTCTATTCCTTTTCCTGCGTCCATCTCGAGTCTTCTTTCCAGCTTCCTTCCAATGTGCTAGAAGACAACAGCTGGTGATGCGCAATGTGCCAGACTAAGCTTCCTTCTCTGAGCAGGTTTTGAATGTCCCCTGGAGCCTCTGAAAGGCTGAAAAGTCACCAGATCTTACAGAAAGCAATCTCTGGCCCTGCCCCTTCGGTGAGGAGTTGTGACCGCAGGAGAAGGGACCCTCCTGCACCTGTCTCCACTTTCCTGAAGCTGGCCCTGGAGAGAACGGTGATATGAATTCATAACTTAAGGCTTAAAAAATAAGTTTAAAAGGGGGAAATTGGAGGAGTGGGGGAAAAGAAAGAAGGGAATGGAATTAATTTGAGAAAAAGAAAAAATGGAAACAAAGTCTTTGTAGATAGGGAAGGGTGGAGGGGTTGAAGCGAGGTCAGGGGAATGGGGAAAAAATAAGAATCAAGAGCGATTATATAAAGGTGCCAATTTCCAGTGATGAATGTTATTATATTGTACACCTAAAATGTACCAATAAAATTAGTTTAAAAATAAATTTAAAAACTCAGCAACCTAGAATGTCTGTATGTTAACATATGGCAGTTGTGGCACTATCTTGAAATGAGTCATCTTTGGACTAAGTTAGAAGCACACATAATTTCCAGATGTTAAATATATATATATATATATATATATATATATATATATATATATATATACACACACACATACTCCTAAACAGAAAAGCAAGCAGTATAGAGGAGGTTCTTAACTGCTTATTTTACTAGCTGGTAATGTTTACTCATTTCTGATTTTCCTAAGATTATCCCCTTGTTAGCTGTGGCCTAAATGCATTTCAATTGCCTTTGAATATCTCAAGCGATTCTTAGCACCATGGAAACAGAACCAACGATATGCAAGAAGATTCTGCTGGGCATAATTTGGTTCTCTGGATACTTTTGATTGGTTACTGCCTGCTCTGCTACCCCCTCTCTGAAATGGAATCCTGTTGCTTGGGTTTATTTTTATTATCCAGAGTAGCACACTATTCACCAATATTGGAAAGTGCCATTCATCCATCCAAGTCTTTCTGGACACCTGGGCAGCACTGAGAAAGGAGAATCCTTAAATGTCAGAAAGCACAGACAAATGCTCCGAAAAGATCAAGGCATCTACTCCATGGACCATGAAGCAACTTGCACCTTTTAAAATGCTGTTGATGCAGGAGAAAAGACACCCCAAAAGGAAGCTGTCTGATGTCCTGGCTCTTGAGAATGTAAGTGGGGAGTTGTACAATCCTGAATAAAGGACATGCAAAGTAGAAACAGTGAAGGACCAAAGCTGAGAAATATCCCTTTTCTGATTTTCTTCTTAAACTTATTATAACCTTGATAAAATTACTTTGCTGCATTTTTATCCGCAAATGTCCATTTTCAGAGTAAAGAATTAGGGCCTGGGATCAATTTAAGGTCAATGTTTCTTAAAAAAGAATCAATGTTTATGAACTAATGAATCCTTTGAATGAACGGTTAGACCTAAGGAACATCATTAGACAGCATTTCCTGTATTTGTTTCATCATCTATGATAAAGACAAAAGGAAAATGTCAAGGTCAAATCCGTCTTTCTTGTTTAAAAAAGACCATCTGAGCCTCTTGAGCCATCTTTGGCATCAGTCTCAGCCATGTAAAAGCATAATGTTCCCCTGCACCCTAAACAACTAGGTTCAGGAAGTATCCACGTGAGCATTTTTATGATTTTTGGATTCATCTCTTCTTGTGTTTTTGGAGTTATTTGAAATTGTCCAGGCATATGTCAATGCACAAGAACAGAGACCAGCTGCTTCTTGGACCAAGTAACAGCATGGCAATAAAAAGACTTAAGGGCCAGAGCTGGACAAGCTGCGCCTACCTGACCTTCACTCAACACAAGAATGATTGTGACATTTAGATGCTGAAAGATTAAAACATTGAAAACATTGACAGAAAAGTTCCTGTACAACCATAAGAAATACATTAGTAAATACATTCACAGGCATTGCTAATTTTAAAAACTTACAAGGAAGGTAGTCTGACAGTTTATGTCAATGGATATAAAAATAGTAGATAGAAAATTGCAGGGGAATGTAATAACCAGAAAAATGAGAAAAACTATTCTATAACTTATTAGCAAAGCAATTAAGTTATTTAATTCTGTGAGAATAGTGAAAGATGAGGCAGATGCATATCATGTTTGTGACCACCAGGATCTTTTTAACAACCTTCTTATATGTGGAGAAGTTCTGAAGTGATAAGTCCTATTTCTGAAGGGAAAATATAGAACTCATCTTCCCAACTCCTTGGCAACAGAGATGTAACATGAATCTAGCACTGTTGGTCCAAATCAAGACTTTGCTACAGATGAGGGAAATAAGAGGATGCAGATGCTGCACAGTATTTATTTTCTTTCCTTCTTTTGATGTTGTTTTGTTGGTTTTAGTTTGGGGTGATGGGGATTAAACCCATAGCCTTGGGCCTGCTAGGCAAGCACCCTGCACTAAACTGTGTCTTCAGTCCTCAGATTTCACTTTCAGATGCAATGACAGCAGAGGTTTCCAGCTTTGTAGACACAGAGTGTTTGGCACCAGCTGATATCCATAATCAGGCAATGGGCCGTGGTGTCTTCTGATAGCAACATACTCTTCTCTAGAGCAATCCCATCACGTGATGTGAGCATCAATCAGTGCCATGTAGCCCTCCAAGACTCATTCTGGGCCTCTGGAAGGACTGATAAATTCTTTAGTTTGTAAAAAAGGGTACTAATTAATAATATTGTCTTTATTTGTATGTCCATGATGCAAATATTAACTGTAACACCATTTGTATAACAAGCTTTTAGAGTTACATATCAAGATTCAGGGAAAAAATTCACTTTTGGCTCATTAAACCTCATAAGAATTTATGCTAAGGGTCTGGATGTGTACCTCAGTGGTAGAACACTTACCTAGCATTGTGTGAGGCTGGTTCAATCCCCAGTAGTGAAGAAAAACAAACAAACAAAAAAGAAATTAATGCTTAAGGAAATGGTCCAAAGAAAGGATTTTAGTGTGGCAAAAAATGATTTAAAATTTAAATGGATTAGAAACACCCTAATTGCTCACCATCAGAAGAATGGTTAGGGCAGTAGGATGCCAGCACTTCCACATAGCAGGAGAATGAAAAAAAAAAAACACTCTGTGAAAGAGAGGCCAGGGGACTCAGCTGCATTTATACAGGGTGAATATTCTTTATTTAGACTGAATATCTATTGGGGCTTTGTCTCTGTTCCATGTTTTTTTGTTGCTATGACAAAATACCTGAGGCTGAGTAATATAAAGAAGTCTATTTAGTCCACAGTTTTAAAGGCTGAAAGTCCAAGATTAGGCAGCCCTATCCATTTGTCCTCTGGGAAGGCCTTCTGGCTACATCATGACATGATGATGACATTGTGGTGGTAGAATGTGCAAGGGGAAAAGAGCAGCCACATGGAGAGAGGGGACACAAGAAGCCAGGGAAGGACATGTGTGCTCTTTTAACAATAATTCATTCTCATGGGAATTAAGTTCTTTAAGACCCAGACCATCTCAAGACGAGCACTCATCCAATCATGGAAGTGGGGCCTCTGAGACCCAATCACTTTCCACTTCCCCAGTAGTCTTCTCCTGTTATAGATTCCACCACCTCAGAACAACCACACTGGGGGCCTAGTTTCCATGACAGCAGCTTCAAAGGTCACACTCAGACCACTTCCTGTGGGGAATGGAGAATGGCATCAGAGACGCCAAAAATCTGGCCCTATCTCCTCCGAGGCTGCCCCACCGGCAAACTATTTTACAATGAATAAAATGGTTATTGGGGAGTTAAGGTAGTAATGTTAGAAAAATCTTCATAATGTCTAATTAAGGAAATAGACCAAAACACAAAATCATGTCTATGCTATGATGTCTACGGTCATATAAAACATTGAAATAGTCACTTGCGACAGGTCCAGAAGGAAACAGAAAAACAACACGATTTCTTGGAGAGTGGAATTGTTTGGTTTTGTTTTCTGCTGCTGCTATTCAAAGCAACAAATATTTTTATGTTTCACAAAATGATCTTAAATGTTCAAGATTTTATCTTCTCAATGACTCAGAGACATTAATGGGGCCATGGCTACGTGCGCAGTGGGGATGACTTTGACCCCTACTGTCTCTTGGCAGAGTCAGACTCCATCTGGGCTCTAGATAACTTGGCTACTTCTGCCTGTCCCTGTCCCTGTCTTTGTCCACAGGGAAAAAGGGAAAAAACATTGTCATGTGAAATCAGCCACATAGACCGTTCCACAGGAACTGTAAATACATACTTGCTCACATGAAGCAGGGGAGCTGTTGGAGGACAGTAAACTGGCAAACCTCTTTTGCATTCTCTAATCAAGCTGCAGATAACCACATCCTAAAAATTTCACTCTAAGGTATTTATCCTAGAGCATCTATTGGCACATATGCCCGGTAAATATATACAAGAATGTTGATAACAGCACCAAAAATGAAAAGCAACTTTAATGTTGATCAACAGCAGAATGGATTTTAAAGTGGGTGGATCTATAGTGGAATCATGTCATTCTACACAACCACAAACATTTCCTCACTGCATTTAGACTCGATACAGTGAGGGAAGCTCCTGAACATAGTGATAAATGAAAGTAGAAAGTCATTGCATGATTCCATTTTCAAAAAGTTTAAAAATAGGTGAAATTACACTCCACCATGAAGAGATATATTCAGAGTGAGTAAAACTACAAAGTGAGGAAATGATTATCACAAATATAAAGAAAGTGGTTACATCTAAGGGAAGTGGGAAGGGCTGGGTTTGGAAAGGACAGGCTGTTACTTCAGGGCTATGAGCATTCTTTTTTTTTTTTTTGCTTAAATTCTTTTATTGGTACATTTTACAATACGATCACATTTATCATTGGGTGCTTGTACCTGTACATGATGTATCTTGGTTCTTATTTTTTCCCCATTACCTGTGCACTCTTCACCCCCTGCACCCTTCCCTATTTACAAAGACTTTGTTTCCATTTTTTCCTTTTCTCATAATTTTTCCTTTGCCTTCTTTCCTTTCCCCTTCGCCTCCCACCATCCCTACCCCCTTGGACCATTTCTTCCTATATCAAGTTATCAATTATTCGTTTTAATCATTTTAGTCCTTATTTACACTTTCAGTTTCTCACACTAGAGAAACTATTCAGTATTTACACATGTGTGTACTATTTACTTCTCTTTAAGAGTATGGCCTCAATGTGCATCCATTTAGCTATAAATGTCTCTAGTTTGTCATTCTTTATGGCTGAGTAGTACTCCATTTTATAAAAAAACAAAACAAAAAACATCTTCTTTATCCAGTTTCCAGTTGGTGGGCACTTGGGCTGCTTCTAAGCTTTAGCTATTACACACTGTGCCGCTACAAACATGGGTGCACATATATCACTGTGGTATGATTCTTTTAATTCTTTGGGGAAGATACCCAGCAGGGGAATAGCTGGGTCAAATGGGACCTGTAGTCCTAGTTCTTTGAGGTATCTCCACACACTGCACTCCCACCAACAATGGAGAAGGGTTTCTTTCTCCCCACACCCCCGCCAGCATTTGTTATTGGTTGATTTCTTGATAGCAGCCATTCTTTGTGGGGTGAGATAGAATCTCAGTGTTATTTTCATCTGCATCTCTCAAATGACCAGTGATGTTGAACAGTTTTTCATATATTTGTTTGCTGCTTTTACTTCCTTGTCTGAAAAATGTCTGTTCCTTTCAGGTGACCATTTTTGAATTGGGTCTTTGAATTTGGGGGGGTTCTGATTTTTTTCAGTTCTTTATATATTCTAGATAGTAGACCTTTGTCTGAGGTACAGCTGCTAAAAATTTTTTCCCATATTATAGGTTGTCTGTTAACTTGGTTGGTGGTTTCTCTTGCAGTGCAGAAGCTTTTTTAATAAGACAAGATCCCAGTTGTTGATTCCTTGTGCTAGTTCCCATGCTACTGTGGTTTTGTTCATGAAGTCTTTTCCTATGCCAATGTCTTCAAGAGTTCTACCTAACATATTCCAGCAAGTTTAGTGTTTCTGTCTTAATATTTAGATCTTTAATCCACTTCAATCTTAGTTTAGTGCATAGTGATGAGTATGGGTCTAGTTTTAATCTTGTGGCAGGTTGAAATCCAGTTTTCCCAACATCATTTATTAAATAGGCTATCTTTCCTCCAATGATGGTGGTTGGCTCCTTTGTCAAAGATGAGGTGGCTGAGTATGTCTAGAGTTGTTTCTGTACCTTCTACTCTATTCCACTGATCCTCAGGTCTGTTTCTTTGACAGTACCAACCAGCATTCTTTATTTAGACGGTCCTTCCACAGATGTTAATTTCATTGTGTTGCATTAAACAGTGGTATATCTGTGATTTACCTCCTTTGCATGTGTATGTTATAGTTATAAAAAGCTTGACCGATCAAGGGTGAGGTAGTGGGAAAATCACCTTTTCCAGAAAAGGAAATCAGGAGGTGAGGGAAATTGAAGAAGTTAGTTAGTTAAGACCTGGGTTGAAGACACAGAGCCACCTCAGGGTTACCAATGAGGAGCATGGCTCAGAAACACTATTTCCTGAATAAAGATGATCTTTTGAATTTCTCCATGAGAAGTCTAGACCACTAGGAATTGTACCTTCGAAAGGCTCTGAGAAAGTGGAAATAAGAACTCTCCACAGGTCCTAGAGGCTAGTGCATGGGGAGGTGTCCCCTCTTAGGTCATTCCTGTGCCATTTCCTACTTCCATCTCTTCACCCTCCCTCAAGAGTGAGGCATGGACCTGCCAACACAAGGTCAAGATTGGAGATTCTGGATCTGAAGTAAGATTGGACGGCACTGTCGTGAAGCATCATGAACACAGGTATGCGTATGAACTGGCCAATCCCATAGGTCCTGGAAGCCCATGAAAGAGCTCTGAGATAATAGGGAAAGGATTTCAAGGACTGTTGGCTGGGAGCAGGACTCCAAATGTTGTCAGTGGAACCTAGAATAGCAAGAGAGGTGAGAAGTGAGAATTATTGCTACACTGTATTACAGCCAGTGAGGCCACCTGCCTCACCATGCATATAAACTGCTGCCCAGGAGGATTTGAAGTTAAGCCTTATAGAGCCCCCCTCATACCAGCTCACAAAGCAAAGGACTAACAGTCATCCCATTGATTAGTCAACATGCAAGTTCTGCTCCATACTAAAATGTTCCACCAAAAAGCGAGATTATATTGATTATTTGTACATTTGAAATCTATCATTTAAGGCTCAAACCCTGAGGATTCTCATGGCTTAAATTTAATGTTGTGTCCTGTCATACTATTAAACTCAGATAGAAGCAAAAGCATTTACTCAGTGTTCCTGCAGTGCCATGTTAACCTTAACTTTCTATTAACTGGGTTGTTTTACAGCTGTATAGGAGGTGGAGATGAATTTTTGGATTTTTGTGTAATACAGATAACTTCTGTCCGGTGGAACAGATAACCTCAAAGGTTATTGTTACAACTGTAACTGTTAATAGCTGTTAAATATTAACCAGCTTTGTATATAACCCAGCAATCTTATGCTAGCCCTAAAATATCTTCTTCATCAAACATTGTTTTGATCAGTTTTGAAGTCAGTTAGACATCCATTGTTCGGGGTAAGAAAGTCTTTCCCTCTGTGAAAGTCCACATGAAGAACGTGGTGAGGATACAGAGGCAAACTACAGACTGGGAGAAAATATTCACAAATCCCATACTCAACAAATAGAGGAAAAAAACAAATCTAATACTGTACTAAAAAATGTACAATCCAATTAGAAAATAGATCAAAGAACCAGGCATAGTGGTACATGCTTCTAATTCCACCACTGAGGGAGGCTAAGGCAGGATGGAAAAGTTAGAATCTTTGCCTGAGCAACTTAGATCCAATCTCAAATTTTAAAAAAAAAGGGGAGTAGGGATGTAGCTCAATGGCTGAGTTCTTGTTTGGTTTGGATCCCTAATACCACACACACACACAAAGACCAATGGTATGAGCAGGCATTTCACTGGACATGGTAAATAATCATCTGAAAAGATATTTAACATCATCAGCTATTGAATTAAATTAAAATTATCATCAGACAGGGCTCAAGGAGGTCCTCCCCAAAGTCCAAAGAAGAGACGCTCTTCCCCATGCAGGAAGCAGATTTTCAGAACACATCAATAAGAGGCATAGACAAATTTATTAGGCAAAGTAAAGAAGCAGACACTGAGAAAATGCAATGTGAGGCTTGAGAGAAAGGCACACGATGGTCTGGAGCTGGAGCACAGGGTTTGGGGGACGATTTAGGATGTGTATTTCTAGTGTCTTTCAGGTTACTGTTAGTGAGCTAGGTTAGGATGCAAACCATTTGCATGTGTTTGAAGTTTGGAGATATAGTACCCAAATCAGTACTGTTTCCTTGAGGGCAGAAGTCTATGAAACTTGTGCATCTACAGTATTACAGGAAAAGTGCAGGCTCAATTTATAGGTGGAAGGCATGAGCCCAATTTACAGGTTTATTGTATCTTCAAGGCTCTTAGGAATTTCGAGAGTGACTTCATTAAGTAGGTTGATTGTGTCCAAACCTGAAATTTTCTTAAAAGTAAAATTTCTAGGGGCCAGGTATTTAGCTCAGTGGTTATACCGCCTGCCTTGCAAGTGTCAGACCCGAGTTTGATCCCTGGTACCGGAAAAAAAAAAAGAAATTTTTTTAAAGTAAAATTTCTAAATTACAATTTTCCTGTCTTTCTGCTTATATTTATTTCTTTTATGCTACCTCAAAATGACAATGAGATATCACTATATACCTATCAGAGTGGCAAAAACTAAAAGACAGAATATAACACCAAATGTTGACAAGTACCGAAGAAATTGACTCACTCATATATTATTGGTGGGAAGGAAAAAATGGTCCATCATACCACAGCGATATATGAGCATCCACATTCAGAGCGGCAGTTTGTAATAGCTAAAACTTGGAACTAGGACCAGGGATTTAGCTCGGTGGTTCCGCCACCTGCCTTGCAAGCACAAGGACCTGAGATTGATCTCCAGTACCAAAAAAACAAAAAACAAAAAAAAATCTTGGAAATAGCCCAATTGCCCATCAACCAGAGACTGGATAAAGAAGATGTGGGTTTTTTTATGAAATGGAGTATTACTCAGCCATAAAGAATGAGAAACTAGGGGAAAAGAAAGAAGGGAAAGAAATAAATATGAGAAAAGGAAAAAACAGAAACAAAGACTGTGCAAATAGGGAGGGGTGGAAGGGTTGAAGGGAAGGCAGGAGGGGAAAAAAATAAGAACCAAGATATATCATGTAAAGGTACAAATTCCCAGTGATAAATGTCATCATACTGTATACCTAAAATGTACTAATAAATTTAATGAATAAAAAATATATAATCATTGGAGGAAAGTAGGTAATTGATATGCAGATCTCTATCATTTCTTCCAATTATATATGACTTCAATTGTCTCAAAACTTCAACTAAAATAATGTGTGCTCTCTGTGGAAAACATTTTAAACATAAAGGAAATATGAAGAAAGTTAAAGTTATTCTTAATGTTATAACTTGGAAATAAGTAACTGTTAAGTCTTTGAAGTATAATCTTTCAGACTTACAAATCTGTATTAAAAAATACAATGGTACCTTGGTCTACAAACTTAATTTGTTCCACAATTCTGGGGAAGGTGGCCACATTTGTGTTCATGCAGGGAAGATGGCTGCAGCGGTGTTCATCACCCATTGGAAGAGTTTACAAACAAAAGCAAAATTTTGCCAACGTAGAGTATTAATATATTGATATTGCACTGCTTAAAAGTTGTTTTCACTTAAGATACTGTGAGCAATTTTCCATGTCATTAGTCTCCTAAAGTATTTTTATGACTGTACTTTGTTCCTTCACATGAAATAATATTTAGTAATGTATTTAATATGTTGTTTTGTTCTATTTTTTTCCTATTGTAAGAAGTTTCCAATGAGTCTCTTTACAGAAAAATCTTTAGTCACGTGCCTAATTTTTTCCTTCTGATAGACACTAAGAAGTGTCATTATTATTCAAAAGGTAAAAGCATTTTTACGACTTTTCATACTCATCACTAAAATACTCTGAAGAAAGATTGTGGCTAAATACACCTCAATTTGATGATAACTAAAAATATCCATTCCCCAAGCCATTACAAATACTGGAGATTATAGTCTTTTAAAGGTCACAAATTTGATAAGAGACTATAAGAGACAGTATTTTGTTTTTAAGCTTTGTATTCCTCTAAAACTAACTGAAAAATATTTTTGTTTCATTGGCCATTAAGGTTCTTCTTAGGGGTGGGGATGTAGCTCAGTGGTGGAGTGCTTGCTTACCCTGTGAGGCCTTGGGTTCGATCCCCAAGATGACAATGACAACAACAAAATGGCTCTTCTTTTGGAAATTGACCTTCCATGTCCTTTATCCATTTTTCTGTTTCAGTGGATACCATATTTTCTCCTGGATTTATAAATGGGCTTTATAAAGTGATGCTCTTAACCCCCATATATAATTTTTCCCAGTTCATTATTTTAATTTTTTAATGTACAGAAGTTTCACATTTTTATGTATTCAATTGAGTCTGTCAAGCCATTTGTTTGTAGCTTCTATAATTTGTTTTCATGTAAATTATAAGAAGCACATTTAACAACTTTTCCTAATTGCTCACCATTTGTTTAGCCACTCTTTTAGTAGGTCAGCTTTTCTTTCCAAATTTTAAACGTCAACCTTGTCAGATGCTCAGTTCTTGTGTATTAGGGGATTGCTTTCATTCACTTCTTTCTGTTCCACTGTTCCATTTATTGTTGCAACAGTCTCATTTTGTTTCATCATACTGACTGGTTGCATTATATATTATACTGCACGGAAGTGTAAACTTCTATTGTGTTGTTGTTCTTTTAGGTTTCCCTTAGTCTTCTCACCCGTATACTTGCCAGACTTGTTTTTTCTAACTTGAGTATCCCACTGAAGCACACATAGATATGACCTACATTTCCATTTCACCAACTGCTAAATATAACAGAGACTATCTACTACAAGCTGACTCGTGCCTGGCACTGTTCCAAGTGTTTCTTATGCATTGATTCATATAATGCCAGCAGGAGTCCCATAGGTGGGTGTCTTCACAGCGCAATCTTTATAGAAGAAGAAACAGGGGCATAGAGGAAAGACAAACTTGCCCTAGGCCACACAGCTCACTTACGGCCACGCTCACTGTGGCGTGTCATGCATGCACTGAACCCAGGGCATCCGACTCCAGAGCTCACTATTTCACCAACAATATAGCAAGGGTTTGATTTTTTTTTTTGCTTTAAACTATGAATACTAAATGTAGTAAGCCTTCAAGATGCTACAACTGGAAGCACTGTGAATTCAGCTTCTCAGACACCTTCTATCACAATGTACTGTTCCCCTCCAAAGTGACTGTCTTAATCCGTTTCACATTTCTACAGGGAAACTTCTGAGGAAACTACTTTCTAAAGGAAACATTTTGGCCCATAGTTTTAAAAGTCAGTGTCAAGGGAATGCATTTGGCGAAGGCCTTCTTACTGGCCAAGTCCTCAGGTTATTCCGGGAATCCCATGGCAAACACCAAGGAGCACCTTGCATATGTGCCCAGGTTCTCTACCTCTTCTTTTAAAGTCATCATTATTCAAGCATGGAGGGGCCCCTCCCGCATGACCTATCCAATGCTGATGTTCCTCCCAAAACTATGGCTTAATGTCTATGCTTTCAACACTTCACAATGGGATTAAATTTAACACACAAACCTTTAAGGGACACATTCAAGTCATATCCAAACCAGGGATGAAGAATGAAATTTTGTCAAAATTATAAAATAGCACAAGAATGTTGAATCCTAATAAAGGAGAAAAAAGGGAGGCAGAAAACTGTTCCCAGAAGAGCCCAGGACTACACAACAGGGAAACTTGTTTGATTGATTAGCTTCACCCTACCCAAAATGTCTTCCTGATTGGTCTGTATCCCTGGATAAAACTCCACTGTTGCATGTTCATTCCTTCAGCTTAACTCTCCAAGATGTGACTATGCCTAGCAACAGAGTGCTAATTATTTAAAATGTTGAATGATTCTAATTCCTCCTAACCAAGAAACTGTCCCTACCATTACAGGAGTTATCAAAGTTGAACAAGGAGATGGGAAGAGAAGGGGATGCGATTCTGCTGCCGGGAAAGAGGAGGCTGTGAGGGGAGGTATGCATGATGGGAGACCACAACTGACAAGCACAGGTAAGTCAGACAGCAGCCCACGTGGTCAGGTGGCAGATGTTGGCAAGAAAGGAGCCTGAGAGGAAGGGTATAGGGAGAAGTTTCCCCAGGGCTGGAGCTTGGTGCAGCTGAACATAAGAGAAGAAGCCCTTCTTTTGGGGACCAGGAAGCAAGGAAGGGATGTGAAAAGTGTCCATCCCTTGAGATTCACCCACAGTCTCTAAAGTCCCCTGGAAACACACATGAGAGCATTGTCTAAGGACATGCAAAGATAACACACACAGCACCATGAAAGGAGACAGCTCTTTAGATTTTCCTCAAATCTTTGGGCTTGTGAACTTCTTCAACAAAGTTCTAAGAACATCAAGTCTCCACCAAATCTTTCATGTGTCATTGCCAAGTAATGCTGATTCTGAATTCTAATACTAGAGAGGGGGCAGTCAGCCACCTTTTATGTGAGCACCTTTCATGCAAATTGTCACTTGCCCACAGAAATACTTTTCTTTCTGTTTTATGGGGGTGTAAGTGGAATATTTCAGTGCTTTTGTTGAGAAAAAAGCAATAAATACTTATTGCAAGAATCAGTGACATAGAAAAAAGGTGAAATTCCTGTCACCTTTGTGTGTCTCTGTCAGATTTTTTTAAATGGGAACCCACGGTTCTTCAATAGACATTTTTACTTAACATAATATTGTGAACACCTCTTTATGTGATGAGATTCTGTCTTCTCTACTAATGGCTCCATAATATTTTACTATATTTGCTGTCCCATAATTTATTCAACAAACCCACTTAACAGCTTTAGGTAATTATTTTTTTCTATTATATGTTATTCTTTTACTAATTGTTGCCAAAATATTAATTTTGTAAAAATGAAGAGATAAATGACATATCTGTCATATTTTCCTACAGATTTTCATAGTTCCACTGCTTGTTTATGTTATTTGCCACATTTTTTCTGATGTCTAGCTTTTTCATGAACCTGTTAAATTTTACCATAAAGCCTTGTTCCACTTCACAATTAGAAGAGCAGAGATGAAAAGGGAGCTCAGAGATTCTTAAATTTGGAACACCTTTCATTCTCTTGATTTTTTTAATATTTTAATCTGCAGGTATATTAATTTATTTTTGAAAATTTTTCTTCCAAAATATCTTTTTTTTTCCTCCA
>NW_004624734.1:40842445-40886572 GCF_000247695.1 Heterocephalus glaber | reverse complement strand
ACCATGAGCAAAATCTTTGCTGTTATCTGAGTAATTATTTCTGACTTCATTTTTCCCAGATCCTCTTTTGTTGCCACTTCAGAGAGTCCAGGTGGTTGAGTATCAGAGTGTTTCATCTTGTTTCCCTTTAGGGTTGCTGTAGGTGATCCAGAAGTCTGTTTTTGAGGCTTGTTTGTGTGTCTTCTCATTTCCACGGTGAGGGGGGTGGGTGCTTCTGGCACCCATGCGGCTCACCTTCTCTGCCCTAGGAACTTGGGTTGGCAGCGGGGGAGCTTCCTTCTGGGTTCTGGGATGGGCTCAGCTTCTCTGCTCTAGGAGCCTGGGATGGAGGCGGGGAGCCTCCTTCCGGGTGCTGGGACCAGCTGAGATTCACTGCCCTAGGAGCCTGGGATGGAGGCAGGGGAGTTTCCTTCCGGGTGCTGGGACCAGCTCACCTTCTTGGCCCTAGGAGCCTGGGATGGCAGCGGGGGAGCTTCCTTCTGGGTGCTGGGACCGGCTGAGCTTCACTGCCCTAGGAGCTTGGGGTGGAGGTGGGGGAGCTTCCTTCCGGCTGCTGGGCCATTCTCTTGATCTTAATAAAATGTTTTTAAGCATATCAGACATCAACCTACTGGAACATGAGAATTCCGTATAAAAGCACAACACAACCATAATGGAGTGAAGCTCTATGTTCTCCATGTTCACTGTTACCTAATTAAATCTTCAGTATGATTTTTCTGGTGAAAAGTTGCAGGAAAAAAGTGCATGTTTTAGGCTTGATTATCTAGGATCACATGACTTATGATCACTTAATGATCTAGGCTCTAGGGCAGGGCTCTAAACTCTAGCTACTCATTAAAATCGCTTGGGAAGGAGCTGCTGAGACCAATGTCTGCTCTTTGTATGAAACAATATGTAAAAAGGTCAAAGTATTGAATGTGATCTCTTCTGGGACCACTTAGCTCCATTTTCTTCCTTGATACCTATACATTAAAACCCTACTGCATTTAAGAAATGAGAGGTAGAAACACCACCATATGGATAGCATCAGGGCAGAACTGTTGCCCACCACTTAAAGGGTGCAGAGCAAATTAAGATTTATTATACATTGTCCATGGAAGGCAGGCTAAGCAGAACTGGGCTAAGAATTAGGTCCATGGTGCCTACAGGCAGACAAAAAGGGAAGGATGGAAGGAAGGAAGGAAGGAAGGAAAATGAAAGGAAAGGAAGGGAGGTAGGAAAGAGAGAGAGAGAGAAAGATAGAGAGAGAGAGAAAGATGGAGAGACAGAGAATGTACTGAGGTAGGGAGGAGAGTCTTTAAAATCTCCCAAACTAGAACCATGATCATGCATGACAGGGTTAGGGTGTGGTTACTGAAGAAAGTCACAAATGCAAACCTAACAAATATGTGTCTGTGATTGAGTCTCCTCTCTTCCCCAGCAGACTTTGTAATTATATCCTGCAGACTGTACAGAATTCCTGCAGGAAGCTTTCCTACACCTCCTACAATCTAACCATCTACCTCCAGATCTGTCCATCTTCCGTTCCACCACACTCTCCTTTCCTCCTTCCTTCTTGCTTTTGTCCTTCATTTCTTTCCCTATCTCAGTTGCTGAAAATGATCAGTGGTTAATGAGACTTGAATCACTTCTTCTCCCACCAAATGCTTTCTCCCTTATGTACAAACTATCTCAGGCCCTTGCATTCTAGATCATTCTTTTCCAACTATATTTTAGCTAAAAATTCCTTAGTATCCATTCACTTTATCACTTTGTAGTTTTGAAGAGGTACCTGGAACATGTGTGTGTGCACATGCATGTGCATGCATGTGTGCACGTGTGTGTGTGTGTGTGTGTGTAAAATGTGTGCAGGCATCATCTGCTTCACAGGATATGGATGAGAACTGGAAATGGATGGGAACCCTCTGTGACTAGAACGGAAGGTCAGACCTTAGGGCAGGGCTCTCAACTCCAGCTGTTCTTCAGAATCTCTTGGGCAGCTTTGAAACATCCCCAGGCCCAGGCTATTTTCCCATCCAATTAAACCAGACCCTTCGGGATGGGACCTAGCATCAGTACGTTAAACAGCTCCACAGCAGTTCCAATGTGCAAGCAAGCTGAAAGCCCCTGCTCTGAGGACATTAATGTGTTAGTCAACCTGCTGAAATTAACCACCTCCAACTCATTGCTATCATTATCAGGTGGAGGCCATAATGGTCCATCCTAAGAACCTACCAACAGCAATGCAGCAAAATTCTGCCACTGTCACAGTTGAACCAGTGTCTTTCTCAACTCTAGGGAAAGCATCTCTCTCCAGTGCAATCCTAATTCTCTTACAAACTAGAGTTTACCACCTGTGCTGTGAACAGCTTGCTTTCTGGTAAAGTGGAAAAAAGCTTGTGCCACAGAAGTTGCTTTGACTACTTGTGCTGTCAGGATTCTCCACTCTGCCTGTGTGTGCTTGTGTTATAAAGTGTACATGTATGCATGTGTATGTGTGTGTTTCCATGCTCTTTTCAAAGCAGTTGTTGCTGAATTTGACAGTAAGAAAACAAGGAAGAAGTGGGAGAGAGCTCTCAGTCTTGCCTGTTTCTATTTGTCTTAATTTTTCTAGGGCATCATGTCACTTAATAAGCACTTATTTTTTAATCAATTTACCGATATTATCTTGCTCAATTTCTACAACTTCATGGGTTAGGTATTATCTTCATTTTATAGGTAGGGAACCAGGAACATAGAGATTAAACTTGCCTGCAGGCAAACCACTAAAACATGATAGCCTATTTGACTTCAAAGTTCAGGCTCTGCGCCATGTATCAGTGCCCCCTAGAGTATTTTTTATATGCTCTTTATCCAAAGTTAAGTACTGTATTAGTAAAATACACGTTTTTATCTTAAGGAATTCCATAAATTATCTTTACTCATGAGGTCTATCAGGACAGATTGTAGAGCTCCATAAATGCACAATGTTCAATATTGCTAGACAGGGCTATGCCCAAATTGGGCACTTAAATGTTTGCTAAGAGATGGATGGGTTGGTGGATGGACAAAGCAATATATGTATGCATGAATGTGTTAATTTTCTATTGCTGGAAAAAAATACCTGAGAAAAACAATATAAAGGAAGATTTATTTTGGCTCACAGTGTCAGAGGTTTCAGTATATAGTTGCCTGGTTCTGCTGCTGAGGGCCAGAAGTGAGGCAGAACATCATGACAGAAGGGCATGGTAGAACAAAGCTGCTCAGCTCATGACAGGAAATGGAGAACACTGAAAGACCCAGAAAAGAAGAGCTGGGACCTGAAATGGTCCCCAAGGTCACACTGCATGACTCATTCCCTTCAACTATGCCCAACCTTCTAAGCTTCCATTGCCTCCCGATTATGCCATCAAATTATGATCTTGTCAAGACGAATCCATTGAAAACTTCAAGCCATCATTATCCAAAGACTTTCCAAAGCCTCACCTCTGAACTTTGGGGGGACATTTCAGGTCAATGAGACATTTAACTAGCTTATATTCTCTTCCCTATTAGATTAAGTTCCTTGAGGGGAAGAAATATGTAATATTCTGATCACTAAATTATTCTTTTTGTCATGATTTGAAAAAAATAAACTGTATTTTGATATCTTTCCGTAAAGTCAGAAGGCCTAAGTCTTACCTAAATCCAAGGGAAAAGGGTACCAAAAAGGTGTCTGAAAATTGAGAAATGTGGAGATTTCTCATGTCTTTACATTCGGAAAATATAAATTTTAGCTATGTTTTCCGTTGTGATTTTATTTCTCAATGTTGGTGTCTTAACTACTTTTTTACATTGCTGAGACAAAATACTCAACACCCAAAGTGAAAGAAGGAAAGGTTTATTTGGGCTTACATTTTGTCAAAGTTTCAGTCCTTAGTCAGCTGGCTCCAAAGCAGGGTGGCATGGACAGGAGCATTGCAGAGGAGAAACAGTTCATGTAGGCAGAAGGTAGCAAAGCAGCAAAGTAGTGAAGAAGCAGCAAGGGATGATGGCAGTCCTCTTTCTGTCCCTTATATTCTATCCAGGCCACACACCTTTAGGGTAGGTAGCAATCACACCCAGAGTGGGGCTTTCCCATTACCTACACCCAGAACTATCTCAAACCAATCAGTAGACAAATTCAGTAATCACACATCCTTTATCCCAGCATCACACTATCCCAGCATTACACACTCTAGATCCAGCCACCTCTGAAAAGCCCCACCTACGACCACGAGGCTTTGGGGAACATCTGGACACAAGCCATAACAGTTGCATACGTAAAGTTTCAGGGTTAGCCCCACCCATCTGTGAGAGCTACAAATAATCATAGTACACTTTGGGATTTTGCTAGTGCCCAAAGGCCTTGTGAAATCTGATAAACTTCCAGGGTTAAATTATTCAATTTTATCCTCCCCGGAGGCACTTTCAGATCATTGCTTCTCATTTCACCCTCATGCAAACATCTTCTCTTTACAGGCTCATACCGTAGGGAACATACCACACTCCAGTCACCTTGGAAAAACGATCTGCTCATCGCCCCCATGCTTTCTGCTCATATTGAGTGAAAGGCCACTACATAGCAGTTTCCTGACCTCCTGACTCCTGACGACCTCTTCCATTCCTCTAAAGTCACTAAAGGCCATAAGCCTGGTACTTTTCACCCCCAGAAACTTAGCATCTCACCTATCATACATAGATTTGAACATCCCATATCTCATTTGTTAACTTCTTCCCTCCAGCTTTCCTGTTTAGCTTCATCACCTATTTCTTCATCATGTCCTTTTGTTCACCTTCTCCATACCGGGTTTGATTCCTGGGCCCACCATTATAATCATTCTCTTGCAAATATACTGGGCTTAACTGACTATTTTTCCTTTTCATAGCATACAGAACTTCACATGAATGGACTCCACCATGTACCTCCTTTGTGTCAGTGCCTGAGCAACTGGGTGTTGACATAAAAATCTCAAAACAAATTCACATTGGTATTACAATAAAATGTTAATTACAGAGTTCAGTATGTGGTTTAAGTGGCCCAGCATTCTTACTTTTGTTCCCTAGACAGCTTGAATTCCCTTGGTCTGCTAATTGCTATTTTCCTAACTAACTCTCAGAAGGCAATCTATGGTAGACATTATAGGGTTGTCCTTGTTCGTAGAGTCCTAATTTTACTTGACTGACATGGAATCATGTTGAGACTAAACTCAGAATTCTAACCTATGTCAAGTGAACCTTCAGGGGAACATAAGGGTATTCTGAGGGAATATGAGTAGATATTAAACTCTCTTTTGCAAAATTTTATAAATTCTTCTTAACTGATCTAACTGAACATGCCCCATACAGGCTTTCTGTTCTTTCCTTCCCTTTTACCAGTTCCCTTTTCATTTTACACAACAAATTTATGCAGTTCATTCCAAACTCTTCTTATGGTACATTGTCTGGTGATGTAAACCTTTGATACACCAAATCCAGGGACATTTCTAAATGGATAGCAGAGAAGCTTTCTTTAATATAGGCACTGTGAAGTCATGATAAGGATTCATGTCTTTATAACATGTTTTCATTAAAAGTGAAGCATAGTTTTAGAAATAGGGTATTGCCCTACATGGAGATGTTTCCAATTCAAATATATATATATATATATATATATATATTTTTTTTTTTTTTTTTTTCTTTTTGGTACCTGGGATTGAACTTGGGTCCTTGTGCTTGCGCAGCAGGCGGTGAAACCGCTGAGCTAAATCCCCAGCCCCTCCAATTCAAATATATTATAGAGTGTGGCTATGGGAGGGCTATTTTCTTTCAATGATTTACAAGAAACACTGATGGCGGTGCTACTTTATTCCTCCATGGCAAAGCACCAGGGCATGTGAAAATTGTGAAATTCATGTGTTCGAGATTATAAAAAGTAGGTCAGCAGATAGCAATCTGCAGCAAATTCTGCAGGATTCTGAATTTTCACCATCAAAAATAATGAGAAGGGCCGGGGATTTAGCTCAGTGGCACTGCGCCTGCCTCACAAGTGCAAGGTTGTGAGTTTGATCCCTGGTACCAAACAAACAAACAAAACAAAACAAATAGTGAGAAAATGTTGGACAGATATTTTCTTTTGCTTGTGTCTACCATTAGGCTTCAGTTGCATATTTTATTAGATTAAAGGAGAAAGAAGTAAAAGTCCTATGTTGCCTTTCAACAGCTGGGGAAAAAACAGAATAAAGGGAACATGGATCAGAGTTAATCAGTTCAAACTATAGGAAAACATTTTCACCAACATTTTTCAAAGATTATTGGAATCCAGGTACAGTGGACCATTCATACAATCTCAGTACTCTGGGAAACAGAGATAGGAGATTGCATGTTTGAGTCCACCCTGGACAAATTGGTGACTTAGGGAGACCTCAACTCTGAAAAACAAAAGGGAGTGGAGGTAAGGGCTGGGTATACAGCTAAGGGCAAAGGCACTAGGTTTAATCCTAGTACAAAAAAGATTAGTGGATATTGTCAATCCATATTTGTTTCTCCTTAACTTCTGGGGGCACCAGTCCATGACAGTACTTTTAACAATTAACCCTTTTGTAGGTCTGAACTCACAAGGAACTATTATCTCTCTCTCTCTCTTTCTCTTTAATTCTCTGTAAATGTTCACAAAATAGATTCAATTTCACTTTGAATGATAGAATTTCAAGTTAAGTAGAAGTGTAGGACAATTTCCATAAATGCAACCTGGGGTACAAAGCTGGCTGCATCATCTCAGGTGAAGATATGTAATTATAACTATGTCAAACTCGTAGCTGTATACTATTTTTAACAATAAAATAAAATTATTAATATGTCTGTATACTTTGTTCTTAAGTATCTGTGTATTAGTTGGGGCTGTCTAGAGGAATAGAATAGATAGAAAATATATGTTTAATTATACAAAGGAATTTCCTGGGTAGGCTTACAGGATCAAGGGCAGGAGAGTTCCCAATGGCTGTCTGTGGGATCATAGGTGAAAGAGTCCACACTAGCTATCTGTACACTGGAGAGTGGAAGGAATCAGGAGCTGCTTAGCCCAAGGAGACAGAAGCTGCAGAATAAGAAAGATGAAAGATGCAGCAATGTTGAAGGCCTGAAAGCTCACTAGGAAGTCACTGGTGCAAGTCTCTATTGGAAGGCTGAAGAAACTGGAAACTTGGGGACCAATGTCCAGAGGTGATGGCAACAATTAAAGAAGTCCGAATGAAAACAACACTGACATTCTAAAAGCATAACCATTGTCAAGAAATCAAATAATAACAAATGCTGGTGAAGCTGCAGGGAGAAAGGAACACTTCTACAATGTTGATGGGAATTTGAACTAGTAAAATGAACTATGGAAATCATTAATGAAGAGTCCTCAAAAAACTAAAAGTAGAAATTCCATTTGAACCAACTATTCTTCATTGCTGGGGGAAAAAATACCTGACACCCAAAGTTAGAGGAGGGAAGGTTTATTTTGGCTTACAGTTTGTAGAGGTGTCAGTCCATAATGGACCCTCGAGTTACAACCTGCCTCACATACGAACAACTTGGGTTATGACTGGAATTTTAGTTTAAATTTATGACCAATGTCTTGAGTTACAACCCAAATGCCAACCACTTATGCCGGCCACTTGAGTCTTTAAACAAAGACTCATGATCCAGAAAAACATGTAAAAGCATAGGTAAGCATCAGCCTGAGCACAGGTGAGCATGTTTATGGATGTGATTTCAGTAAGTGCTTTATATAATTGCTACAATTACTGCTATCAAATAGCCCCCAAAAGCTAGAAAATAAGCTAAGGAAAGAAGGGAAAATAAAGAAAGCAATCACAACTGAAAAGAAGGAAATTGTGGAGAAATATGAGAGTGGTGTTCATGTGACTGATCTCACTAATATGTACAGCATGTCGAAGTCCACCATCTCGACAATCTTATGGAGAAATGATTGTATAAGGAAGCTACTGCGGCTAAAGGTGTTACTCAAATTAGTAAGTCATGATCAACAGTGCTAGGTGAGGTAGAAAGGTTATTATTATTGTGGATAAATGAAAAGCAGATGGCAGGTTATAGCCTATCTGAGTCTATAATTTGTGAAAAACCTAGGGCTATAAATGCAGGTTTTATAAAGGATACTCCATCAACAAGTGGTAATGGTGAAACATTTCATGCCAGAGAGGGATGGTTTCACAATTTTAAAGGGAGAACTGGGGTTCATAGCATAATTAAGCATGGCGAAGCAGCCAGTGCTGATAAAAGGACTGCTGAAAATTATATACACCACTTCAAAATGATGGCACAGAGAAATGGCTTTTGCTCTCAACAAGTTTTCAACTGTGATGAAACTGGCCTTTTCTGGAAGAAAATGCCCAGGAGAATATCACTACCCAGGAAAAGAAGAAAATGCCAGGCCACAAGACCATGAAGGATAGACTAACCTTCTTGCTATGTCCCAATGTGAGTAGGGACCTCAAGATAAAGCTTCTCTCAGATTATCAGTCTGAGAACCCTGAAGCGTTCAGAAACATAAAGTCATGAAGAATAGGCTAGGGGTTATGTGGGGATCTCATTCAAAAGCCTGGGTAACAAAAGTACTTTTTCCTGAGTGGATCAGGGAAGCTTTCTGTCCTACTGTTAAGAAATATCTAGGGGACAAAGGTTTACCACTCAAGGCTCTCCTCATCATGGACAATGCTTCTGCTTACCCACAAGATTTGGAAGAAGAGTTGGCTGAAGAATTCCCATGGCTCTCAGTTGAGTTCCTCCTACCTAATACAACTCCCTTACTGCAACCTATGGGCCAGCAGGTTATAGCTAACTTTAAGAAGCTGTACACCAAGTAACTGTCCCTGAAGTGCTTCCAGATGGTCTCAGATACACATTTAACCATTAAAGAGTTATGGAAGGAACATTACAACATCCTTTCCTATTTGGGGTTGAGAAATCCTGGGCCAATGTCTCTCTAAGGACAGTGAGATCTGCCTGGAAGAAAGTGTGGCCTAAAATTACACAGGAAAGAGACTTTGAAGGCTGTGTAGAGGAGCCTGAGCCTTCAATTGACCCTGTGGTTGATGACACTGTCACTATAGCAGAATCCATAGGCTTGCAGGTAGACAGTGGTGATGTTGAGGAATTGGTGGAGAAACAGTCAGAGGAATTGTCTACAGAGGAACTTCAGAAACTTCTGGCTGAGCAACAGAGAATAGCAGCTGAAAAGCTTCTGAAGAGGAGGGGAAATATCAACTATCAGTGCAGCAAAGTTCTTCTGAAATAAAGGAAATCCTGAAAAAAATGGATAGAGCTACAAATGTTTCTCTGTCTCACCCAGACAGAGAAAAAGCCAATCACTGCATTCACTTGCTTAATGACAATGTCATGTCATACTACAGAACAGTGTTAAAGAAAAGACAGAAACAGACAGCCTTAGACCAGAGATTGAGACCTAGTGAGCCAGAAGGAGGTCCTAATGGGCTATAGACTCTCCAAAGGAGAGAAAGGACATCAGAGAGCCAGATTCCTGATGTTTTTATGAAAGAGTATTCTCCTTCCAAACAATAACTACCTTCCATTTCTTCCCCCCCATTAAGTTTATTGGTACATTTTAGGTATAAAATACAGTTACATTCGTCATTGGGATTGTGTTCCATTACATGAGTATCTTGGTTCTTATTTTTTCCCCTTCCCCTGCCCTCCCTTCATCCCCTCAACCCTTACCTATTTGCAAAAGCTTTGTTTCCATTTTTTTCCTTTTCTCATATTTTTTCTTTACCCTTCTTTCCTTTCCTCTACCCCTCCCACTTCCCCTGCTCCTTTAGACCTTTTCTTCCTATTACACAATATCAACTATACACTTTTTAAATTACATTATCAAGATCTAGGAGACATTACCACAGATTTTACAGAATTTAAAAGGATATAGAAAGCATATTACAAAAATCTTTTTTGAAATAAATTTGGCAACTTCTATGAAGTAATTCAGAAGACAAATTAATGAAACTAACTCTGGAGGGAATATAAAATTTGAATAGCACCTATTAAAGAAAGTATATTCCTAGCTTGAAAACCTACCTATGAATACATAGACCTGAATTTTTATATATACCTTGTGTTTTCTAATCCTGCTAAATTCACATACAAGTACTACCTTCCATTTCATCCTTCCTTCCTGGAAGCCACAGATGTCAATTTGAATGGTGCGTACAGTAGGAAATTGTTGTTTCTGGTCAATTAGGCACATTTTATAACTTTTTGGTGACGCCACTAAGAAAATTGTTGGTGTTTCTGGTAAATTACACACATTATATAACCCTTTTTATCATGAAAAAGTTAGTTAAGGGGTGCTTTGGGAGGTTCAGAATGGGTATTTCCATTATTTCTTATGGGAAAAATAGTCTTGACTTAAAACCAACTTGAGTTACAACCAGCTCTTGTGAATGAATTGAGTTCCTAAGTCAAGGGTCTGCTGTAGTTGGCTGGCTCCAAGGCAGTGCGGAGTGACAGAGGGGCATCACAGAGGAGAAACAGTCTGTGGCAAAGCAGGACAGGGAGAAGGCAGCAAGCAGTGAAGCAGCAAGCAGCAGCCCTCTTGCAGTCCCTTATATTCCACCCAGCCTACCCACCATTAGGGCAGATAGCACTCTCACCCAGGGAGGGGCACCCTTGATCCCAGCATCCCATTCCCTAGATCCAGCTACCTCTGAAAAGCCCCGCCTATGCCCTGACCACATGAGGCTTTGGGAGGACATCCAGATACAAGCCATAACAGTAGGTTAGATATATTAAGTGCATTTTGACTTAGAAAATAGTCAACTTAATGATGGATTTGTTTAATAGAATTCCATTGTAAATCAAGGAACATTTTATCTTCCACTTTTAAGTAACAAATAAAAATACCTTCCTTGATAGCACATTCCTCCTGGCTATATCTCCAGCACTCTTCGCTTCTTTCCTGCCCAGGTTCACCAGAGCCAGTTGGACTCACTGTCTCTACTTCTTCTCTTCCTTTTTATTCTTTGGCCCCTACCAATCTATAATAACAGCTCTTGCAAAGGTCACCAGTAACATTTGCATTCTTAAATCAAACAGATTCTTCTCAGCCTCACCACGTTTATCTTCTTAACAGAGCTTGGTACTGTTGATTACTGACCAATTCTTAAAAATTTTCTTCAGTTTCGTTGCTATAAGACCACGCACTCCACATTTCCTACAACCCTGTGGCCATGGCTTCTCAGACTCTTTTTCTGAACACTTCTTCACAACCCTCATCTGAATTTCAGAGCTCCTTGCAATTCTCTCCTAAGTTCTCTCCTTTTCTTGTGCTCTGTTTTTTCATAATCTCATTTATAGTGGTTGCTCTCATATTATGAAATATATATTTGGCCTTCATCCCTGCTTCTTAACATATAGCTCCTGAAATCCTTAGAATCTCCAAAGTGACAAGTATCATTTTGTTTGCTAATATATTCACTGAGGATTGATCACTAGGTGGCTTCAGCATTGGGAATGGTCACCAGAAAGACCAAGTCAGGTTAGAAGGTTGGGAGTTTCATCACCCCCTGCCAAATGTAGGGAAGGCAAAGGGGCTGAAAGTTCTGTTAATCATCAACGATTCAATCAATCATGCTCTTGTAATAAAGCCTCCATAAAAACCGAAAAGGACAGGATTTGGAGAGTTTCTGGATAGCCACACACCAAGAGAGGATAAAAGAGCTCCAAGATCTTTCCCCCATACTTTGTTCTAACCATTTCCTTGTCTGGTATTCATGGGTATCTTTTGTAATGCCTTTATAATATGCCCATAAATATAAGTAATGTTTCCCAGAGTTTAGCTCTAGTAAATTAGTCAAACTCAAGGAAGGGATAACAAGAACCCCAATTTATCATCATCCATCAGCCAGAATTATAGGTAACAACTTATTACTTGAAATTGGCTTCTAAAGTGGGAGCAGTCTTGTGGGACTGAGCCCTCCACCTGTGGAATCTGATGCTATCTTCAGGTGGAGAGTGTCAGAAATGAATTGAATTTGAGGACTGCCAGCTGGATATGTAGGGGTGTTTGAGGATACCAGGAATTGATCGATCGATCAATTGATTGATTGATGGTGGGAGAAATGTCCATATATTATGGGATCACAGAAGTATTTGTATTGGTTGCTGAGTGGGAGTACGGAGGAATTGGATTTTTTCCTTAGTGTCCATAGCTGCAGGTTCTCAAATATGTATCTCCCATCTGTGCTCCTTGCTGTGCTCCAGGTGTGCATAGCCAGTGGAGAACCTGAGCCCTCAGTTTGCACTTCTCACAGGCATCTCAGATTTTTAAGACAAAACCAAATTCTCAATCTTTCCCCACTGAGATGTGCTCCCCTTCAGTCTTCTCCATCAGGAAATGACATTTTTATCTCCTCAGTGGCTCTTGCAGAATATAGGGTGCATCATCCTTGACACAGCCCTTACCTTCAATCCCATCTGCCTCATTCAGCCCCAACTTCCAAAAGAGCCATCTCCGAGTTCGCGTACCAAACCCCCATTCACTGTATCCACCTCCTTCTCTCTGTTTCCACTCCCAGCACAATCCAAGCCACCGAAGATTTTCACAACAGTTTCTTAATTCATTTTCCTTCATCCTTTTTCTAATCCATCCTTCACACAGGAACCAGGAATATGATTGAAAAATTGGATTATTCTACCCCTCAGCTTAAAACCCTTCAATGGCTACCCATTGCACTTAGATGAAAATTCTCTGTACTTAATATCACCTACAAGGCATTGCATAACTGGTCTTCCACAGGCCGCCCACTCTCCCCACATCCCTATCTCCTGGCCCTCCTACAGCCCAATCACATGAGCCCCCTTCAGTGCCAGCATTGAGGTGGGGTAGTTCTTTGCCTTCTAGGCTGGATTTAAATGTCATTTCCTCAGAAGAGCTTTTCCTAACACCACAATCCATGTTATACTCAACTGTTATTATAGTATTTATTATTGGCCACTTGCATTTTCCTACTTCTCTGCTATTTCAAACAGTGCTACTATAAACATTTTTATATGCATGCAAGAGTTTCTCCAAGGCAGCATTTCAACCCACGCATTCCAACCTGCTAGTGAAATACTATCATTTCGTTAAAATAAGAAAGAAAAAAGAAGTAGAAGATAGAGTGGAAAATACTAGAATGTAATGCATATAATAAACTTTGCATATGAAACTTATTTCAGGGATGTGAGGGTCAGAGGATGTTGGATCACAAGACAAAAAGGATTTATTTCTGCAGGTAAAAGTTTTTGAAAAAAATGATTGAAAAATCTAGGTGTGTGGCTCAGTGGCACCAGGCCCACCTGGCAAGTGAAAGGTCCTGAGCTCAATTCCAGTATAGAAAAAAAGCTAGGTGTGATGAAACTTGCCTGTAATACAAGTACTCAGGAGGCTGAGGTAGGAGGATCAAGAGTTGGAGGCCAGTCTGGGTTACATAGCAAGTTCAGAGCCAGCCAGGACTACACAGGAAGACCCTGTCTCAAAAAAAAAAGCAACAAAACAAAAAACCATGAAAATAAATAAATAAACTAAAATTGTTTTGGAAACTATTGTTCCAGTACATATTTTAGGAATGAGTATCTTGGGACACAGTATTTCGTTGAAATTTTAAATACAAATATAAAAATCAAAAGCTCCAGTGAAAACACACATGAGCATATACATTTTGCACTTTGCCCTTGGTTTACTCATGTCTGTTTCTGTATACTTTTGTTCACATTAACAGTACCTTTTTTTAAAAGGGGGGAAATTCTTAGAGCAAAACATCTTACAAATGTTTCATAAGAAGTGAGTTATTTATGCTGAAATCAGTATTGTTTAAGCACACAGACTCTGACAAAGACCAGGAGGTCCAAAATTTCAGCTTGAACTCTCTTCTCATAACTTTCCTCATGACCAATTTACATTATGGCTAGAAATAAATCCTCTATGTTTATTTAAACACTAAATGTGCAGAACACATTTATTTTATTGTATAAAACTCTACTGGAAAAGTCCTGGCTGCTTAGGATAGTAATCCCCAATCCATGGACAAAATACCATCTCCATGTGCTGTTTTCCATTCTGGGTTCCGTTCTGTTCATGGCTGCCCCTTAACCTACCTCTACTGCACAGCAAAGATCTGACACTGGGCCAAGCCAACCAAGCCAGAGCAGACAGCTGCCTCTATGCAGAACCGGAAGGGAATGGAAGAGCAATTTACTCTGAAGCATCTATCCTACCACTGACTTCCTACTATTTGAGTGACTTAGTTGGTACCAGCAAGATGGCCCTTGCTAAAATCCAAATACCTTACTTAGGAGAAAGTCGGTCTCTATCCATTATCCATTGGCCAGCAAATTGGTTCGTTATATTAGTTTCATTTGGGTAAGGGTGCTAAGGATTGGACCCAGGCCCTCCCACATACTAAGCAAGCTCTCTACTACCGAGCTATACAGCTACCCCACCCCACTTTTGGGGGTCCTTGGAACTCAGGGTCTTTGCACTGAGTTATGTCCCCAGCCCTATTTTTTATTTTTATTTTGAGGAGAGGGAGAGGGAGAGGGAGAGGGAGAGGGAGGGACAGGGTCTCATTAAGTTGCTAAGTTGTCCAGGCTAGACCCAAACTTCTGATCTTCCTGCCTCAGCCCCCCAGTGTGCTGAGATTACAAGTGTGTGACTCCATGCCTAGCTAAAGCAGAGTCAGGACTTTGAATGAATGTGGTGGAAATAGTTTAGATCCTAAGGGGGGGGGGGGGAATAAAGGGTTCCTTTAGTGAAGGGCCCCCCACCCCGACCCCACGTGGAGAAAGAAGTGGAGATGGACTTTCCCCACTGAGCGTTCGTGCAGTCAGTCATCTCAGAAGCTTTGGATGCATCGCCAACATTTCAACTCTGTTCTGGAACACCTCATTCACATACTTCTGCTATTGTGGAATTTCAAGCATTGCCCCATGTTTGTGTTCAAACCCAGTATCTCTCAAACCCAGTATCTCAGAATAATGCAGGTTGGATGTCCTTACATTTTATGTGCACCCTTTTATTTCTGTCGTAATTATCTTTAGGACTTTCCTGACCCTTCTTTGAGCCAGTTTTGTTTTTTCAACCAACTCTAAATAGATGCTGTATTCCACTTGAGCAAAGCCAGTGCTGCTTCATGGTCTAAGCCAATGATGAAAAGAGGCACACTGCATTTAAGCTTGAGGCTTCATGGGTTAGTGGGTTAGGAAATATCTTCACAGAAGTCCTGCCTTCATCTTTTTATCACTGTCTGATCTTAGGCAAATCATCTATACTCCCCACATCTCACTTTCGTGTGTAAAATGGAAAAGAATAATGACTCCTAACCCACTGGACATGTGTGCAGATTCATGAGATCATGTAGAAAAGGTGCTTTAGAGTGTACTTATATTTTATGATGGAGAAAGAGGAGTGACTGTTTAATCATGTAGCCTCAGTTGGAAAGCTTCCAAAAGCACAGAGTTCACAGAAAGGTGATTACATTATTGATCAGTTGTAATTGTTTAAAGCTTTTCCTTTACATTAAATGAGTGTCTGTTCTTCATCTCCACTCTGACACCGACTGATTCCCTAAATCAGAATTTCTGTGGATAGGTCCTGGCCTTGTATCATCAAAACCCCCACAGGGACCTGAGGGGCAACAGCCCGGGCTGTCAGCCTCTGGCCTGCATAACAAGAATGACCTGGAGTTGGAACCAGTCTCTGGGGTTAACATTAATCTGACCAAGTTCTGCAGCTGACAGAGACCCGTACAGGCTGATTAGCACTCAGTCTTACATACAATGTGTTGACAGAAGTAAGGAAAGACATTAGGGAAGTCTTCAGCTGGGACCCTCTGGATTTCTCTGACATCCTCCAAATGATCAAATTTAAATTTATTTTCCCAATTGTCACCCCTAGATCTCCAAAGAGATGTGGGAGGACACAAGAGGAAGCTTCAAGTAGAGCCCGTGGAAGACTGGAGAGTTAGTACAACTTCAGACTCAGGGCTTTCAAACTGTGTTTCTAAACCCCTCTTAACTGGTGGCTGCAGATATGTGAACTAGTGGGCACATTTTAAAGCAAAGAGAAACTTTAAAACCACCATTTAGTTTATAGATTCATAAGAGACTCAGCCCACAGGGCAAGAAAATATTTTGCTATATAATATGTTATGTGTAGTTATATACGTATATATTTAAAATGCAAAATGAAAACAATATAGCTTGAAGGAAAATATACTAACTTCTAGCATTTTTTTCCATGCTTCTCATCTAGGAACATATTTATAGACTTTCTCGGAGTATCATTTCTTATAAAATTATGTACTTTCAACAAGGATTTTTTTATTTTTTATTTTTTTGTACTGGGGATCAAACTCGGGACCTTGCGCTTGCGAGGCAGGCAGAGGAACCACTGAGCTAAATACCTGGCCCATTCCACAAGGATCTTGAGAGCTCTTTAAGGGAGGGGTTCTTATTGTGTGACCTGATAGAGAATTCTGAATGTTTCGTAGATACTCGTCAAATATTTGATAAAATACCAAATAATGTGGGACTTTGTCTTTTATGTTACTAAACCTGCATCCAAGATAGGGCTGGTCAGTTTGGAAAGTACCATGCCAGCAACTTCTGTTGGACTATGACAGAAGGTCCCTGGGAAGCCCCCAGAATTTCCCTGGCTGCTTCCTATAGCCACCTGCTGAGGTAAATTCCCACTGCCTCTACCTGAGTTACCGAATATGTGTGCCAATAGAGGCCAGGCACATGGGATTCACTTTCTCTTCCCCTTTCCCTGCAGCATGCACAACATCAGCTGAAAGATGAACACGTTTTGATTAGGGCAACTTAATTACCCTTAGCCACTGTCCCCACTAAGTCCACAGGACCCAGGTTTGGGCCAATAAGCAGTCTCCTGATTGCAACATTGGATGGGATACTTCTTGGCTGAATCCTTTGAAACCTAACCTGTTTAGAGGATTTTTGTTACTTCTGCCATTTTGTATAGACACCCCTAATTTTTGGAGTTATAAAGTAATTTCTGCCCAAGACCTGAGTTTTTTTCTTTGAATTTTTCTCTCCTTATAACTAGTGGAATGCAACAATAACCATGGCCTTCAGTGTTCTTGTGGTACAGGGCCTGAAATTAAGGTTCCATATTCTGTGTGCCCTGAGATCTTAGTGGCCTAACTGCAATTCCCCTCCCTCCCCTGCTCTTGTGGATTAGCCCTCTGGGCCAAACAGCCCTCCTTTATCAACAGGACCAGGCAGAGTTCCTGCTTATCCCTCAGTCGCATGTGTCAGCATCCTGCCCACTACAGAAACATTCAAACAAGCTAGTCACGTCCTCCTGCGGCAATTGGGAGGCACCACACACTCTTCATGCTCTTCAGCCTGCTCCCCCAGCCCCTGGCTGCTCACTCTGTTCCTAAGAGCAGCCCCATTTAGGCCTGCACAGTGGGCAATGTCCTCCTCCCCCAGGCTGTGAGCTTATGTGACTAATAAACCACTGTTAAACTCTTCCATCCAGGGTCAGGTGTCGGGTGTTCAGCCATCCCCATAATCCCAGAGCAAGAATCTTTCCCTCACCAACACAGTGAAGAGGAGGCCACTAGAACAGCTACCCCCACACTGGCCTTGAAGGGAGTCCTGTGGGCATTAGTTCTGTACCTCTTTCTTGGCACGCCTAACCTGCACCTGTTCCCTGCAGATTGCTAGCTGCTGCTGCTGCCCTTCTAGCTACTACGGGGGCATTTCCCCGCACCTTCCCACCTCCAGGCCTCACACTCAGCTACTTACCAACTCTTGCAGTACCTACAGCAACATGGGAAACTCAGAAGCAACTGCTTCCAGGTCAATAAGAAATAACTTCATTCTCGAGCAACAAAATCCTGTTTTCCATTTTACTATATCCACCCCACCACCCTGATGGTCTCCTACATATATTCTGAGGGGAAAGGAAATTTGGGGTATGGAGATTCGACTGTCTTTCAAACAGACTGATAGTTATAAATCTTTTCTATTTTTCTACAAATCTTTTTTCTATTTTTCCACTTTCTTGCCACAGTTGGTTGACTAAAGTCCACACACAGTAGGCTATGTTAGTACCTGACCAATCTATATCTAGTCTGCAGTTTCTCCAGGGGGCCTTAACCTGCTCTCTGGAGCCAGCCAAGGAAAGAGTACCCCTCCTGTGTTACCTCTGCTGAATTGAGAAAAGGGTCCCTCCTATACTTCAGGACATAAATCTACCTTCTACAGCTTCATGATCTTGTCACTAGTTCATCTGAAGTTTAAGAGATTAAAGTTATGTAGATTAGTCATAAAATATAGGTGAATTTCTATGTTACTCCAGATTAGAGAAATAAAGGTGATTCTCTTTCTTCAGATTAGAGAAAGCTCAAATTTAAAAGCAAAATATAAAGTCATAACAAGAAAAGGTAATAGAATTAACTTGATAAAATAGTTAAATTTCTTCAGGCTAATGTTAAAATTTCCCAAATGAGGTTAAAGGTCAAAATGGAGAAAAGATGAAACATATATGTCTGTCAAAGCATTCATAGTCTCACTGTTAAAATACCTCTTACAAAAGAGGTAACTATTTCAATGGAAAAATCTTCCAAAGATATGTGATTATACAATTCACAAAAGAGAAATCACAAATTAACAATAGAGCTATGAAAGATGTCCTTCTTCTCTAGCAAACAAATAGTATAAATTAAAGCAAGGCTAAGGCACTATTTTCTGCCTAACTACTGGTGGGTAGACTTTCCCTTCCTGTGAATATTGACACTGGGTAAAGTTCATTCCCTCTGATGGGAGAGATGCTCATTCCTAGCCCTGGATGTGGGCCCTCAGATGACACAACCTAAGACTGTGTGTCTGTAGCTAGTCACGCCCAGAAGCGGGGAGAGAACACAACTCCTCCTGCTACAGCAGTAGCATCCAGCTTCTGAGAGCCAGCAGGGAAGAGCTGCCAGCTTGGTGTCTGATGTCCAATACCCAGGCCCAGAGCCAGCACCGGCAAGCACTTGTTCAGCCTCAGTGGCAGAGGCATCCCAGCTGGACGAGATCCACACAGGGGACTTGGCTGGAGCTCTGACTGCACAGCCTTCCTGTTTCCAACCACTGTCTAACCCTAAGGCTCAGCCTTCCCTGATGGATCTGTAGGCTGCCCAACACCTTGCAGTAAATGCTTGTGGTGATTTCTGTTATTTGATCAATAAAGCAATATAAAGAGAAAGCTAGCCAATCAAGTAATTTCACTTCTTGGGCTATACCCTATATAAATAATTAGAAATATGCACATTTAAATACAAAAATATTCTTCTAAGCCCTGGTGAAAGTCTCAATGGAAACAATATGAATGTTCTACCATAGGGAATTGACTGAATGACTTATAATGTGGAATATTACATACTAATTAAAAATCATGTTCTTAAAGAATATTAATTGACACAAAAATATTCACAATTGGTGGTAAATTTTAAAATTATCAGTAAGCATTCATTTTCTCATATATAAGCACAGTGTTAACAGTTGTTTTCTCATGGGGTTATATTACCCTGATGAGTTTTATTTTCTTTGTGCCTGTATATCTTCCAATTCTCTACAATAAACATGTATTTTCTACCTGTATTAAAATGTAAAAAAACTGTATTAGAAAAAATAGATTTATTTGAAGCTGTCAAAGGGACTGATTAGGTTTTTGCTTATTTGTGTATTTGCTTTTTGCAGGTTGGTAATAGATCTTCAGCTGACAAAGGAAAGGGAAAGGGTTAGCAAGTTTCTGAAGCGATCTACTACCCCATTTTCTGTATTTTTCACAACTACTCAAAGAACTGTCTGATACGACATTGGGGATACAATGTTGAGTATCGCTCCATTCTAAAGAAATGGCTCAATAAAACAATTGTTTTTGCTTAGGAAATTATGATTTTTAAAAGTAGCCTGAATTCATTTATTCACCCAAGGCGGAAGGTTTGAAAGATGTATGAACTGATAGAGAGACCCACTCAAGCAGAACAGAGGGACACAAATTCTGCAAAATCTGAGGAACACAAATACATCATCACTTTCCAAGGAGCACGTTGTCTTTGCCTTAGCTGATATTACCCTTAGTAACATTCCTTACAGTGCCAGAATCCGTTACAGCACAGGAAGTACTTGTACTTCCTCATATATTATTGTTAGGCTCACTGGGGAGAAAATTAAGCTCTAGAGAACCTAAAAGATCTGTGGCATGTCTCATGTGAATTATGTGGCAGGACTGGGCCTTAGAAACCAGGTCTTCTGCTCTGTTGACTATTTCTGGAGGTAGCAGTGAGAAGTGGTTGAAAGCTTGGGCTTTGGAGCCCGACAGACCTGGGTCTACACCAGCTCTGCCACTAAATGTAAACTTGAAGAAATTAAATCAGTAAGTTGTAACTAAACACCTTTAAAAGAAAATAATACAGAATAGCAGAGTGCATTCCACATAGCGAGGGTCTATGTGTTTCATTTTTCTTCAACTTATACATATATATATGAACTAATATACAAAATGTTATATATTTACACATAAAGTGAAGTAATTTTTCTCTACACACACACACACACACACACACACATTGGTTTGTACTAGGTCGTGGTCAAAAAATGTTTGAAAAGCACTAAATTACAGCTGCACTGGGCTGGTACCACGTCTATCTTATTCTTGATTATTACCCAGCTCTAGAATATGGTAGGAGTGCAATAAATGTTTGTGATCCACTGATTGAACAAACAAATTAATAAAAACCATGTACAAAAGAGTCAGCCTTGGAATTTTGTGTTCTCATATAATTTTTTAAATTGTTTATATGTCTTACACGCAAGATTAGCTATATAACTTGCCAGGTCCAAGAGAAAATGAAAAAAAGCCCTTGTTAGAAAATATCAAGAATTAATTAAGAATTACAAGCCTGTGACAGGACAAAAGAACCGAGCACAAGGCCTTTCTAGGCCTATGTGGTTGCAAGGGTCACATGCCCTGACACCAGCCCTATTGCACAACTTCCCCTTTCAGATTCCTCTAAGCAAAGATAATGAATTTGATCAGGGCATTCAAGGAAATGAATGTTTATGTTGCCCCCCCCAAAATCTATGTTTTAAAATCCTGAGGCCAGACATGGTGGTATACACCTATGATCTCAGCTACGCAGAAGGTTGAGAGAGGACAATCACAAGTTCAAATTTCATCTGAGCAATTTAGCAAGAGGTTGTCTCACAATAAATTTTCTTTTTTTCAAAAAAGAAGTAGAAATGTAGTTCAATATTCCTTCAGTTCAATTCTCAGTACTACCAAAAATAGGGGAAGAAGTGAAGGGAGAGAGGGAGGGAAGAAGAAAGAGAGGGAGAAGGAAGGAAGGAGGGAAGGAAGGAAGGAAGGAAGGAAGGAGGGAAGGAAGGAAGGGGAAGGGAAGGGAGGGAAGGAAGGAAGGAAGGAAGGAAGGGGAAGGGAAGGAAAGGGAAGGAAGGAAAGAGAGGGAGGGGTCCCTACCCCTAAGATTAAGGTATTAGGAAGGTACCATAGAACCTGTTGAAGACTATTAGGTAATGAGGGCAGAACCCTAATGATTGGGATTAATGTCCTTATAAAAGGCTGCCTTAGGCTGGGGATTTAGCTCAGTGGTTTCGCTGCCTGCCTCGCAAGTACAAGGACCGGAGTTCAATTCCCAGCATGAAAGAAAAAAAAAGAAAAAAAAAGGCTGCCTTGCCCATTCCACCATGAAAGGACACAGAGAGAAGGTAAGATCTGTGGACTAGAAAGCAGTGTCTTCTGCTAGTGTTTTCATCTTAGACTTCTCAACCTCCAGAACTGTGAGAAATAAAAAGTGCCTAGAGCTAAAAATTTCTTTTAAAAAAGCATTTAAGGACTCTAAAAGCAATGATATCTTGTGTTTTAATACAGAGCATTTCAATCAGAAATATAAGAATACCTTACCACTATAAATTCCCTCTTAATAAAATATGTCACCCAGATGTAGCAACCCAGCACTTGGGAGGCTAAAGCAGGAGAATTGCAAGTTTGAGGACATCCCGTGCTACATAGCAAGACCTTGTCACAAACGAAAACAGAAAGCATGTCTATAAAATAGGTTGTCAGCCATGGAAAGGTAGGTTGTCTTCACATATGGGTGGAAGAAAGGAAGCACAACAATAAGGAAATTATTTGGATCAGAATTAGAATTTCTTAATGGTTCCAGATTCAGAGTATTGGAAGTATGCATCAGAATTACCTGGTCTATGTGAATTATGTTTCCAGGAAGGACCTAGCCCCTTCAGCTTCTGTGACAAGAGGTGAGTTCTGATTCCTACCAAGGCCACACAAAAGGAAGGCTCCCAGAAAGGAAGTCAAGTGCTAATAGGAAGGAGGTACTGTTATAAATGGAATTGTTTTCTTAATTTTCCACTACTCACTGCTGGTATACAGAATCACAACTGATTTTTGTGTGTTGATCTTTCACCCTGTGACTTTCATGAATTCATTTATTAGTTCTTGTAGCTTTCTCATGAACACAGAATTTTCTATATAGAGCATCATTCATCTGTGAACAGGAAAACTTCACTTCTTCCTTTCCAATATGGATATTTTTATTTCCTTTTCTTGCCTAATTTCTCTGGTTAGAACTTTCAATACAATGCTGAATAGAAATGGCAATAGTGCATACCCTTGTCTTGTGCTGAATTTTAGGGAGAAAAGACTAAGTCTTTAAATATAATATCAATTATGGGGATTTGTAGATGCCCTTTATCAGGTATAGGAAATTCCCTTCAATTCCTGCTTTGTTAAATGCTTGCATCAGAAAGGGGTGTTATTTTATCAAATGTCTTTCCTGTATGTCTTGAAATAATAGTGTGGTTTTGGTCCTTCACTGTTAACATGGTATAATACATTGGTTGACTTTAAAATGTTAAAACAAACTTGCATTCTTGCAATAAATTACAAAGGAATATGACTATGATTGTGACTATAAACTTTTTGTGGGGTTTAGTTTGCTAGTATTTTGTTGAGGATATTTGTATCTATTTTCATAAAGGATAAAGTTATACTTTTCTTTCCCTGTCATAATTTGTCTGGCTTTGGCATCATAGGAATACTGGTCTCATAGAGTGAGTTGGGACATGTCCCAAACATTCTATTTTTTGGATGAGTTCATGAAAGGTTGTTGTTAATTCTTCTTTAAATATTTGGTAGAATTCAACAGTGAAGTCATTTGTTCCAGGAATTTTCTCTGTAGAATATTTTTGATTACTAAATCAATCTTTGTACTTGATCTAAGTCTACTCAATTTTGAGTTTTCTTTCTTTTTTTTTTTTTTTGTCTTTGGCAGGGAAGATTGAACTTGAGGACTCTCTACCACTGAGATACATCCTTAAACCTTTTTATTTTTTATTTTAAGACAAGGTTTTGTTAAACTGTCTGAGTGGGGCTCAAAGTTATAATCCACCTGCCTCCGCCTCCCTTCCTGCTGGGATTACAGGCCTGTACTACCCTACCTAGCTCAGATTTTCTACTTCTTAAATCAGTGTCAGTGATATCTTTCTAGGAATTTGCCCATTTCATCTAAATAAATAATCTAATATTTTGGCATAGAATTGTTCACACTATTCCTTTATAATCCTCTTCATTTCTGCAAAATTGCTAATGGTGTCTTTTTCATTCCTGATGTTACTATTGAATCTTCTCTCCGTCTCTCTCCAGCTGTTCTGTGCATTATTGGAAGTACAGTATTAGTATTACTGATGAATTTTCTATTTCTCCCTTAAATTCTGTTTTTCCTTTATCCATTTTAGGATCTGTTGTTAAATGCATATATGTGTATAATTGTTATATCTTCTGAGTGGGTTGACCTTTTTATTATTATGAAATGTTCCTCTTTGTCTCTTGTCTTAGTCACTTTCCTCTTTGCTGGGACAAAATACCTGAAATCCACAAAGTAAAGGAAGAAAGATTTCTTTTGGCTTACATTTACAGTCCATAGTTGGCTGGCTCCCAGGCATAATGGCATGGCAGAGCCACATAGCAGAGAAGAACTTCTTGTGGAAATACAGTGGGAAAATGGAGAGGGTGGAGGAGGGAGTGAGGGAGGGAAATATAACCTTCAAGACCTCCCCAACCACCTCCTCTGATGACCGGGCTGTACTCCCAACATTATATTTAGCTGTAAACTCAACATTAGATGAGTTTCACTGATACATACCGTACCTCCATGATCCAGTCACCTCTTAAAAGCTCTACCTATGATGTCCACGAGGGTGGACATCTAACTATAAATCCTAACAGTCTGCCCCACCCCCCAAAAGACTCATGTGCATCCCTTTATGCAAAATACATTTAGTCCATTTTTAAGCGTTGTCAGTTTTATTAATTTCAACATTGCTGAAAAGTCCAAGTCCAAAGTCTCCTCTGAGACTTAAGGAAAACTCTTAGCTGTAAAACACTGAGCTCCTGTAAAAATCAAAAGAAAGTTCAACATTCCCAAGTTACAATGGCACAAGATAAACATTTCTATTCCAAAGGGGAGAAATTGGGAGATAGAGCAATGAAACCAAAGCAAGACTGAAACCCAGCAGGGCAAACAGTGAATCCCATAGCTGCCATGCCCAGCACCCAAGGCAAGTTATAACTGTGAGATGTTAACTCCAAAGGGTTTGGATGGCTCCACTTCTACGGCATTGCTGGTGGTTGCAGCCCTAATGGCCTCTTACTCCTTGTGGCTTTCCTCAGATGATCAACTTCCTGGGGTCTCCACTGTACTCACAGCTTCACACACTGACTTCTCAGGGCTACACTCCATGGCCTCCCAGCCCTTCTTCTGAAATCTGGGTGGAAGTTTTACTAGTCTCATAACTCTTTCATTCTGCATGCCTGTAAAAGCAATGTGGATGATACCAAGGTTTGCCACCAGCTTGAGCTGTAGCCAGACCCCTTGAATCACTGATCCACTGGCCTCTGAGTGCCTGGATGTTCGAGCACTGTGGACTGAATCCCAGGGAATCACTTCTCTAGGTGGCCAGTCTCCTCAGGCAAAATACTCTAGTGCTTTCTTTTCAAAGCACTGTCTTTCACTTTTGCAATTTTGAACCCACAAATGGTAGGGTCTTGCTGGTTCCTGTGGTGCACTTAAGTTATCTTTTCTATTGTCCTATTGTAAAGTACTCGCTTTCTTTTTAATGCTAATATTTTCAGCAACCAAACTGTACTCTGCCAAAACTTTACAGGTCCTGACTCCACAAAAGCCTACTTTCTGGGGAAACTGAAGACTTTTAAAATCATTCAGCTCTTGACTCTCAATGTAGAGCTGGCTAAAAGCCACCAACAATACCGGTGCCACACCTCAAAGGTTGAGCTGTCTTGAAATTTCCTCCACTGGATTAATTAGTCCACCACCCTTAATCCCAGTTTCCCACAACATCTTAGGACATGAACAAAATGTAGACAAATTTTCTGCCAGAGCATAACACACATGATCTGAAGTCCAAATGCCAATGGAATCCTTGTTCCCAACTGAAATATCTTAAGCTTGGTCTTTACCAGTTGTATTTCTATCAGCAGTCTGGCCTTCTGAGTTCTGACCAGAATCTCCCATCAAGCTCAGCTTATACCATTATAGAGCTGCTTCTCTAACTGGCTTCTCCAAACCTTTCCAGATTTCTTCCAGAAACCAGTTCCAAAGGGTTCTGAACCACATAGTCAAGTATACTCACAACAACCACACTTCTGCAGTACTAAAATCTGTCTTAGTCACTTTCTTGTTACTGAGACACAATACCGAATACCCTTAAAGGAGGAGAGATTTATTTTTATTCACATTTCAGTCTATAGTCAGCTGGCCCTGAGGAAGGATGGCATAGCACTGAAGAGCTACTCATGGCATGGAAGACAGGAAGCAGAGAGATTTCAAGAACCAAGGAGGCATATAAACCCTTCCAGGCCACACCCCTAATGACCCACCTCTTCTACAGGAACTCTTGATTGGCAATCTTTTTTCAGCACTGTGAATATGTCATCCTATTGCCTTCTGGCTTCCAACTTTTCTGATGAGAAATCAACTGTTAGTTTTATTGAGAATTCTTGTATGTGATGAATCATTTCTGTCTGGCTGCTTTCAAGATTCCTTCTTTGGTTTTGGCAGCTTGATCATATCATGTCTACTATCTGTATATGAATTTCTTTTTTTCTTTCTGTTTTGTTTTGGTTTTTGAGATAGCATCTCACTATGAAGCTTAGGCTGGCCTTGAACTCACTATGTAGCTCAAGCTGGCCTCAAATTGACAGTGATCCTCCTGCCTGAGGCTCCTGAATGCTGGGATTATAGGTAAGCGCCACTGCACCCAGCTTACATATGGATTTCTTTAATATTTTTTCTACTTGAAGTTTGTTAATTTTATTAATTGTATACATTAAAGTTTTTCATCAAATTTCAGAAATTGTAAACCATTCACTTTTCAAATGTTCTCTTTGCCTTTTCCTTTCATCTCCTTAGGGACTTTTCATTGTGAAGATGTTGGTACACATGACTGTGTCCTACAGGTCTTTAAGGGCCTATTCATTTTCCTTCTTTCCTTTTTTTTTCTGTTCCTCATACTTCATAATATCAATTGATCTAGCTTCAAGTTCTTTGAGTCTTTCTTTTACCAGTTCAAACCTGCTGTTTAAGCCTTCTAATCAAATTTTTACTTTAGTTACTGAAACTTTCAACTTCAGGATTTCAGTTTGGTCTTCTTATATTATTACTCTTTACTAATAGTCTCAATTTGCTGAGTTATTTTTCTTGTAGTTTCCTTAAATTCTTTAAATATGATTTTCTTTAACTTTTTAACATTTAAAATGACTAGTTTAAAGCTTTTATTTAATAAATCCAATGCCTCTACTTCTTCCAGGACAGCTTGTATTGACTACCTTTTATTTCATGGTATATGGATCATAGTTTTGGAGGAGTGGTTCTTGCATGATGGTTAGTTTTATATGTCAACCAGATAAGTCACAGGGGTCCCGTATAACATTATTGCTTAGTATGTCTATGAGGGTGTTTCTGGAAGAGACTAGCATTTGAATTAGTTCACTAACAAAGCAGATTGGCTCCTTGGTGCAGAAAGGCATCATCAATTCATCAAGGACTTTAAGAGAACAAATGCTGATGGAGAAAAATTAGGTCACTGTCTTACTGCTTGATCTCAGACATTGGTCTTCTCTTGCCGCAGATGTGGACTTACACACTCAGCAATACTGTTTCTTGAGCCTTTGGACTCAGACTAGACCTATACTACCCATTCTCCTGGGACTCCAGCTCACTGATGGCAGATTGTGGAACATTAACCTGTGTAGTAAAGTGACCCTGGCTGGATGTGGTGTCACAAGTCTGTAACCAGCACTCCGGGAGGCTGAGGCAGGAGAATCACAAGTTTAAGCCCAGGTTGGGCAATTTAGCAACTTAGCAAGACCTGGTCTCAAAATAAAAAATAAAAAGGGCCAGAGATGTAGCTCAGTGCAAAAGCCCTGCATTCAATTCCCCATAACACATGTGCGCGCGCACACACACACACACACAAACACACACACACGAACTCATTTCTTAGAATACTATGTAGATACAGAGATTCTCTCCTTTCTAGTAGTTTGTTTTCTTCTTTAGTAATTTCTTTTTAACAAGTTCTGTAAATTCTACATTCTTTGTCATGTGTGACCACTGAAGTACCTGTTAGTTTAATACTCAGTTAGTTATGGGACATAAATTTCCTTAAATGCCTGAAATACAACTCCAAGTATTTGTCAAGGGGCTCTATATGCATACTGAGTCACACTACACCATACAGTCTACAGTTGGGCCTTTGGTTTTACTACTGCCATTGTAGAGCCTCAGAGTTAGCAGAAGTGATCATTTGGGACCTCCTCAGGTCTTTCATGAGCATGTATGCTGTCCCTGGGATGCACACAATTTTATATACCCACATAGCTACCAAGAAGGTAAAATAATGATGGTTCTCTGGATGTGGCATTTGAAGGTGCTCTAGGGCTTTTCCGTCCCTTCTGGGGCTTGTCTGCTGCTGGTTTCACTACAGTTGCAGACTGTTCATTTTTAAGGGTACCATGGAGCTGGAGAGAAGACTTCAGCAATAGGGAAAATTAAAACACCTAAAGCTCACTTTTCTTAGCAAAATTCAATTATTTTTCTTGAATAAATGTTCTTGAGACTGACATGAGCCTTTAATTTCTAGAGTTCTGGAGACAAACATGATTTGGACAATTATTCCAGTGTTTCCGAAGCTTTTGTGGAGGAGAGTTTTTTTCAGAGGCCCTTTGTGTGCTGTTTTCACTGCCATCTTGCAACAGTTTCTAAGACTATTTCTAAGACAGTTTCTAAGACTTAACCAGCAAATGTCTGATGGTGTCACTTCTGCGGCATTATATTACTAAGGGAGGTGGAAGAGCTCAGCTAATTTCAAGGGAAAGGGACATAGATTTCAACACCTGATGGGGGAATGAGAGGTTGACGAGCATATATATGGGAGTAGATATGGTGTTGTGACTATTTCGGCATAAGGCAACCCGCTAGTCTGCCCTCTATCCATAATGACACCCGACTCCACCACACGCAAAACCCCCTAACTTCTCTCTCAAGAGCCCTTCAAGCTAGACATAGTGGCTCTCACCTATATTCCCAGCTGCTCAGAAACTGAAGCAGCAAGATCCCAAGTTAGAAGCCTCTTTTCAAGACCCAGTCTCAATATCTTCAAATAAAAAGTGTAAGAAGAGGCTTGGGGGTATGGATATAACTTAGTGATACAGCACTGGTCTATCATGTTGGAGGCCCTGGGTTAGATCCCCGGTAACAACAACAAAAATCTCTCAAATCTTTATTTTAATATATTTTTATTTTGAATTGACAAATAGTAATCAAACATATTTCAGGGGTATATACAATGTGCGATCAGATCAGGGTAATTGGCATACTTGTCACTGCAGACATTTATCATATCTCTGTGAAGAAGCTCTTACATCTTATCCTACTAAACCATACAGTGAGGCTTATGTTCAGAATTTCCTCATCTAAGCCACATCCAGATATAGATGAGGTTTCTAGGGTATGGTTCCTTGAACATAGCTCCCCGAGTACCTTTGGGCCTTTAATCTAAATACCTGTAAACTAAGACCCAAATTATATTCCTCCACAGACACAAAATACAGTGTTAAAATAGCTGCTACAGCCCCTCCATTTCAAAGGAGATACAGAGGCACAAAGTGGTCAGCTGACCCGTAGTGATTCTAAAATCCAACTGGGTACAGGTTGCCAATTATTTGATTGTGGATTAATCCATGCATCTAGGAATGATTCTTCCACAGCTTCAAACTCTATCCCCTAAACTCTTCATTCCATCCTTTGACTTATCTTTCTTTTCTCTAAATTATTTTGTGTTTGTAGATTAATAGTTTTCATAGCCTGCTCCCTACCTACAGAAGTTCAGGGATATGGAGGCTTCTTTTCGTGGTGGGCAGTAAAAGCTGACAAAATTTCACTTGAAATGTGTGTGTTTCTTTTGTGTCAATTTATGCTCCACTGCATATCATTGAGACAAGCTCTTCCCTACCCTGGGGTCACTATAAGTCTGCTATAAAAATTTCTTTAGGTTCTTAGAAGCCCTTGGTTTACTACAGAGGATCAGAGAGGCCTGGCTCCCAAGATCTCTAGAGAGGTTTCTGATTGTTCATCTTGAATAGTTCTGAACCCTTAATTAGAGGTTTACAGTTATTTTTAATTTTTTAGATTATATTTTTCTGACCAAACCCTCAATTTGGTCTCTCTTATTTTAAGCACCATTTGCTTTCTGGAAAGATGTGGTAATAAGAATGTTTTGTTTATTGAACACAGCAAGTCCTACAGATCTTTTAGTTTTGATTAGTTGATTGTGGTGCTGGGCCTTTTTATTTTTTATTTTGATACAGGTTCTTGCTAAGTTGCTAAACTGTCCAACTTTCAATCCTCCTGTTTTAGCCTTTTAGAGCGATGAGATTATGGGCATGCACTGCCACTCTGGCTGACAGATCTTTCTTTAGTTTATCTCTCTTCATGTGTATTAAAGCAGCTAGAAGAATCCCTGGGACATATTTAACACTCTCCTTGGAAGTTTTCTTAGCTAGATTATCCAATGCATTTCCCTTGTTCTACTTTACTATAGGTAGCAGTGTCTGTGAACTTTCTGTCATTACATGACTAAGATCTATTTTCTTCTGATTTCAAATTCTCTCTCTCTCTCTCTCTCTCTCTCTCTCAGAACCCAGAACCATGTAGGCTTTTAGGCTGTTAAATTCTTTTGAGTGCCACAAGACTTCCACTCTAAATGTCTTCAAGACCCTTTAGACCTTTGCTAACCCTTCTGAAGTTCCTTTTATTTCTTTACATCATCTGTTCACAAAGTCACTATCTCATATTTAAATTTGTGTTACAACCATATCCAACTTATAGGCACAAAGACACATTCCAGTTATCTTTTACTCTAGAACAAATTTCCCTAATGCTCAGTGGCATAAAAACTTTATGTTAATAGATTCTGTGAGTCAGGAATTTGGGCAGGATTCATTACAGATGACTTATTTCTGTTCCATGTTGCCTAGGACATCAGTTGGAAGACCCAAAGGCTAGGTTTAACTTGATGGCTAAATGCTAGAATCAGTTGAAGGTTATTCACTTACATGTCTCATGGTTGATCTGTTGTCAGCTTGGACCTTTGCTCGAGCCGGACAATGAGCTCTGGCTCCCACTCCTCAGATTAAGACCAAACTTCACAGGTTAAGGCAAAGTCATCCACAACACCGTCCTCACTTCAACCACCACCCACAAGTTTGAGAGTACTCAAGCCATCCTCAATTCTGATAAACTACCTACAAATTCAGGAGTTTTCACCACTCCTTCAAGTTGGAAAATTTCTTAGTATGACAAAAATTCAGGAAGGCGTTATACTTGTGATTACAGTTAAAGGATATAAATCAAAGGCAATCAAAGAGAAAAACAAACAGTGCAAGGGCTGAATGTTCCAAGTGTGAGGCTTCCGTTGACCCTCCCCCTGTGAAATTAATAAGTGTCACTCTCCCAGCTCATCAGTGTGTCCAGAGTTTTGTTGAGGTTACATCACGTAGGCATGATTAATGGAACCATTTGCCATGTGACTTTCCCTCCCCACATGACCCCCAACTAAAAACCTCAATCCATTAATCATAGGGTTGGTTTTTTGGTGCCATCAGCCTCCCTCTTGGGTTGTCACATTTGTTTAAAGTAACTAGAGGCCCACTTTTAGCCATCTAATTAGCATATACAGTCAGGGACCACGATAGATAATAAAGACACCTTTATCACTCAATCACTCAGGATATTTCAACAGTTTCTCCCAAGAACTGGGAACAACGGCCAACCAGACTTTCTTTTTGTTTCTTTTTTGTTTCCGGTACTAAGGATTGAATCCAGCACCTTCACACTGAGCTACATTCCCAGATCTTTTTTACTCTTTGATGCATGGTTTTACTAAATCCCTAAGTTGCCCGTGCTGCACTGAAACTTGGGATCCTCCACTCTCAGCCTCCCAGACTGCCAGGATCACAGGTCTGTGCCACCACACCCAACTACTTCAGTGACATTCTATTTGTTGAGTCAGTCCCAAAGGCTTGCCAAAGATCAGTGGGTGAAAGATCAAGATTCCACTTCTTGATAGGACAACAGCAAGGTTTGGAAGAGGACAGGCAGAACCAGAAATTTGAGGATCTTTTTGAAAATTAAAATCTGACATACTGCTCAAATCTAAAGTCCTCCTGAACATTTTCGAAATCTTTGACAATTAGGTTACAGTCCATTTCTTCTTTCTGATGTGCCTCCTAAGTGCCTCTTTTTCTTTCAGTCTGGCTGAAGAACATGATCCCTATCCTAAGGATTCTGGAGATAAGCTTTCCTGCATTGGAAAATCCCCTTTCCTAATGCAAATTGACCCCATCCTTTAAGAATTACCTCTCTTGGGCCAGGGATTTAGCTCAGTGGTTCTGCTGCCTGCCTTGAAAGCACAAGGTCCCAAGTTTGATCCCCAGTACCCCACCACCACCAAAAAAAAAAGAATTACCTCTCTTGCAATCTCTACGAAAAGGTAGATAGAAACCCCAACATAAACAGACCTATCAAAACAGAATTTGTTGCTCCATGGCTTGTGGCAAGCCCCTAGGAGCTCCGAAGACTCATCTTTATTTCCAACAATGCTTAGGGAACAGGTGTCTTTTCTCTTCCAAACCATTCCTGGGAATTCTCTAACTGACCCACCTAGGTCCTGTGCCTAGTCCTGCAAGGACCTAAGAGGAAGGAAACATACTGAGAGAGAGGAAGGGGTGATTCTCCCTAAAGGGATGTGGATTGCTATTACCAGAGTACTGGAAAAATAGATATTCTATTTGAGAATCAGGGTTTTCGTACCTTGCGATAGTGCAGTCTCGAAACGGCAAGGGCCCATAAACAGCAATTGATCCAAGCCAGATGTGGCGCATGCCTGCAATACTAGCACTTGGGAGTCTTGCAGGAGGATCGCTTCGAGGCCAACCTGGGCTTCATAGTAAGTTCAAGGCCAGCCTGAACTACATAGCAAGACCCTATGTTGTGGACTAGGTTTTAAAAAGAAAAAAAAAATCACTGATCCAATACCTTTGTTTTACATCTGTGAAAAAAGTTGGGACACAGTAGCACATGCCTGTAATCTCAGCTACTCATGAGGCTGAGGCAGGAGGATCAAAAGTTCAAAGCCAGCCTGGGCAACTTAGTGAGATTCTGTCTCAAATAAAAAATAAAAAGGGCTGAGGATATAGCTCAGTGTGAAGGCTCTGGGTTTTATACTCATTGCCAGGGGAAAAAAAGATGAACTGAATTTCCTAAATCTCACATAATGCCCTAGTATTTAAGACTATAATCAAAAGTAAAACTCTTTGTTCTAACTCCCCAGTTCAGAGGCTCTTTAATGCCTGATGTCAGAAAGATTATATTTTAAACTTCAGCTTTATGTTATAAAAAAAAAGGCAAAAAAATTGTGTCAGCAAAAGTTTAAATTCTATCAATTCACTTGCTCCACAAATTTGAGTAAGTGGATTAACTTGTCTGAGCCTCTATTTTTGATCTGTAGAATCTAGGTAATGATACCTACCTTGAAGATATACGTACAAGATTAAATTAGATATTATAGAAATAAAGATTCTAGAAAACAGGAAGCAATAAAAGGTAGGTATTGTTTGTATATATGCCATACTTAATAGGATTTGACATATACCAAATTTTTATTGCATACATGATGTTTCACTAACCTAATTCCTCTCAGAGGTGAGCGATTATGACTTATGTCTGTCTAGAACATTTTATTGATAATTCATTAAAAGTTTTTCCCTTAACAGGTTTCAAAATAATATTAAACGACCAAGAAGAGTCTGTCCAAGTTAGGTAAAATTGCAAGGGTTGAAACTGCCTTTGGGAATTTAAGTGGACGACAGCAGAAATTTTCTGGGTTGTCAATTCTATGTTATTGTAGTTCAGTTTTTTAGGTTGAATTCAGGCAGAACTAATATGGGATGATAACTTTGGTGATGACAATCTAAATCACCTGACAATCTTGAAGCCAATGTTTATGGATGAATAATCCACATATGATACACATGACTCACCAGGCCATAGAAATCACTGGTATTTTATACCAGGCCAAGATTTCTTTTGGCAATGCATGTTTCAAGTACTCATGTTGTTCCTTTTAATCTTTCCACACTTTTGTTGTGACTGACCACACAAAAGTTTTTTGTCTTGCCTACTTGAACAAAGTTCAGTACTATTGCTACCTCCCTAAGAAACGTACATATGGTTCTTTTAAAATTCAGATGCACATATTTTATTAAATATTTCCATCAAGATTTGGAACTGTCATAAAGCATAATTTGCACAACAAATTATTTCTTGTAGATATCTGTATTAGCATAGCTTGATACATATAAGAGTCTGGGCCAGGTGTGGTGATACACACATGTAATTCCAGCACTCTGGGAGACTGAGACAGGAAGGTTGCAAGTTCAAGCCCAGATTGGGCAATCCAGTGAGACCTTGCCTCAAAATGTCAAATTTTTTAAAAGGGCTGGAGATGTAGGTCAGAGTAAAAGCCTTGGGTTCAATCCTCAATACAGGAAAAAGGGGGGGCGTGATAAATATGAAGTTTGCAATGCATTAGTTCCATCCCCTTCTCTGTTGAGTAGTGTTGCACACATAATAAGTCCTACTCAACACTTGGTTTAAAATGAATTCATTTTTCCAGTGAGGAGTCCTAATGATTTACACCATCTCATGCACAGGCTGAATTTGATGCTGTGGGTGGAAATTGTCTTGACTCATCAATGTAGCATCTGCAGATTCTAAGTAATTCATAAAAATTTATAATTTTTACTATGAACTATTTCTTGTGTGACTAGAATATATTATTTATGGTATTAAACATAAAATTGACTAGTTTTTCAAGGGCCTATTGTAGGTTTCCTTTGAAGAGTTCTCATATAGACTATTAAACTAAATGAAGAAACCTCGGTAAGAAGATGGAACATGTGAAGTGTATGTATTTTTCATAGATTCATGAGCAAAAACAAAACCCAGCTGTGGAAAAAATAGAACTCATATTTGGTGTTAACTGAGGCCTTGACTAATTCCCTTCTTAAACTCTTTTACCCCATATCACAAACACACATCAAGGCAAATTGCTTCTCTGGTATTAAACATCTCTACAGTTCATCTCAAGACTTTTATATCAAGATGAAAATGTCCGTCTTGAATAAGGATGCCTTAACTAAATTAATATAAATTAATTAGCAGAATATTAGTCTTCTTCAGCCTTCAGATGTATGTGGGGAGAATAATAAGTGAACAGGGAAAAAAATCGTGAGGCTCTTAGAGAATACTTTTCAGGGCAATAGGTATTCACCTGAAACTGAACCACTTAAGTGGGCTTTTATTTGCCTACATTTAACCTGGCCTTTTCCACAAGGTACTCCCTGTATTATTTGACTAAATTTACCAGAAAAGGTTACTTGATGACTCATTGGCAAAAATATCCTAATAGAATTCCCAGAAAAAGAAATCATGAGCCCAGGAAGAAGAGCTTTCAAAAGACCACATTCTTACCACCAACACACTTCAAGCTGAAAGCTAATTTCACTTTCTCTTTAAAGACCTCTCCCACTAACATGAAAACATCTTTCTGCTTCCGCTTTTACTTTCCTAAAATCTCTTCTACATACGGCTCCAAGAGCAGAACACAAATCAGAATCACGCCATCCTCTTCATAAAAATTTCTACTGGTTTTCTCTCACATGTAGAATAAACTACAAACAAGCAAACAATCCTTGCTATGGTCCATATGCTTTCTCTCTGTCTTGCATTTGCCTCCTGCCGCATGCCCAAACATCTTGGAGTTCTGTCTGTTCCTGGACAAGCCAAGCTGACTTCCACCCCAGGGCCTGTGCCCTTGCCTGGGATGCTCCCAGAGGTCCTCACATGACAGCTCCCTTCTGTCATTCAGGCCTGTCCAGCTGCCACCACCTCTAACAATTGACTGTGACAAACCATGTGAAGCAGCCTGTCCTACCCAACCCACACTTCCTTTTCAGGACTGACCCCTCTCGCTCGGCAATGACCTTGTTTGCTTTCTGTTGGATTCAGGTAAACTTGAAAACCTCCTCTCTTCATCGCCTGGAGCTGTGTGGCATACTTCACGGGCTCAAACACTGTCTCGTAAAATGTATGGAGAGCAGAAATCTGTTATGTGAAATTATAAATACCATAACCCTGAGACACAGAAATGGAGCTTGAAGAGCTTCTTTTGTATCACTAGAAGAATAACCACCCAGAGTTTAGATTCAAAACAAGCTGATCAACTTTGGTGTGGATGGCAAGAAGGAGAAAACACATAGAAGAGGTCAGCTGTCTTGTGGAGGAGCTTTGTCTTCACTGGGGTCCTGAAGGCCATACTGACCTTCTCCTATGCACAGAGCTGAAAGACTGGAAGTTTAAACAAGTCTTGGAAAGAATGACTTGAGCCAGGAATGTGGCTCAGTGGTGTCGCACCTGCCTGGCAAGTACAAGGTCCTGAGTTCTATCCCCAGTATCAAAAAAGAAAGAAAGAAAGAAAGAAAGAAAGAAAGAAAGAAAGAAAGAAAGAAAGAAAAAGTGAGTCAAAAAGAAAAGAAAAGAAAAAGAAAGGAAGAATGACTTAAGCCTCATATGTGGTGACTCCATGGGGAACTTGTAACTAACCCCGTATGAAGCAATGAATGGATGGTGTCTATATACTTACAATGTATTATTAAAAACAAAACATTACTGTTTAAAATTAACCATTATATTTTCTTGTGTCTCCTTATGCAATTGTTTCAGGGACAATGTGTTGGGCACATTATAAGCAAGATCTCTATTTTGTTTTTGTTTTGCAAGACAGGTGATTATTCTCTGTTCCAGATGGGGAAATCAAGTCTGAGAAATGTTAAATAACTTGTCCGCAGCCTATATATAGTAGAGATGACCTGTGAACTCAAATCCACTGCAATGGTCAAAAGATATCCTCTTTGACTTGGACACATTTAAAGTGTTGTAAAATTATTGTTGTTTTGAATGGCACAAATCCACTCTCCCTCCCCACAGTCCCCCCCCCCATTACACACAGCCTCAAGTAACACTTACGTTATCAGCTTGGCTCCTACCACAGGTGCTTGATTTTCAGTTTTTGATGTTAACCTGAATTCTCCCCACTGCCTGCTGGCTACTTCTTTATAAGGACACCCCTGTTGTGTTTCTGTCGATGGCAGGAGTAGCTGAAACTCTCCATGGACATGGATTGGGGATGGGAATGTTCATGAGTGTTGGGTTAGTTTTGTGTTAAGCAGAATTTTGAAAGAAGCGTATGGGAAAGAAAGGAGAGTGCATTAGAAGAAGGTGGAGGGGGAATCTTCCCTGTAGGGAAAGAGCAGGAGAATAGAGGGGACAGCAGATGCAAAGCTTCAGGAAAAGTCACAACCATTTTATATTAAGCTTAAGAAAGATTTTGTTGTGCAGTGTACTGTGTTACTCCTCTCTCATCTTCCCAATATATCTATATCAATGGTATCATTGTTAGAATTGTTCCTTTTCATTTCTGTGTTTCTTATTTTGGGTGGGAGAATGTACTGAAAGGGTCTCAGGAGAAAGCACATTATCTCAAGAAGCCCAGTCAACTTCCGTATCTGAAAAAGCAGGAATCTGGGAATAAAATGATTCCAAGTTTAAAGAGGGATCTCTTTCCCAGTATTAGCTTCTCCCTTTGTAAAATGGGGTGTGTGTGTGTGTGTGTGTGTGTGTGTGTGTTAGTATCTTCTTATCAAAGTTGTTGTATGAATTAAATAACACCTAGGCCAGGCATGGTGGTGCACACCTGTGATCCTAGCACTCGGAGGCTAAGGCAGGGGGATCATTGCAAGTTTGAAGCCAACCTGGGCTACATAGTGAGTCAAGGCCAGGCTGGACTATATAGTGAGACCCTGTCTTCAAACATAAAATAAAATAAAATAAAATAACATCTACGTGGAGCCTGGTGTGGAGCCTGGCACATTCTAAGCCATGTTCTGTTCCCTCTCCCTAGACTGAACTAAATTCTCTGCTACTCCCATCAATTGATTCTACATCTCCTTAAGCTATTCTGTTACTTTTTTTCATTGAATCTATTTGATTTGTCTAGACCCTTCAAGAGAAAATCCATATTAATAAGTTGCATCTAATTGATTTCAAACATAAAATGACTTTGTTTTTAAATTATTGCTATCGTGATCTATGATAGCTAACTGTGATGTCAGCTTGAATCACATATGCCTGGCTGATTGGCTTAGCACAGTTCTGGGTGTATCTGGGCGATGGACTGAAGAGAGTCCTACTGAAGAGAGAAGGCCCACTGTGGGTATGAGTGGCACCCACCAATAGGCTTGTAACCTGGATGCAATAAAAATATTCTGCTTCTCCAGAGGAGCTCCAGGCTTCGCCATCACATTTGAATGTCTATCTGCAGGCTTCCAGCTCACACTTTTCAGCCTTCCAGCACAGAGTCTTCAGTCTTCCAGTTCAGAGCCTTCAGCTTCCCGACATGGACTTGCACGGGACTCTGCAGTGAGCTCCAGGTCCTCCACCTTTGACTGGATTGTTCAGCTCCCCAGTGCACAGACAGGCCTTCTGCATTCTTCCACATTTGACCCTGCGGGAATCCACTGTAAGCCTACCTTGTAAATCCTATATATACATAGTATGATCTGTTCCTCTAGTGAGCCCTAATTAGTACATGATGCAATTAAAAAAACTTTTAGGACAGAATCAAGATAAAGATTAAAAGTGAAGCTAATTACTGAATAAATTTCTTAAATACTTAAGGAATAAGATCTGTACACATCTGACTATGGCAGCTTTTCTACAAGGAAAGGATCTAATTTGGTAACTTGCCTCACTAAGCACTCACTATGTCACTCTCTAGATGTTTTGGCTACAAATAACTAAATACAAAACTGAAAGTGGTTTGGGTATTTGAGTGCTTTTTGCTACAAATAACCAAATACAAAACCAAAAGTGGTTTTACCAATGAGGAACACCCTTGGTCCTCCTTAATATAAGTTCCCAAGGTAGGCAATTTGGTCTTTTTTTTGGTACAGGAATTGAACTCAGGACCTTGCACTTGTCAGGCAGGAGCGGCGCCACTGAGCTAAATCCCCAGCTCCCAAGGTAGGCAATTGCAAGAGGGCTCAGCGGCTTGGCAGTGTGAAAGACCCAGTCTTTTGCTCTCACTCCTCCTCTCTCCAACACTTCGGTTCTTTGCAAGATGGCCTGGAAATTCCAGGCTCACTTATGGACATGACAACATGTGGCTGAAGAAGACATTTTTTCTCATGCAACTCTTTCCATTAGGGGGAAAGTTTTTTCCCAGATCTTTTCCTACCTTTTTCACATCATGACACAAATAGAAAGATCATGTTTTTATGACACAGGTACCTGGATGAGGTTGTGGGTGGCCAGATGGGACCATCCAGGACATCAGCAGTTAAGCCTCACTCGAACGTCCCAAGGATCAAAACCTGTCACATCTAGCCTATTTGAGATACACCAGTGTATGCCGGTGCCTAGAGTTATATATAGTCATGCTCCACATGACATTTCAACCAATGAAGGACTGTATATCTGATGGTAATCCCCTAAGATTATAATGGAGCTGAAAACTCCTATCACCTAGTGACATCATAGCTATGATAACATCCTAGTGCCACACATTACTCCTTGTGGCGATGCCTGGTATACACAAACCTACCACTCTGGCAGCTACATAAAATAACACATACAATAATGTACAGTGCATAATGTTTGATAATGACAATAAACAACTATCTTTCCAGTTTATGTACTTTTATCACGTTTTAGAATATAATACTACAAAGCAGCACTTCATGTTACCCTGCCAATGACCTCGTATGTCTTATGTTTACCACATCTCTTGATGGCACTGAGAGGCCATGTGGAGTGATGGACCTATAGCTTCTAGATTTGTGTCAGTACACTACATGATGTTTGCATAATGACAAACTGCCTAACAACACAGTTCTGAGAACATTTTCCATCACTAAGCAACGCATGACTGTACTCTTCTCTAAGCTACAAGGGAGCCTCAGCCAGCACAAGTCCCTAGTGAAAGTCTAGTGACAGTAAGATCTGCCAGTGAGGAAGAAAGAGTAGGTAGTGCCAGGGGCACCCAATGGTATCAGTCATGTTTTCCAGGCTTCCTGATCTATTCCAATACACACAGTAAATTGTGGGAGGAAGTATTTTTGGGGGATAAAACGGAGGCTAATAATTTAAGTGACTTGAGTTCATACAACCAGTATAAGTGACTTGCTTAAGGTCACATAACCAGTAAGGGGCTCATCTGCCACAGCAGATGCAGAGTGGTGGAGTGCCGGCATGTGTTTATCAAGCTGCTCTCCAAATGCAGTGCTGACATGCTTTTCGGTTAATTTATTGAACACAAAAGTAAAATAACAAAGATGTATGTCAGAACCTACTGTCAACTGTGTTCATGACCACTGATGAACTGGATGTTTTTGTGCTGTTTAGCATGTAACAGTTACAGACACAGCATGCTTTTTTTTTTTTTTGGTATTGTGGTACTGGGGATCAAACTCGGAATCTTCCGCTTGCGAGGCAGGCAGTGGAACCACTGAGGTGAGTCCCCAGGCCCCACAGCATGCTTTTTAAATTTAATCTTCATAAAAAGATTTTTTTCCATTACTTTCTTAAATTTAGAAAATCAACAAACCAATGAGCAGTAAGTCAGGCCCTGAGCCATGGCATTTGCTAATTTCCATGGTGTAAAATCTCCCTCAGTGCTTAACTTCAAGCTATCAAAGTGAAATCACTGAATGTGGCATTGGGAGGAGAAGTGCAATAACACAATACAGAGAATTTCCACCCTGCAGACACAATATGTGTCAATTACTTCAAGAGGACAGATAGTAGTAAAATGTAAACTGGGTGGTGGGGGCACATGCCTGTAATCCAGCACTCAGAAGGCTGAGTCAGGATGATTACCTTGAGTTCAAAAAGAAAGAAAAATGAAAATAATAATAATAATAATAATAATAGAAAAGAAAGAAAAAAAAAAAGCACCTGACTTGTTTTTTCCTTTACCTCAAATCTCAAAGGTTGCCTTTTTAGAAAAGTTTATCCCAAACCTGTTCCAAGTCTTTCCCCCTATTTCCCACTCTTTTTTTCATTTACTTCACTGATCGCAATGTACAATTTCCTATTTGTTTGCTTCTTTGACCATGTCTCTCATTATAGGTCAGTTCCTTAGAGGGAGGGAACCTTGTCTTTTGATGTCATTATTGACTCAGCATCAAGCTCAGGGCCTGGCAGAGGGGTGACCGCTTGTTGGACACAAAAACTAATCTGACAAGGTCCAGTGCTGTGAGGCAAAAGCCTACCCAGAGACCACCTATGACCTGGCCTGTCACGCTCCTGGCTGCCCGCCGTCCCCCAAGGGACCAAGTGAAAACATTCTGCATGCTTCCAGCGGTGTGCCCTGTGACGTCACACAGGGCAGGGTTCTCTACCCTTTGTCCTTGTTACAGCTACGTTTTTCATAATACACTATGGAGGGGAGGGAGGAGGAAGGGGGTGGGGGTATCCCCAGCCCCCGGATGAAATAAATTCAGGGATACTATCTGCTCACATGTTCAACTTCAGAAGCCAATGGGTAGAAAAGCTGCATTTTGGAATAAGCTAATGAAAAGAAGGAAGAGAGGAATGAGGAAAATAAAGGCAAAGGAGATAAAAAGAGAACTGAAGAAACGAAGAAAGAAAAGGAAAGAGAAGAGGAGAACACACAAAGTGGCTGTGGGTGAGGAAAAAAACCAGGTAGAGGAAGATGAAAAGGAGGAGGAGGAGAGGAAGAGAGGGACTTAGGCCCTACTTGGCTTTGTAACTCTTGGGTAATGACCAGCTTTGGTGTGGAAGGATGGGTGGCTCTGGGCGGTAGATTCCCAGGTATCTTGTTGAGGGGTCACTTAAATTCCTCAGATGTCACTTAAATTCCTGAGATGTATATTAAGAGCTCGAATAAAGTCATCTCAAGGGTGACTGTCCTGAATATATTCACAATAGTAATTTGGGAACAAGGAATGTAAATCTTTTCTTTAAATCAGAATTATGGAGGAAGGTAGAGGGAGTCGCAAGTAGACTAAAATTTGTTCCAAATTTTAAAATGTTAATCCTAACCCACGAGCTTCCTAGTTCGTATCAAAATGTCCCTGAAAGCTGTCTCCAGAAATAAGAAATAATACGAAGGTGCAGCTTGATGGGCAAAAATCTTTTAGTTCACATTTTCTATTTGTCTTCTGGTACAATTGACCCAGATTCTCCTACAAGGGTAGAACAGAGAAACCGGGAACGAACGCCTAAAGGAAGGAAACTGAGGCAAAAGCTTTCCGTTCTTTGGAGTCCACGACTGACCCTGGTGCTTACTGAATAAGGCAACAACGTGCTTTTTAAGAGCACTCCAAGTGGTGTCGCCACAGGGGGTTTTCCATTTCAGAATGTTAATGAGTCCACTAGCATGCTAATCATGCTGCTACTTGTCTGAAGTATTAAGGACTCCAGTAAGGTAGAGCTTCAAAGACCTTTGATCTAATTTTCTTTGGAGGGGGGCAGGCGTGGATAGAAAATTAGGAAATATATCCTCCAATGATATTGGCACCAAAATGCAGAGTATTATTTGTATTTTGTATACCTGGAAATGATCCATGTTCATCTTTCCCTAAAACATTCTAATCTCCAAAATATTAGGTAGGGGGTTTGGGGCTTCCTTGAAGATTTGGTCTGCCAGTGACCATGTGATCCTGTTGTTAGGTTCTCTCTGAAAGGTACAGAACTTTCCCTGAAAAGTCAAGTTAAAAAAGAAAAAAAAAAAATTGGAGGTAGCTTTTAGATTTTAAAAAGCAGTTAAATAATGCTTGGTGAATGACAAAAAGAAAAAACTGTCTTTTTTTAATCTAAGAGAGCGACAACGTGGTCCTCAAGAGATACAAAGTAACAGGGTACAAATTCCCAGTTAAACTCCCGCGATAAACTGGGGAGGCCTCCTCATAGATTTATCTATTTCCCCGCCAGAACTCAATTTGGCTAGCATGTTTAGGTGTTCTTTTTGGCGCTCTTGCCCCCTACAACGAAGTATCGTGTTTGTTTTTTTCTTTGTATAAACCGGAACATCTTTTAAACATGAAGATTTTTCTTCTCTAAACTCGTGTCCCCGCAAATGCAGTAAAAGCAGGGCTAAACCAGCCGAGAGGGAAGCGCGCCGCGACCAATGGGAAGCCGAGCTAGTGACGCACTGCTTCCCGGCCCCCTTTCATTGGCTGCGCAGGCCCCGCCCCACCCCGACGCCCACACGCGGCGTGGGTCAGCTGTGCTGCTGTCCCGCAAGCTGGGGTGGGTTCTGGCGGCTGCACGTGCAGCTGCGTTAACTTTAGCGCATCCCCAGCTCTTAGTAGAAAAGGTTGTTACGTTTTCTGATCATCCTCCAGATGCTGAAAACATCCTCAGTTCCATTAACCTCTTTGGAGGTCGCTGGAGGGTCCGTGACAGAATCACGTGACTGTCTAACTTGCAAATAAACACAATGCGGGAGCCCACGAGCCACCCGAGGAAAACCTGCCGGAAGCTCGGAGTATGTGCCCTGGCGTGCGGCCCGTGCCCTCCCACTGGCGGGGTGGAAGGGCGCGCGGCCGAGGTGTGGGGCCGCACCCGCGTGGGGCCCGTGGGTGCCACCTGGAGAGGTGTGGCGGCGTCCTGGGCACCGATCCGCAGACCTGGGAGCGGGTGTGTGCGAGCAGGGGACCCCAGCAGGCGCGGAGCCCAAGTCCAACTCTCCCCGCCACGGGTTCCGAGCGCCGTCCACCCGCGGAGCTCCAAACAGCGGCAGACACCGCCCAGGCCCCGGCGTCGGACCGTGGAGGCCCTGATTCTGGCTCCGACCCGGGATCCCGACGCTCCCTTCGGTCTCGGCCAGGGCGCCCGCCACCAAAGGACAGCAGCCGGAGAGGCTGGGCTGGGCGGTGACGTCATCAGTGGCCACCCCTCCCCCGCCGCAGTTTCGGCCCCGCGACATCCGGGTCTCTCCAGCTGCTGCGCCGCACCGCAGCTGTAGCGGCGGCGGGGCGGGGCCGTCGTGAGCGCGCCTGCGCGGGGCCGCGCTAGAGGCGGCGGCGGCGGCGCTGGAGACGGGCGCGCGCAGGAGCTGGAGCGCAGTGGTGTCCGCGCCGGCCGGCTAGGAGGCTTCGGGTGCCCGGCGGTTGCGGCTCGGGAACGGGCTGCTGGGGAGGGGGGTGGGGGGACGCCAGGCAGGTGGGGCGCGAAAGCGATGCGTCCTCGGCTCTTCCTCCTCCTCCTCCGGGTCCCGGTCTCTGCCGCCCGCCCCGGCGCCCGGATGATCTGAGCCGCGAGGGCGCCGAGAGCCGGGGGCCCGGACGCAGCCGGGCTCCTCCCGCCGCCTCCCCGCCCGCCGCCGCCGCGGTGCCCC
>NW_004624734.1:40821442-40842129 GCF_000247695.1 Heterocephalus glaber | reverse complement strand
GCGCGGGGGGCGGGCGGACCGGCGGGGCGGGGCGGAGCGGAGCGGTAGGCGCCTCGGACCGCGGGGGCCCGGCCGCCGGCCTTTCGGGCGTGCTGGGAGGAAAGCGTCGAACTCCGGGCGACAGTGCCCCGGTTCATTCGTGACCGAGGTTCGAACACATGCCTTGAAGTAAATCCTTCCGATTTCGCATCATTTTAGACGTGTAAATGGGGCAGAAGTTCTTGTTGAGGAGTTTGGTCGAGGTATGGTTCTGTAGATGTTAAATAAACTTGGAGCCTTTTCTGTCCCAACCGCAATTTTAGATACGTTTTGAAAATTTCATCACTTGAGGTATTTTTTTTCTTCTCATGGACCACATGGTACTTGAAATATCCACAAAGGTCACGTACTTCAGTTGTCCAAGCCAAGGAATCTGTGCCATCCCCACCCCAAATTGACTGCTAATTGGAATAATGAGCCGGATGTGTTTTAAAAAGGGATTGGAAGAGTGTGGGATACAGATATTGTTCCATAGAATAAGTGGAAAGTAGAAATTTTTAAAAATTGTTCTGAGGAAAAAGGTCTCTTCAAACTTGCATGTTGGGATTTTAAACACAGCCAGCTTTTTAGGTGCAGGGCACTCTGAAGAGACATAGAATTTATTTATTTAAGCAATACTCTGCTCAGCCTCTTTCCAGAGCCTTCAGGAATCCAGCAGATCCCAACTCCCTTTAACTAGAACACTTTATTTTTATATTTTCATCTTTCTATATATCACACTTTTGTCACAAATTGTATTTCAGTGATTCCCTATTTTACAGATGCGAGAGCTAGACAAGAGTGACAGTCCACCCCTATTTCCTAATCTTAGATGTGACCTTTATTGACTTAATATTTCCTTTGCCAATAGATAATTCCCATCAGAGTAACATTTCTTTCCCGATGTTACGTTTCTTTTCTTACGTGTACCATGATTAAACATTTAATCGTGTAAGGATGATTACTTTCAACGTGGAAGTTTACAGCGCTACCACGTTATTGAAACAGTAATGAACTGCATGTGAAAATTGCTTACGACATTTTTATTTGATACTATAGGTATTTTTACCTCAGTGAAATAATTGTAGAAGTGGTATATTAAGACTGATAAAGGTTTGACATTAGCAACCTCGATATATATTTGAGAAGTAATATGGTTGGCTACTGAAGTCCTCAAATTGCTTTTTGCATAGTTTGTATCATTTATATTTTTTACATGGATTGTATCATTTTATATTAGTATAAAGGGCAGAAGTGCTGACAGTTACAGTATAACCTGTTGAAGGGAACACTGCACTAGGAGACAAGAATTGTTCAGTCATGGCTATGCTCCAAAATATGTGTCTACGGACAAGACTTAACCTTTTGAGTCTCAGCTTCATATCAGTAAAACCAAATGGAGTAGATTATACTGTCACATGTACTGTCCAATTATTAATTTTTCCATTTTTCTTACTGTTGTGTATCTGTTCAATGTACTTTTAACAAATAGATGCCTGGTATGTGCCCGACACTTTGATGTTTTAGCATTCTAAAAGTGATTTTTCTTTTTATTTAGCAAACATTTAAGTTGGTGATTGTGTTTTGGGAACAGTATTCCTGTGGGTCGCCCTCACTGATTTTTCTGTTGGATTGGGAAGTCAGAAGAGGCTCCTGGGGGGAAGGAAGGTAGCGATTACACTAAGGACAAGTTTGGTTCAGGCCTTGGGTTTGAACAAGTCTGTAGCCCTTGGTGGTAGCTGGATGAGAAGGGCACTGTAAGAACATATCATGAAGATTGTTTGGGCAAGTGAAGCCCCATCTTAATAATTTTGTCTTGTTAACCTTTTTTTTTTTTTTTATTGTTCCCTAAACCTCATCCACTGCCCAAAAAAGAAATCCATAGCGGCATTATTTTGTCATGTAGTAAACATTGTTGAGCAGTTAGCAAATACAGTCTGAATTTGTTAAGAGTAGCCCTAGACTGTTTGCTTATTACAGTGACTAATAGAATGTATAGCTGATTCTGGTTTAACTATGAATACCTATTTATTTTATAATTTTAAACAAAGACTGTATCCAGGAAGCCTGTTATCTCTGAAATAAATGTTCATCTGCTAGAGGTGGAGTAATATTTCTGAGGTGTTAGTCTGTGCTGATGTAAATATTAATTTTTCGCAATATGGTGATGTTTGTTTCAAATGATTCTCTGTTGCTTGGGTGTGTGACTCAGAATGCTACTCTTGAAGTATTTTCATTATTAATCAAGTCAGAGTGAGACAAACTTGTAATAAAATCAGCCTACTAGTAAGCAGAGTTTTCTAAGGAAGATACCCAGGAAAATAAAACAGGTCAGAACAAGGTGTGGTTCTGTAAAATATATGGACCTTGGGAGTGGGGAAAAGTTCATGTGAGGCAGTGAGGTAACAGCTGTCTTCTTATGCTTTGGGTATGAATTGTAGGTCACGATATGACCTGTCTTCCATCTTAGTAGATAGATGTCTGTTTTCAATACTGGAAGTTGAAGGCAGAGCCTTTGGTTACCCTGAGCTGCATCCCTAGCTCTATTTCATTTTGAGTCAGGGTCTTGCTGAGTTGCTGCTTTCTTCATTGTGAATCTCCAGAATATAGTCTTTGATCATTTTTGACCTTTGTATGTTCTAGCTATCTAGATAATCTTTTAAGCTTTACTTTTGCAGAGATAGGTGAGAGGAGCTAAAGAAAGTAAACTGTTGAAGGAGGTTTGCTCTGCCTATCTTTGTCTAAATGACTTACAAATTTTTACAAGAAACTGAAAAATATAAATTATGTATATCAGTTGATTACACTGTTACTGTGTTTGTAGTAGTAGAAATGTTTTAAGCATTCTTTTAGTAAATGTTTAAAAATGGAGCTTGAGTTTGTTCTTTTTGTCTTTTACAGTACTGGGGGTTGAACCCAGGGCCTCATGCATGCTACACAAGTGTCCTACCACTACACTACATCTCCAGCCATCTTTATTTTTTGACACTGAGTCTTTTATATGTTGCCCAGGCTGGCCACAGACTTGTGATCCTCCTATCTCAGTGTCCAGGGTTGCTGAAATTATAGGCATGAGCCTCATACCAGAAAGTTTTTATAATTCTTAATGTGTTTATTTGGAATCCATGGACACAAGCATACATTGTGTTTATTTTTAGGGGTCTGATTGAAATTCATTAGTTTTTGTGGTTGATAAGATTTGAATCAAAATCCTATGAGACCGAACTACTTTTAGATACAAGAGGACATAAATAATAAAAACTATACTTTATTGATCATTTACTTATGTCAGGCTTTAATTTCCACCACAGCCTTCTAAGATATATGCTGTCTTCATTTTACAAATGAAAAAATACAGTTAGCCTTCCTATGTGTTCTGCATCCATGGATTCAACTAACCTTAGACTGAAAATATTTAGAAGAAAACTGTGCTGACCATGTATGGACTTTTTTTGTCATTATCCTTTAAACAATACAGTATAACTATTGATATAGCATTTACATTATGTTAGTTATTACAGGTAATCTAGAGATGATTGTAAGTATATGAAAGGGTGGGTATAGGTTATATGCAAATGAGGAACTTGAGGATCCACTTTTATATCCCTGTAGTCTTGGAACTAATCCACAAGGATAACAAGGGATGACTGCATAGGCATAGAGAACCCAAGTAACATGCCAGGATCGGGTCTATATAGATATAAACATAGTTTTAAAATAGTTCTCAGTGGATTCTTCATAATTATATGAGCCTTCTTGCCCCTGGGAACCAAAATTTTAAAAGCTGAATGTCAACATTTCTATCTGTTCATAGATTTCTAGAGTTAAAAATGTGGCTTTGTAAGTGTATATAGTTGTCTTCCAATGCAAGAACCTCATTTAAAATATTCAAAAAAGATGTACACTTTTAAGTTCATGTTCTCATTTCCAAATTTTCAGAAGTTAATAGAGCCAAAATATTGTATGTTTTTAACAGCCACAGTCTAGTTTGAGGACTGGAATCAATATTAATTTTCAAACGGTTGCTATCCTTAATGAAGGAGTTGGGGAAATATTTCAGTGTATATAATCAATAGACCCATATCAAAGGCCCCATAAAGTAGATGGTAAAGGTAGCCTTTAAATTCAGATATAACTGAGTCTTGAGTACTTGCTCTCCCCCTTTCTGGTGAGATGATTTTAGGTAAGTTTCTTGATTTCTCTTAAGTCACTGTTTTCATTATCAAGTGGAAATTTTCTTATAAGGTTGCCTTGAAAGTTCAGTGAATTATGTGAAGTGCTTGATATATTTTCAACAGTGAAGAGAGTGCCAAATAAATGGTAGCTGTTGTTCCTAAGTATATGAAATCTTGAGATACTTGGGGGAGTGGAGACTGACTGGGTGTGAGATTGTCTCTGAGTATAGTTTTAACAGTAAGCCTTGAAGCCTAACTAGAGGCGATTGAGAATTTAGAACAGGTTTTAAAGACTGTGAGTATATAGAACTTGCATATGAGTGGACTAAAAGTTAAAATGTAGTAAAGAAAAACTTGAGTATGAGTAGATTTATTTGGCTATCTGAAGTTGGAAGCATGTCGGGGCCTTGGAGCGAATGATTAAGTGGGAGTAAATGGTTAAATTGTAGATGAAGAGTAACAGTAAGAAAGCAAAGGTGAATATTCAGTCTAGAATGATCAGTAAATAGGGAAGAACACAGGTTGGCATTTTGAAGAGAAGTTATATTTCATGGTTAGAAAGGTGTAAGAAGATACCATTGCTACAGGAAAAGATACAAGGGAGTAAGGAAAGTATTGTTTAACAGTTCTACCTGTCGTGTTTTGTTTTAGCTTTATAGATGGGTTCTGGGTTTTTTAAGGTTGAACCCAAACCAAGATAGTACACTCTTCTCTTCCCTTTAGGGCACCCTGTACTGCACCCCATCCCCACCCCATTCTATAAAGCGTTGCATAGTTTTTTCTACAAATACTGCTTATTATTTTATCTCCATAGGTACTCCATGACTCCCTTTTGCATTTAGAATAAAGTTCAGATTTCTTGGTTTTGCATTGACATTTTCTGTGATTAGATTTCAGGCATGATCTGTTTCAATAACCAAACTTGTACACCTGCCATCTCTGAAGCACATCCTTTAGTCTGGAATTGTTTCTTTTCCTTCTCCAGATTTTGTTTTTTATCAACTCATTTTTAATATTTCCTGCTCCACAGAGTCTTCCTTTTCCACCAGTGTTTAGCTCTCCTCCCTCTATACATTGATAGCAGTGTTCATGTACTACTTGTATGGTTTTAACCATGTATTTTACACTAAGTATTTGTGACTTGTGTTCAGTTCTGAAGAGGAAAATATAATAATTTATTATACGCACAGCCTAACACTTGCTTTGTGGATAGTAGACATTCAGATATTTGGTAAATATTCAGCCAAATCTACCTAGGAGTGGGAATTCTAGGAGGAGGTGGTAGAAATAGCTATTAACTTTCTGGAAGCAGACATTTCTGACTCTTCCTGTATGTTTCGGGTACACCTGGATATTTAAATGTGATGACTGTACAAATCTGAAATGTAGCAGAGTTTTTATGTTGGTATGGAAGACTAGGTTGAGTGATTCTGGACCTACAGGTTTCATTTTAACTTCCTGTGATTTTACTTTGAAGTTGAACAGGATACATAATCAGGTAGCTCTTTCCAGAATATTTTATATTTACAGATAATAACTAGGTTTTTAGTGGACAAATTCTTATGGTCAGTTAGTGACTGCTTAGATCAATTTTATATTTGATTCTTTTTGAGCCTCTCATGATTTTCTAGCCTTAACATTAGTTACTAACAACCAGCATTTATATGCCCAGAACTATTACTAGAAATTTTCAGTTATCTTACTAAATCTTCACAACACCCCTATGAGATAGATATTGTAGTGTTATTACTTATATCTTAACAGATGAGGAAATTGAAACAGCAGTTATTTCCCCAAAGTTTTAAGTTGGTAAGAGAAGCCAAATACATGCCCTTGGACTTTGCAAAATAATTATATATATAATATTTTTATATATAATATATATGGGTCATTGCAGTTTTATTGCTATTGCTGCAAGTCTGTCAACAATTATGATGGATCAGAAAAAAAATGAAGGATATGACTGCAGTTCTATTTATCCAGAGAGTGAATCTTATGAAGTAGGGATCTAGGGTGGCATTGTACACCAGGTTTAAAAAGTACATTATCATGTCACATCAGCTCCCTTTAAAACTTTTCCCTGGTAGAGTTATACTAAAGGAGCATCTTAAGATATAACTAACTGTGCTACATTAGTTCTGCGAGCTATACCCAATTTTTTCTTATGGCCAATTTGTGTGTGTGTGTGTGTGTGTGTGTGTGTGTGTTTGTGCTCACTACTTTGAAATACCCCCCCCTTTAATTAGTACATGTTTGCAGTTCATGCAGTTTACAGTCATCTTGAGGAGTGCTTACATGTACATATTACAACTTGTTTTTTTTAATCCCCTTCATTCCCCCTCCCCCCTCCAGTTTCCCCATCCCCCTTTTCATACTAATTGATATTATTTGTCTTAGTTCAAGTTATAGCATATAGTGTTTACATTAATTGGGGTTATTAGGTTTCTGTACGTGGCACATCTTTATTCATCTCATTTCCCCTTCCCCTCCTCTCATCCTTCACCCTTGTTCCCTTGGGCCACTTCTCTATTGTAAGTGATCTGTCCTCTTGTCTCTTTCTAGTCATCCTTTATCATTTTCTTTGTTTGTAGGTTACCTCTCTCAAGTTAGAGATACTATATGGTATTTAAGCTTGTATGTGTGGTTTATTTCACTCTAACATATTTTCCAGGTACATCCATTTTCCTATGTCTCAAATTTATCATACTTTATAGTTGAATAGTATTCCATTAGATAGAGGTACCACATTTCCCTTATTCAGTCATCTGTTGATGGGTATACAGGTTGTTTCCAGAATTTAGCTATCATGAATTGTGCTGCTATAAACATTGGTTGCATGTATCAGTGTAGTATAATGACTTAAGCTCTTTGAGGAAGATACCTAGTAAAGGGATAGCTGGATCTTGAGGAATTTCTAGTTTCATTTCTTTGAGACTCTCCATACTGATTTGCATAATGGTTGTACTAGTTTGCATTTCACCAACAATGCAGGAGGGTTCCTTTTTCACCACAGCCATGCCAGCATTTGGTATTGTTTGATTTCATAATGATTGCCATTCTTTCTGGAGTAAGGTGGAATCTTAGTGTTGTTTTAATTTACATTTCTTTACAGGACAGAGATGATGAACATTTTTCGTATATTTGTTGACCATTTGTATTTCTTCCTCTGTGAAGTGTCTGTTTATTTCTCTTGGCCTTTTCTTGACTAGGTCTTTAATTTTAGGTGTTTTAATTATTTTGGGTTCTTTGTATATTCTAGATATTAGTCCTCTGTCTGAGGAGTAGCTGGCAAGAGGTTTTTCCTATTCTTTAGGTCATCTCTTCTCTCTATTGATTAATTCAGACTAAAAAGCTTCTGTACAGCAAAAGAATCAATCACATTTGAAGATTTTTGTTGGTATTTCTTGTGTGATTTAAGTTCTATTTAGGAAATCCTTTCCTATACCTAAGTCTTCAAGTGTTTTACCTATTTTATCTTCCAGTAGGTTTAATGTTTCTGTTTTAGTGTTTAAATCTTTGATCTCTTTTAATTTAATTTAGTATATGGGGAGAGATAAGGGTCTAGTTTCAATCTTCTGCAAAAAGATAATCAGTTTTCCCAACACCACTTGTTGAATAGGGTGTCTTTCCTCCAACATAAGTTTTTGGCCCCTTTGCCAAAAATCAAATAGTTGAATATGTCTGGGGAGGTTTCTGTATCCTTAGTTCTGTTCCATTCATCCATGTGTCTGCTTTTGTTCCAGTACCATGCCATTTTTAATCACTGTTGGCTTTGTGTAGTATAGCTTGAAGTCAGGGATTGCTATGCTGCCTGCTTTGCTCTCACTTTTATTATTCTGGGTCTCTTCTGGCTCCATGTGAATTTTAGGATTGTTCCTCTAGATCTATAAAGTTTGCTGTTTGTATTTTGATTGGGACTGCATTGACTCTGTAGAGTAGTTTTGGAAGTAGGGCTATTTTGACAGTATTGGTTCTGCCTATACAGGAGCAAGGGACATTTTCTGATGTCCTCTTCAATCTCCTTCAGAGTACTGTAGTTTTCTTTGTAGAGGTCTTTCACTTCCTCGGTTAGGTTAATTCCTAGATATTTCATTCTCCTTGAAGCTACTCTGAATGTATTGCTTTCATAATTTCCTTCTCATTCTGTTCATTGTGGTGTACAAATACTAATGATTTTTCCATGTTAATTTTGTATACAGCTACTTTGCTGAAGTTCGTTATTAACTCTTAAGAGGTTTTTTTGGTGAAGCTTTTTGCTCTTCTATGTAGAGTATCATGTCATCTGCAAATAATGATAATTCGAGTTCTTCCTTTCCTATATGTATCCCTTTTATTTCTTTCTCTTACCTAATTGCTCTGGCTAATGTTTCAAGTACTGTGTTGAATAGAAGAGGTGATAGTGGGCATTCTTGTCTTGTTCCTGATTTTAGGTGGAATGCTTTTCATTTTTCCCTATTTAGTATGATGCTGGCTATTGGTTTGTCATAAATAGCCTTTATCATATTCAGGTCCTTCTGTTTTTCCTTAGGGTTTTTATCAAGAAAGAGGGTTGGATTTTGTCAAAAGTCTTTTCTGCATCCATTGATGTGATCATATGGTTTTTTACCTTATTCCTGTTTGTGTGATGTTACATTTATTGACTTTACATATGTTGAACCGTCCTTGAATCTCTGGGATGAAACTTACTTGATCATGATATATCATCTTATTGATAACGTGCTCCATTCTGTTTGCTAATATTTTGTTGAGGATTTTTGTGCCTATGTTTATTGAAGAGATTGGCCTATAGTTCTCCTTTTCAGTTGGATCTGGTTTTGGAATCAGGGTGATACTGGTTTCCATCAGTGAGTTTGGGAGCACTCTATCCCTTTCAATTTCTTTGAAGAGCTTGAGGAGCATTGGTGATAACACATCCTTAAAGCTTTTAGAATGTAGCAGTGAATCCATCAGGTCCTGGGCTTTTCTTAGTTGGTAGATTCTTTATTACTGTGTCAATTTCATTGCTTGTTAAGCATATTTATGTCTTCTTGGGTTAGTTTTGGTAATTTGTATGTGTCTAGGAATCTGTCCTTTTCTTCAAAATTTGTTAATTTGTTGAAATATAATTTTTCAAAGTAGTTACTATCTTCTGCATTTAGACAGTGTCTGTTGTGATTTCACCTCTTCCATTTCTGATTCCTTTGATACAAGTCTTTTCACTCTTTTTCTTGGTGTGTCTAAGTTCTTATCTATTTTAAATATTCTTTCCAAGAACCAGCTCTTCAATTTGTTGATTTATTTTTACAGTATTTTTAGTCTCAATTTCATTGATTTCCACTCATTTTTATAATTACCTTCCTTAATTTCAATTTGGGGCAGGTTTGTTGTTGATTCTCAGGTATCTTAAGATTTCTCAAGGTTCTTTATTTGGGCTTGCTGTGTTTTCCTAATGTGAGCACTGGGTGCAATGAATTTTCCTTTTAGGACTGCTTTCATACTCTCCCAGAAGTTTCATTGAGTTCTACAGTCATTGTCATTAATTCCTAGAAATTTTTCAATTTCTTTGATTTCTTTGTGACTCATTGATTGTTTAGGAGTATGTTGTTAATTTCCCAGGAGCTTTTGCCTCTTCTGAAATTTCTTCTGTCATTGATTTCTATTTTCATTGCTCATTAGTCTTGAGTATTCATTGGCTGATTTCAATTCTTTTATATTTATTCCCACACTTTGTGGACTAGTATGTGCTGCTAAAAAGAATGTGTACTCGTGTAGAGATAATCTGTTAAGTCCATATGTTCAGGGGTATGGTTCAGCTCTGAAATTTCTTTATTGATTTTTTTGTGTAGTTAATCTCTTTCTTTACAAAAGTCTGGTTTTAGAGTCCTCTGCTGTGATTGTATTTTTGATCTTTTAATTTCAGCAGTTTTTGTTTTATAAAGATAGGTTCTCCAGTATTCGGTGCATGTATGTTTATTGATATTATCTCTTCTTGTGGGATTGTTCCCTTAACTAGTATGTAGTGACCTTCTTTGTCTCTTCCAATCAGGGTAGTTGGTTGGTTGGTTGGTTGGTTTGTTCTTTGAGACAGGGTCTCCCCATGTAGTTCAGGCTCTTCTTGAAATCACTATGTAGCTCAGGCTGGCCTTGAACTTGTAATGATCCACCTGCCTCAACCTCCCAAGTGCTGGGATTATAGGCATGTGCCACCATGCTCGGCTCTCTAATTGCTACCTTGCTTGCTTTTGGCGTCCTGGGGTCTGTTTCCATCCTTTAATTTTTAGTCTATGAATATTCTTTTTGGATTAGATGAGTTTCTTGAATGCAGCAGATTGTTGGATTGTGTTTTTTTATTTAGTCTGCTAGTCTTTGTCTTTTGATTGTTGAGTTGAGGCTGTTAATATTGAGAGATGTTACTGAGAAGTGTTGGTTATTTACTGTCATTGCTTTCTTTATCTGTTGATGAATCTTTTCTTTTCCTGATTTTTTTTTTCTGTTTATCTGTTGACGTCACCTGTGCATTTAGCTGTGTCCAATTGATTGTTTCTGTGGAGAATATTCTTGAGTATTTTCTGTGGAGGTGGTTTTGCACTCATAAATCTTCTGAGCTGATCTTTTTCATGGAAATACCTTATTTTTCCATCTAGTATATTTTGAAGGATAGCTTTGTTGGGTAAATTAAACTGGGTTGGAAATTATTTACTTTTAGGGCTTAAAATACTTCAGTCTGAGCTCTTTTGCCCTTCAGGGTTTATGCTGAGAAGTCTGCTGTGATTCTAATTGGTTTGCTTTACTATGTGATTTTTTTGTTTTTCCTCTGTCTTTAAAATTTTTTTTGCTGGATATCTGTGAATTTAATAAGGATATGCCCTGGTGTCATAATTTTGTCATAATTATTTGGTGTTCTATAAGCATCACTTACTTATATTTTAAACTCTTGTTTGGGAAATTTTCTTCCATAATTTTTGTAAGCATGTTAGTGAATCCATCTATCCTCTACTTTTTCTGTAACTCCAATTAGCCTTAGATTGGACCTCTTCTTGTTGTGTCTAGTAGCTGCATAGTCTTTTCGGCTTCTCTGAGCTTTTTATTGTATGTAACTCACTATTTTGTCCTCACTGTCAGACACTCCTGTCTTCACATTGTCTTCACATACATTTCTGCAGTGTATGAATTCTGTACTGTTTTTTATTTCAGGCATTTGTGTCTGACATCTTTATGTGGATTCCATTCCTTCTTGATTCTGTTGTTCAGATTTTGAACTGTTTTGGTTACCTCATCCAGTTTTTTGGGGGGGTTTTTGTTTGTTTGTTTTTGTTTTTTGGTACCGGGAATCAAACTCGGGTCCTTGCGCTTGCGCAGCAGGCGGCGAAACCACTGAGCTAAATCCCTGGCCAGCTCATCCAGTTTTTACCTATTTCCCCAAAATTCACCATGGGCTTATCAAGGATAATTGCTGTGAACTTTTGGTTCATTTCCTTTTAATTATGTATAGCTTTCTCTTTTTTCTCCTTTTTTAGGGGGAATGGGGTAGTGCAGATTGGGGTCTAGAGAAGTGACGAGAGTTTGAGGCTTATACGGAGATTTTTAATAGGATGTTGCCCACTTGTGAATAATTTTCAGTTTTGTATGTCTAGTGCTAGTATTTACTCCTTCTGCTATTTACTTCAACCCATTTTGACTCTGTCCCTATGTTTTGCCCAAAGAATTGCTTCTGGTTATTACAGTATCCACAGATTCAGTCTTACAACACTTCTATATGCTTGTACTTGCTGTTACACTTCCCCTTTTTATCTGTTCTCTTTGTACACTATGACAGTTTATTTGCTTGAAAAAAAATATGGAACACTTCACAAATTTGCATGTCATCTTTTGCAGGGGCCACGTTAATCTTCTCTGTGTTATTCCAATTTTAGCACATGTACTGCTGAAGCAAATAACCCCTCTGGTTTTTGTTTTTTTGTTTTCTTTTTAAGATAGGATCTCACCATATTGGCCTGGGCTTGAATTTGGATTCTCTTGTCTTGCCCCCCGTGTAGCTGGGATTATGGGTGTCTGCCAGTCGCCTTGCCTGGTATGTTTACTACTTTGGAAACCCACCATTCTAAGTTAATTCATTGACTGCTCCATGAAATGTTTATTTTTTGGTGCCAGTGCTCAAACCCAGGGGCTTTCACTTGCTCAGCACACACTCCACTGCTTAACTATACTCCCAACCCCCCAAAAATAGTCTTTAAACACAAGCTACCTAATTGGCTTTACATTAGAGATTATATTGTAAATGAAAAGTTTCATGTTAAATTTATTGAAAATAAATAGCTTGAAAACAGTGACCTTTCATTCATCTGAAATAGGTCTGCAGTGTAGGACTGTTTAATCTTTATACTGTCTACTTATTTTTGAAAAACACTTGAGAAAATTGAATGTGAGCCGGAAATATACCAAACAGTGGGAAAGCACAGGTCATGTATAATACAGTTTAAATTTAAGCTAGTGCTTTATACTACTCTACATGACTGTTTTAGGCAGGGATGTAGATAAACTTTTTCTGAGTCATGCTATATATAGCTTAATTATTTTAGTTAGAGAATACGTCCCTTGCAGACATGGTTTTGCACACCTTAATCCCAGTGCTCTGGGAAGCTGAGGCAGGAGCATCCCAAATTCAAGCGCAGCCTGGGCAACTGAGCAACTTAGAAATAACGTGTCTCAAAATTTAAAAAATAAATAAGGGGTGATGGAGCTCAGTGTGAAGGTCCTAGATTCAACCCCAGGACCAGAAAGAAAAGACTGATTTAAGAATTGTTTATTGTACTGTTTCCAAGAATAAAAACATAATTTACTACCAACTCTTATTATCCTGGATTCTTACCACTGCTTCTTTTTTCTTTAGTGTGAATGGTAAAAAATTTCATTAAATTGGATATTGCATTTATAGAAGATGCAGCTTGCCTGCCCTTGGTACCAAAATTTATAGAAATGAAAGTATTAATGATTAAAGTTAAGGAAAGCATTGCTGTGTATTTTGTTTTGTTTTTGTTTTTCTTTTCTAAACAGAATCTCAAAACTTACCTTTAGAAAAATACACTTGCAATATGCCACCATGCTTCAGAATGTTGAGTGTAAATAAAATCTTCACATTTTAAAAGCAATAGAATATTACTAAGAGTCTGTGATGTAAGACTGTTACGGGTGTCAAGGAGTTGATGTTAAAAGTGGCAGCTTTTGTTCTACTGTCAACCTATAGCTTATCCTGTGTTACTCTGTATCTGTCATCTTTGTTTTCTCTGTTGGGGAAAATGCTTCCTCATATTCTGAGTGCATCAACAACTAATCAGCCATCTAGTGATGTTGTATTGCTTTGCTAGTCAGGAGAAAAGGAGCTTGGTGCAAATGGGATTATTTGGTATTTATGTAGTAAAACTGCAAGACTAAGGCATTTTTGTCTAATTACATTAGAGGTAGATTTCTCTGCTCCCAGAAATTATTCCTCTTTGTGTCCAAATTATTTTATTCAATGCTTTTCATGTAGAAAAGACTAAGAAAATTAACCTATCTATGAATGTTCAGTAACTGAACAGATGAATAAATAAATAGCTCAGGGAAGGAAAATGTGTGGGCTCTAACCTCTAATCATGACTATATATTTTTTCTTTTTATCATTTCCATTATATTGTATATGGCATCTTTCAATAATGGGTGTGTGTGAATAGTGATGTTGAGAAACTGTTTCAAGTCCTAAATGAAGACTGAGGATATAACTGGGTGGTAAAGAGCTAAGCTAGCATGCATGAAGCCCAGAGATCAATCCCCAGCACTGCACAAAATAGTTATCAATGAGCATGTATCTGTCGAGTTTTTGATAAGTTGATGATTTGCTTTTCTGTGCACGTTTTTTCCCCTATTACTAGGAAATGAACCCAGGGCCTTCACTGTGAGCTGTGCCGTCCCACCTCCCTTTTAAAAATAATTTTTAAATTTTGAGTCAGGGTTTCACTAGGTTGGTAAATGGCCCAGACTAGGCTTGAACTTGGAATCCTCCTGTCTCAGCTTCCTGGAGTGCTGGGATTACAGACATGTGCCAACATGACTGCTGAATGCAATATTTTCTTATTAAGGACTTGTTAAAAATATTTTTGAAGGGAATATTTCTGAAGGAAAAACTATATTCTATAGAATAATCAAGATGAAAATGGTAGGATGCAGTTTGTTGGCAGGTCACTTTTTATAAGAATACCTATTTCTGTATAGAAAAGATTCGCTGCTGAGGAGGGAGAAGTCAGAATGATGGCTGTCATTCATTTGTCCCACACATTCATTAAGTGTTGTATGCTAACTACTAAAATCAAAGGCATAATCTCTTCCCTTATGAACCTTAAATCTAAAGTGAGAGGTTATTCATGTAGTAAAAGCTATAATGAGGGAAATAAATGATTCTGTGAGCTTATAGCTAATGGTAGATCTGTTTCCTGAGATAAGAAAAGTGGTAGTAGTGACTTGAGAAGTTCCCTTTGGCCCATGTCATTTGAGGTGAGGCTATTTAAGTGTTGGAAATAGTTGGCTGTAGTTTTGTTTTTTTGTTTTTGTTTTTGTTTTGAGACAGCGTTTCACTTTGTAATTCAAATTGGCCTTGAACTCACTGTGTAGCCCAGGCTGGCCTCAAACTTTCAGCAGTCCTCCTGCTTCAGCTTCCCAAGGGCTGCATTACAGGTATCCGCCACCACACCCAGCTCTGGACATAATTTTTAAGCTACTAAATTTTAAAAAGTGTTCATTTTAAAAATATTTGTTTTTCTCTCTTCCCCAGCATCCATTAGTCAGTGCACAGAACATTTAATATCACAATTTGTAGACTGAAATGTTAGTATTTCCCCTTTTCAAATTACATATGCAGGGTTATCAGCAAATACTTAGAAATGTTCTATGTGAAGAGTTTTGTTTATTTAAGCAAGAGAAAAAAGGATAGATTGGCCCTGGGAAGTTTCCTATTGTTTTCTGGGTCAGTCTTAATTTGAATCCTCAAATATGCAAAGATTAAAAAATAGCAAACTAGGAATTCACTTCTGAATTTATAGACAAGTTATTCAAAACCATAAGTTTGAATTAATTAGTAGTTGAGGCCAGTTGAGACTGCAAATACTAGGACATTCTTGGAAAACTTTGAAGATGAAGTAGCATTGTGCCATGTAAATCTTCAGTATTTTTCTTGTACTATAATTGTGTGCGAAAATAGGTCAGTATTTTACTTTTATAGTCACTGGAGCCCTTCAGCTAAATTTAGATTAGATATTTTTCAGGCAATTATATAGTATACTTATAAAAATTACTTTATTATGCAGAACACACCTTTGTAGAAATTTTAGACAGCTACCTTATTCAGTAGTAATTCAGAACAAAGCATACTTATCTAGATGATGTTGATACATTAAGAAATCATGAAACATGAAGGAAACATCAGAAGTGGCAAGGCTCTGTCTTATATGAACTTTGCAAAATTGAAATTGCCACTAATATACAAGCTGTGGTTTCTGCACTTGTAAATTTTTATCTGATATGGTAAAGGCTATTTTTCCTTAATTGGGGGGTAAAGATGCTCTCTTACACAGAAAAGCTATATCCTTATTTTGGCTAGTCGTTGGTTGGCATTAGTTTACTTTTTGAAATTTGTTTTTAAGCTTTTATTTTGGATAAATTTAGCCCAGCAGTTCATTTGCATTAAAATTGTTTGAGTGAAGTTTAGTTGCTTGGACAGAGGGTAAGTTAAATATTTAATTGAAAAAGTTAATATTTAGTTGAGGCTATAAGATGAAAACTTTGGTAGTTGAAAAATTTCCAAGTAACTTTTTTCACCTTTGAAATTAACAAATATTTTCCATATTAATATATATATATATTTATATTCTATAGTCATTTTCAATCATACTGTTATCAGGGTTCCAGAGTGCTGTGGACTCCTTCTAGAGATTCTTTCCAGATTCTTGTCCTGAACAGTTGCTCAAGATACATGCAAAAGGCAGCAAGGTTTTACATTTATTAAAGGTAGAAAAGGTACATGCTTGGAGAGTGTGAGCCAAAAGAAGTAGGCTCTGCAAGGTGAGAGCAGATCACTGTGAAAGAGAGCACAGTGGCAAAAAGGTTCATGCCTGCTGTCTTGTATCGCCCATTCTGACGTCAGATCTATGCAGCTATCAAAAACTGCTTAATCGCCTGCTGAAAGACTTGAACATAGCATTTTCTGATTGGTCCCAGGTGCAAGGCTTGATGCTTGTGTCCTGGATCTTTGTGATTGACAGGTCATGTCCACTTACCCAGTCGCCTTGCCAGGCCCTAATTGCCTCTCTCAATTTGTAAAATTCATACAAAACCACAAAAAAAACTGTGCTGGTGTTTTAAGAAGCTTTATAACTCACATGTCTCCCTTTTTATTTTTCCTCAGTGCTCAGGATTAAACCCAGGCCTTGTGCATATCAGGCAGGGACTGTACCATTTTAAAAAGGATATCCCCATCCTTTTTAAAATTTTCTTTTGACACAGTGTCTGGTATCAACTTGGATCCTCCTGTTTCAGCCCCCTAAGTAGCTGAGACCACAGATGTGCTGTGCCATGCCTAGCTTTACCACTGGTTAATCTTGAGATATTTTAACAACCCCCAAGAGAAAGCCTATGCTCATTAGCAATCACTCCCTGTTTTCTTCTTTCCCAGCCCTTGTCACCTTCTCATCTACTTTTTGTCTATAGGTTTGATTTTAGGGGATATTTCGTATACAGTGTAAATAGAATATAGGTAACTTTCATCAGTGATTTTTATCCCTTGTATACATTATGTATGTTTCATAAAATAGCCACCTATGAGTAGGTTAGCAGTTTCTCCCCCCCCCCCCCAAAAGGTGTTGCTGCTAGTCATGGTGCCACACACCTGTAATCCCACCATTCAGGAGGTTGAGGCAGAAGGATTGCCCCAAGTTTGGGGACACCTTGAATTACATAGCGAGACCCTACTCAAATAAATAAATAAATTAAAGAAGGTGTTGCCATGAATTCCAGGCCAACCTTGAGTTCATATCCTCCTGCCTCAGCTTACTGAGTGCTAGGATTATAGGTGTGTGCCATCACACCCATCTAGCCTTCTTTCACGGTTTAAAGACTTTACTTCTTGTCAGCCAGGGAAAATTATTCAGTAATTGGGAGGTTGTATCCAAATTTAAGTTGAGTCAAGCTTGTCACTACTGTTATAACAGAGTAGAGGAGCAGGTGCCACTGGTCCTCACTTTCCCTTGGTGCATTCACTGTGGTTCTCGGCAGCCCTCAGCTTTCCCTGAAATGCCTGTATAGTGACCATTTCTCCTCTACCTCAAACTCAGACTGTTATGAATGAGTTCACTGAAATACATTTGCCTTTGCAGCTGCCTTGCCTGGATTCTAACATCTTATTCTCCTATCGAATCCAAGAATGAGGGAGGAAGAATTAAAAACAAAACATAATAGAAAAAATAATTGCTCAGGCTGGGAAGGGACAAATTGGCAAGAAAGGATAAGTAAGGGATATTCAGATTTCAAGGATACTTGCTGTGGCTAGCAGTATATAACTTGCAAGCTGTTTAAGAGAGAATAGGCCTAAAAACAAAAAGCAAAGGCAGTATAATGTGGTAGAAGATAAGTGAAATTTAAATTTTCAGCTCTGAATTTTAAATTTTAATCACATCACTGAAACACAAAGGATAATTCTCTTTTCTGATGAGATTTAGTGCCTTGATATACTTTCTTTCTAGAACTTTGTGTAGGAATTTTGAAGCTGAACTGTAATCATGTGCTGTCTTTAGGATCCAGGGTCTTAAAGTTGGAGCCAGGTCAATCACCAGAAGACTGTCACCATTCTCCTGGACTTTCCAAGGTAGAGCAGGAGAATCCCATTCTGGGTTCCACCCATACTCAGTGGGCTGCACTAGAGGTCTCTCCTCCAGACAAATGGAGCTCATTGAGAAATTGCTTGATTTCATAGATGAGAGGCTTTCTGGTTAGATCAGAATTGTTAGTGAGACTTTAGGGGCAGTCAGTAAGTGTCCCGAGAGTGTCAGAAACTCGCATATAAAATAAAGTCAGTAAAATCTTGTAGTAAACAAACGAAATTTTCAGGAAGGAAATTGAACTATTAGAAACTCTTAATACCTGTATTTGACCAGTTAGATACTGATTTTTAAACTTTTATTTAGTTCTTTGTGTCAAAAATATTGCCTAGAATCTTTTGTATATAATTTTTTAAGAAGCAAATAGTAAAGATGAGATTATTTAACAGATAAAATTATTATCTGATTTAAGGTTTATTAGTAATGAAAACTAAGTTTATAAAACATGTTTAATAACAAGAATTCCTTTATAAAAGATTTCCTCTACATAAATCTTTGTAACTTTTATTGTTGAACTGCATTACAGGTGGAGAAAAATTTGTCAATGTAACTAGCTAACCTTCAGGATTCAGTTTTGTTAAAGTATATTGAATCAAAGGAATTTGGGAGAATATTTTTAGTCCTGAAGGAGATTAGAGGAATAGGCTAGAGATGTTTCTGTAGGGGCTGGGGATTTAGCTCAGTGGTTTCGCCGCCTGCTGCACAAGCACAAGAACCCAAGTTCGATCCCCGGTACCAAAAAGAAGTAGAAATGGAGATGTTTCTGTAAACTGCAAAGTAGTAGGCCCTATAAGAAAACTTCTACCTCTAAATAAAGTAACATTTAGAAATTTAAATATTGCTGTGTTTGATAGGTGTTTAGAAAACATGAAGTATTAGAGAAGCATTTGTTAAACAAGATTAAGCTGTCCTATGTAGATTAAGGTACCATTATTTTGCTCCTCTTTTCTGATTCTTTCAATACAATAAATACTGATACTGGGCCGGGGATTCAGCTCAGTGGTTTTGCCACCTGCTGCACAAGCGCAAGGACCCAAGTTCGATCCCCGGTACCAAAAATAAATAAATAAATAAAATAAATACTGATATTAATACTGGTATTACCAGTCCGATTATTTAAATACAGAATGACCAAAATTGGCATGTTATTTTCATTAATTTTTTTTTTTTTTTTGGTACCAGGGATCGAACTTGGAACCTTGTGCTTTCAAGGCAGGTGGCAGAACCACTGAGCTAAATCCTCAGCCCTATTTTCATTAACTTTTATAAGATAATATAACAGGAAATAAAATAACAATTTTATCAAATTTATTCAATGTAAGAATTGACTGGTTGAAATGACACCTGCTGGAGCGACACTCAAAACAGTAAGCATGTAAACACGCTGCCCGAGTGCTTCTTGGGATAAACTGTTGATGGTTAAAGAACTCTGCTCCTACCTTACTTAGCTGGGGAATTGATGTGAACAGTTACATATTTAATAGACCTTCGGCTTCGGCCCTATTAAAGTTTTCAGGAATGTCCAGGTGTTAAACTTCTTTAGAGCCGACCTCTGTAGGATGTTTATGTTACTCACACATCCTTCAGAAAGATAAAAGTAGCCCTTTTATTTACAGGAAGTATGTTTTCACTCCTTTGCCAACAGTGGTCATTATATTATACCTTGGAGACAATATGTAAAAAGTAGATGTTAGTGGCTAGTGAGGTTGATCGTTGGACAATTTATTAGCCATTTTTATTTTATTCATTGAATTACCTGTTCATGTTCTTAGCCCATTCTTTTCCTTCACAGTGTTCATTTTGATTGTCTTATAGGTCTTTTATCTTAGAAATATGAACTCTGTATGTTGCAGACCCTTACAGATACTTGCCTTTCAGGTTTACGAGCTTTTTTTTTTTTTTTTTTTTTTTATCAGGGATCAAACTCGGAACCTTGCGCCTACAAGCTTTGTTTTACAGTGTAGAAGTTTTTCTCATCTTCAGTCACTTTGTCTGGGATCAGTCTTTTCCCTTGTGCCATTACTGTCATCCTTAGAAAATTCTTCCCTACCTTAAGAATACAGAAATATTTATCTAGATATCCTGGTATGGTTTTATTACTAGTATTTCAAACATAAATCGTTAATCTTCTGGTATCTATTTTAAGAAGTGAGGCAGAGTTCATCTGCTCCAACACCAATTGTTGAATCTCTGTTCCCACAGCTCCTTTTGAAGTCTTAGTTGTACTCTGCTGATCAATTTCTTGTACATCAGCATTGCCTTTTAAGAGACCAATTAAGATCAAGTTTGTTGTTTGTTGTTTTGTCTATTGACATATTCTCTCATACATACTTTCTAATCATTTTATCGAGGTCTGAGAATCAAAGGCTCAGCTGTAATTATTTTGAATGTATTGAAAATTAATAGCCATTTTTATAATAATGAATCTCTTTCTCAGAAAAGTTTTTATTTGAAAGCCTTCTTCTTAAAAATCCTGAATATTTCTTGTTAATTATTTACTTTTAATTGCCATTTTTTCTCTCCCCCTCTCCCTTTTCCTCTCTCTCCCTCTTTTTCCTGTCTTTCCTGAAAAAAAAAAAAATTTGAAAAGATACTGGGGATTGACCCAGGACCC
>NW_004624734.1:40797524-40821342 GCF_000247695.1 Heterocephalus glaber | reverse complement strand
ATTTATTTCAGTACTGGGATTGGACTTAGGACCTCCGCACTGAGCTCCATACACAGAGGCCCCCACCCTTGTTTGCAAACAGGGTCTCACTAAGTTGTCAGGCTGGACTGGAACTTGTGATCCTCCTGCCCGAGCCCATTAGAGTGCTGGGAGTATAGCTGCACTGCCATGCATGGCTCTCTTAATTTTCTCGGTGCTTATTGTTCATAATTTTCTTATATGATTTTATATGTAGTCTGATTACTCTTTTGAACTATTTCCCCTGGGTGTTGTTGTTTGTTTGGGGTTGGGCTGAGTTTTTTGAGACAGTTGTGCTGTGTAGTCTAGGCCAGCCTTAAACTTAACTACATAGCTCAGGCTGGCTTCAAAGATCCTCCTGCCTCAGTCTCCGAAGTTCTGTGATTACAGGCATGAGTAAGTGTTGTTTTTTGAGTTTGCCATCATGTTACTAGCTCCAGATAATAATCTGATCTCTTTTTATAATTTTGCATCTTTTTGTTTATGTTGAGTGCATTGACTAGTCTTTTGAGACATTGCTAAATTACAGGTATAATAGTAGGCAACCTTGTTTTTTCCTTACTGTGAATTGTGCTAATCACAATGCTTTCTCTTTCACTTGAAGTGTGAATTAGCATATTAGGGAATGAATGAATTTTACCAAATCTCTTATCATGTGACAAGAGTTTGCTTTGAACTTTAAATAGCCTGCCTAATGTTGGCTCATACTTAACATTCTTAAAGTGAACCCTACCTCATGATTCGTAATGTACATTTTACTTAGGACTTTTTTCATTTGTGTTAATGAGCACATCTGGACCATAGTTGTTTGGGGTTTTTGTTGTTGTTGTTGTTGTTGTTGTTTTTGTGCAGCCTTTGTCAGTTTTATATTAGGATTATGGTAAAAAGTGGGAAGTTTGTTTTTTTCTTGATCTCTAGGTTATTTGGGAGTTAGACAGTATGATCCTTTAGGGCTTACAAAATCTTGGTTTTGAGATTTTCTTGACTAGGTGAAGTTTTATTTTTAATTGTTTTATTTTGAAAGCAACTCAATATAAAGAAAATTTGCAAAAAGGGTACAAAGAACTCCCATTATTTAAATGATCAGTTATTAGTATTTGCCACATGTGTTCTGTCAACTCTTTTCATTCTGTGTGTGTGTGTGTGTGTGTGTGTATGTAGATACTCTTCTGGCACGTAGGTGCACACCTGTGCCTGCACACACATACATTTTATTATTTTTGGGGTTTACTGAATCATTTAAGATTATGAACATCATGACGCTTTATTCTTAAATATTTAAATGTGTATCTTTTAAGAACTAGGACATTTTCTTATCAAATTTAGGAAATCTAATATTTATTCAATAATATTATGTATACATACCCATATTCGGATCTTACTCCTCCACTACATACCCCCACCCAGGTCAGGCTGTAGTTCTACATTCCACTTTGTCATCATATCTTTTTAGTGTCTTTTAACCTGGAGTGGTTCTTGAGCCTTTGTAAAAGTTTTTTTGTGTTTGACAAAGTTTGAAGTTTTTTGAAGGGATAGTTCTTTGATAATGTTCTCATCTTGTTTCAGCTGCTGCTCTTTGTTCAGAACTTCTTTGGGGAAAAGAAATTAATATGCTTTCCAAGAATCATGTTAAACTTCCACGCTTTTAAATTTATTAACATAATTCTACAGTGTGTTTCATTGAAAATGAATTTCCTGTTAGTGTAAGGTATGCATGTATACCCTATTTTGTTTCCAATTTTAAATAATTGTTTTCCTCAATCAGACTAGCCAATAGATTACCTATTTTATTCATTTTTTTTCTTCTAGAACTGTTTTGCCTTAGTCTATTATAATCCTTTAGCATTTTCTTGTGTTTTGTGTGTGTGTGTGGTTGTTGAGTTGAACATTTAGTGTGTTGATTTTCTTTTTTTTGCTTTTGCTTTTTTTCTCCTGGTATTGGGGATTGAACCCAGGTGCACTGTACCACTGAGGTGCATCCCCAGCACTTTTTTTAGTTTTTATTTTGAGGCAGGGTCTCACTAAGTTGCCCAGGCTGGCCTCAAACTTGCCATCCTTCTACCTCAGCTTCTCAAGTAGCTAGGATCACAAGCATGTGCCACTGCACCCAACCTTTTTATTTTATTTTATTTTGAGTTTTAAGTTGAATATTTAATATACTATTTTTTAAAACAAAATAGGACCTGGACATGGTGGTGGTGCATGCCTCTAATTCCAGCGTTCAGGAGACTGAGGCGGGATTGCCATAAATTTGAGGCCAATCTGGATTAGAGTGAGTTCAAGGCCAATCTGAACTATACAGCAAGACCCTGGCTCCAAAAATACATATATACATACATAGTTTGATTATGTCTCAGAATCTGATAGGAACCTTTTCTCTTTATTGTTCCTACATATTCTGCAGTTGTAGAAGTAAACTCAAAGTGAAGCGGTTTAGGAGCATACTTTAAGCAGTTTCTAGATGTTTGAGATTTTCTTTCATTATTCTATTAACATCATAATGTGATCTGTACCATTTCATTTGCTTTTCTTTGAGTTTCTTATTTCAGCTAATCTCTTGATTGTGCAAATGTGATTTTTCAGAAACAGGGCCTGTGCTGGCATGTTTGTCTTTCTGTTACTTTCACATATAAATGGCAAATTTGCTGGGTATGAAAATTCTTGGAATAAATTTCTTTACCCACATTTGTAGGCCATTACTTCATTATCAACTATCGCCTGATGTTACTAAGAAGTCTGAGGCCACTTGGATTTAGGATTTTCCCTTTTCTTCCTTCTCTAGTCTATTGGGATAGGTTATGGTCTTCAAATTTAATACTTTTGCCAAATTGTGCTTTGATGTTGCTCAGTTTATATATAATTTATTTTGTACTCTATGAAGATAATTTCCTTCAGTTAGAGTTTTCTCTTTCTTCCAAATTTATTTTCTCTTTCATTAATTGATTTTCTTTTTGCCGTGTACTGGTTAAGCTGATGAATCGGCATTGTGTATATTTTCTTTCCAGTCAGTTCACATTTGTCTCTGTGGTTTCTTTTGTGTGTCTGAAGTTTTTTTGACCTCCTGTTGACTGTTTGCTACAGCGTCTTCACTCCTCACTGTTGTTTCTCATGCCATTTAAAAGATTGCCATGAGTTTTAAAATATCTTAAATGTCTTTTCTTAGCTCTTTTAAATACTCTATATTCTAGTTTCTTGTTTTTCATCTTTGTTTCTCAAACTAGATTTTCTTTAATTTTCTTGTATGTAAATTGTTTTTCTTTTGTTCTCTAGGGTAAATCAGACTGACATGTTCTTGAATACATTTTAAAAGTTAATAGGTTTTATTTTGGAGCCTGTATATTTGGGTTCTGTAAATTTTGTTTCTGTTTTCTATTTAAAGAGTAGCAATTTTCTCTGTTGTTTGCCCAAAAATAGTGTGACTAAGACATTTGTTGGATCTCAGGTTTCCTGAATACCATTTTTGTCTTCTTAAAATTTAAACTGATGGGCTGAATTATAAAAAATTATTATATTAGTTGGGAAACTCAAGTTTTTTGAGAGAAGCAATAAGGAGCTGGTCTTCTTAGCTTGTTATAGGTATGGCTGCAGATTTCCATCTTCACCAGTTTCAGATTTTTCTTTCCTAGCAGGAAGACTTGACTATTGGGTATTATATTAGTTCCTATGGCTATCATGTTACCACAAATTTTGTGGTTTAAAACAATGCAGATTTATTGTTTTCTCTTACACTCTGGAGGCCACAAGTCCAAAATCAGTTTCACTTGGCCAGTCCAGAGGTCAACAGCAATATGCTCTTTCCAGAGGCTTCAGCGGAGAATGCATCTGTTCTTGTTTTTTCTACCCCAGTGGCTTTCAGTCATGGCTCCAACCTTCAAGGCTACCATCATCACATCTCTCTGTGATGTGTATCAGGTCTTCTCTGCCTCCCTTATAAGGAGGCATGATTGCATTTGTAGACCTCTGGCTATTCCAATATTCTATCAGGAGATTCTGTCGTGATTCTTAGTTTAATTACCTCTACAAAGACCATTTTTTCAAATGAGGTAGCATTTACATACACGATTAACACCTGATATCTTTGGGAGACATCATTAGCTTACCACTTACAAGTGTAAGCCACATTAGTCAATAATGGGATCAAAGCTGTGTAGGTTGTGTGCTGTATTTTAGAATCACAAACATTGTCCTCCTGACCAGGATGTAAACTCAGGTGCCATATTGGAACAGATGAAATGCACTAGGAGTGTGAGGGCTCTGGAGAATGCACGTGGCTCTAGGGAGAGGGCTAACAACGTAGGTGAGGTCAGATTTAGGCTGTGAGCTTGCAGACCTAGTTCATCATTGCATTTTTGTTTTTTCGTTTCATTTTTACAAGTTGATCTTTCTGTAGTAAAATAGTCTTGTCTCAAAATCTTCATCTTGGTATTAAGAAATAAGAGTTTTTAATAGGGAATTTAATCAGCATAATTTTAGATAACTTAATTTACTGACAATGTTTATCAAGGTATTCCTAGAACTTTAGTCTTTTCACTTTTTTTGATGGGGGTGGGATTTTTTGGTTTTTGATCTCTGGTATTAGATAATTGAGCACTTCTAAGTGCTTTTTACTTTGTAATTTTGTTTTTCAAGATGTATTTTTAAGAATTTAGGTTACTTTTTCTGTAAAGGTTAAACTGATAAAGTCTTACAGAGATAAGCTTGGTTTTAGAGCATAGTGAGTGATACTTGCTTGGCTGTTTTGTTTTAAATAAGATATAAGTGTATGTTTTGTGTCCTTGTGTGCCTTAAAATGAAGAATAGTTTGGGGGATTATGTTATTCTAGGTTCACAAACTTATTCTTAGAACTTTATTTTCTGATGTCTTTTAGGATTCAGTTTTACATTTGAGGTGCCAAATACCAATCTGATACTCTTTGGTGAAAATTACGTAGAGAATTTTATATTTTTCTTTGATTCCTTGAATTCCTGTAGTTGTGAGCAACTAGGAATGGGTTTTAAGCAGTGAATCCAGTGAGCTTTATAGGTTTAAAAATATTTCAGCTGAGGAATTTTTCTAAAAACCTAATTTATAGCCTCTATGTTCTCCATTAGTAAGTTTTTTATATGTTTAATTTCTCCCTGTTGCTGAATTTTTATTATTTGCATCTGATTTTCCTTTCAGTTCACTTATCCAGCAAATGTTCTACAATGTGCTGTATGCTGGGGAATTGACCTAGGGAATTCAGAGAAAGGAGGCTGTCCCGAAGAACTGATGCTGAAGTTCAGATCTGAAGAGTGCATAGAAATTAGCTAAACTAAGAGCGGAAGGAGTAGGCTTTTAGGTAGAAGAAGTGGCAGTTGTTTATCTGTTTGCAGGAAGGAAGGATGGTGAGTTTTGTGTAGTGTTATGAAAGCCCTTACGGCTGGGGTGGAGACTGGCCGGAGGGCAGAATGGAGTGAGATGAGGCTTGAGAGTGAGGGGCAGGCCTACCTGCTTAGGGCCTTCGTGGGAGTCATGTCAAGCAGTTCTTTCTCCCACAGCAGTGGAAAGGCATCAGAAATCTTTAAGTACAGATGTGCCTTGGTGCTAGCTTGCACGAGAAAGGACAAAATAAACTTGTTCTGCAGAGAGGATTGATGCTCACCTGGAGGCCAGGGTGCAACAGGAAGACAGTAGACAGACTTGAGAATATTTGGAAGGATAATCTGTGGGACTTGATAAAGGACTAATGAGACATGAGGTGGAGAGACATGTCAAAGATGTTCTTGGTTTCTGTTCTCCTGTTTGGGTGATAGTTTCATTCACTGGTAAAAGCCAGAGACATTTGAGAGGGTACTTAGGCGGCATAGAAAAGAAGGCCTAGATGAAGTAAGCCTTGAGGAATGTCAGTATTTCATGGCCTGGGATATGAAAATGAGCTTGCAGAGGAGACAAGGATAGCAAGCTATGGGTAGGAGGAAAGTCAGGAGTATGTAGCATTTTGAAAAGCCAGTATTTCAAGGGGGATTGTTCTGTTGAATGCTGTCAGGAAAACTCAATTAGGCCACAGCTAAAAATGTTCATTGAATTAAGTGACTTGGAGCAGCTTGATTTGGTCAAATGGCCAGACAGTGTTTTGGAGCATCAACACTTTCACCAAGAAGTTTAATGATACAGGAAGGAGACAAGCAGGTGGGTAGCTACGAGGCTTTGAGTCACATGAAGACTTACTTTTAATGGGTGACACACTGAAAGAGAAGTAAGTATAAAGGAGAAAAAGAGGAAAATAGTGTAGGCTTCCTGAAAAAACATGTAAGATGTGTGAGATGCTGTTAAAATGTGAACTCCAAAGCTCTAGTAGAGAGATGTGTTTCATCAGTGAGAGGGCAGAGTCCTCTATTGGAACAGAAACATATGAGGAGACGATGGGGTCAGAAAGAATTCCCGTGAAGTGATCTACTCATTTATTGATATCCCCCCATGGTATCAAATCTGCTACTCATTGTCATTATTGCAACTCTAAGTTCAGTGACGTTTTTATTTCCGTGAGCCTACAGTATTTTCATAGTGCCTTTTTAAAAATCAACAGCTTGCTCAGGGTGTGGTGGTGCGTGCTTGTAGGGAGGCTGAGGCAGGACAATTGCTCCAGGTTCTAGGCCAGCCTGACCTACATAGCAAGACGCTGTCTCAGGAAAAAAAAAAAACAACAGCTTCTGATTGTTTTATTCATTCAATCTCATATCTTGATTGGTATTTTCTAGTTTGGAGCTAAAGAAGCTTTTCGGAGCAAAAAGTCAGCATCTCTTTTTCTTCTGAGAGCTAGATAGATAGATAGATAGACAGATAGATTGATAGATTGACAGAAAATATATATAGTTTTCCTATTTTTTATATTTAATACCAGAATTGGCTTTGCCACTAATTATAGTTTGTTCCTTTCTCTCCCTTTTCCCCTCTCCCCCTCCCACCCCCACTTCTTTTCTCTCCCTCTCCCTCATAGGCCTTTTGTCTTTGGAAAAGGAGAACAGAGTACAAATTCAGAAACCCAGGTCCTATTTTCAGCTGAACCAGCTTTATAACCTTGGGCAAATTATTCTATTCCTCTGCACCTTCTCATTTGTAAGATAGGCCTAGATCATTTCTGCATTTTGGCTCTTGATTACACGTTTCCAAAATCAAATTTATAAATATAATTAGGTATAATCATTTTTAAAGGAATCAGTGGGAAATTTCGTATTTCAAATGGCAAGAAAAAATATCCAAAGATTACCCTTTTTTAAAAAAAAAAATTTGCTGTAGTTTTACTTGCTTTTTCATTACAATAAGATAACCTTGATATGACTTGTTGTATTACAATATATAATTTATTTCTGTGTCACATAGCCTAGGAAGTTAAAAGTGCTTTGGAGTCCTAAATTCTCTTTTATTGAATACCATTGATTTCTTAATATACATTCCGGAGGTCAGCTGACTGACCTCATCTTGGAGAGCAAAATTCACTCACGTATAGGCATTAGTTAGGAGTGTGGAATATGAAGATTTGGTAGCCCTAGTTGACTTACATTCCATATCCCACTACAAGCAACTTCTTATACACCGTTGCCTATGCTGTTAACCAGTGTTTCCTTCTTTCCCCTCTTGCTTTATATATTTTTCACTCTGGCTTTACCCTCAGTCCTAAGTTCTTGTCTTTTACAGGTCTACTTCCTCCACATTTTATAATTAAACCTATCTCAGTGCTGTCAAAGGTCTCTCCTTTGGTAGAGTTACTTGTTTGGCATTGATCTTTTACTATTGGGGTGTATTGTTTGAGCTTTACCCCATATCTTAAATATCTCTCAAAGAAGTAGTTTCTCAGAAAAAGCAGGGCTTGTCATAAAAAATAATTCTACTATCAATTACTAAGAGAATATAATTTTCTCCATATTGCTTACATGTATCTGTATTTTGTTCTGTTTATGGATCCTGGAGAGGTTCTTTGTGAGATTACATGTCCATAGGTAAACAGAAAAATGTCTTGTAGAGTTCAACTTTGAGTTATTAAAAATATTGTTTAGTGTAATTTAGAGTGAATTAAACCAAATGATCATATTCAAGACTGCTACAATGGTTAGATCAGCTTTGCTTTTTTTTTTTTTTTTGTACCAGGGATCAAACTCGGGTCCTTGTGCTTGTGAGGCAAGCAGCGGAACCACTGAGCTAAATCCCCAGCCAGCTTTGCTTTTTAAAAAGGCAATGCAAACATACCAGTTAAAAGATACTTTTTCTAAAAAAAAAAAAAAAAAAAAGACAGTGGCTAACCTTTAAAGAATGGCTTCCTGGCCCAATTCTAGAAATATTCAATTAGAGATTAGTTTGGTTTTAAAAGACACAAAATAAGGCCAGGCATGGTAACGCATGTTACCATGCTTTAATCCCAGCACTTGGGAGGCTGAGGCAAGAGGATTGCCATGAGTTCGAGGCCAGCCTGGGCTACATAGTTTAAAGCCAGCCTGAACTGCATAGCAAGACCCTGTCTCAAAAAAATCCAATGAACGAAAGAATGAATGACACAAAATATTCACCAAATTTTCTGATTATATCTAAGATGTATTCAGTCTTATTATTGTAATACTTTGTTCTCAAAAGTTCGGCTCAGCTGTTAGTGTTTGTACTGTGTAATGATGAAACCAGCATATACTGAAGTAGATTTAACACTAGGGCAAGGACAGGAAGGTAACTCAGTGGTACAGTGCTTGCCTGCTGCCTGACACCTGAGGCTAACAGACTCTCATGGGCAAATTGAATCCCCTTGGGGCTATTTATAGATATATGCCAATTTAATAATTTGACTAAATAAGACACTTATTAGTAGTCCACTTATGCAGGAGGACTATGTAAAGATAGTATTCAGAATAAGTAATTACTTTGTTATTGTATTTACATAACCAGCTGCTGTATTTATATAACTTATAGTTGACTGCTTCACCAGCACCCTACAAATTACTCAGAACCCAAAGAGATTAGGTTTCTGAATTGCCTTTTTTTATCTTTAAAGAATTATTTGGTACTGTACTTTCATATGCATATCTGGAAAATAACTTCTGGACTTGTTTATAAAACGGAGACTAAGATCCCTATTAGGTGAGGTAAGAATCTAGATGTGGCTGTGTGGGTAGGAACATAATAATAGTTAATCAGTTTCCGTTTGCTGAGTGCCTCCGTTTTGCAGGGTTCTGTCTGGCTACTTTGCCGTCATTGCCTTATTTAAACTTTGCACCGACATTCAGAGGTAGGCATTAATACGCCCATTGTATAGATGAGGAAGTTGAGGGACTCTAAAGTAGAAAGGATCAAGTATCTTAAGCATAGTGCCTCCCAACCCTCCATCCTAGTTAGGGGAATTTCTACACAAATGAAACAAGTTGCTGTTGACCTTCAGTAGGTAGCTTAGCCTCACTGCAGCTCAGTTCCTTCCTTTAGGGAAAGAATCATAATACAGTAGTAACACCTATCTTTTAGGATTCCTGTGAAGATTAAACATTGACTACCACATATAAAACTTAAGAAAGTGCTTGGCCAGTAGTAACCACTTATAAATGTTAGGTGGTAATTACTAAGCCCGTAAGCACTTCATCTCTAATTGCTCAGAGGTAAGGTTGTGAGCTTTAGAAAGAATGAGAAATCCAAGATAACCCATCTAGAGGTTAAATAAGTTTTAAGAGAATCTTAGGTGCTTTTAAACAATTTGATTTCCTGTTTTTGTTGTTGTTCTTTGGCTTGATTTCCTTTTGACTTTTTAATAAAAGTAACCTTTGAAAGGAGTTCAGTTTACCTTAGATGAAGCACAGAAAAATTAACGGTAAAACAGGTTCCCAAAGTTTGTTACTGCATCTAAGTCCAGGAACCATCGTTTACTGGTAAAGTTAAGTCCCCCTTTTGGACCTTTTCCTGAGCTGTTCTATTCTTCTTCCCAGAGAGAATCAAGTCATTGTCAAGCTTCCTCCTGTGTGTTAGGCTCTATTCTAAGTGCAGAGGACATACCAATGAATTAAACAAAAATCCCTGCTGTCGTGGTGCTTGTGTCTATTCTAAAGCTGGTGTGTATTCTGCCTGTCCTTGTTTTTATGTACTTTAACCCTAATTGTTTTTGCTGCATTATTCAGCATATTGCCATGTGTTGTTTTTAAGAAATGTCTGTTTTGATATAGGTATGTCTGTTTTGCTAAATATTCCATTATTTATCTATTCTACTTTCTAATGAGCAGTTAGATTGTTTCTAATATTTGTTACTACAGTTCTCCAAAAAGATCATTGCACACATCACTTTGGGCAAATGGGAAGGATTTTTAATTTGGTTTAATTTGGTTTTTTGAGACAGGATCTTACTAGTTCAGGCTGGCCTCAAACTTGCAGTCTTCCTCCTTCAGCCTCCCAAGTGCTGAGGGGGATTGCAGGCGGCAGCATCACCACACCCCACTGGCAAAGTTACTGAAAGGTAGCACGCTGAGAAGTGCAGACCTTCGCTTAGTAATGCAAAATGCACATCTGGAACAGAAACTTCAGGAATAGTACTGTTGTGGAAGTTAGATCAGTAGTAGAACACTCCCCTGCCACAAGCAAGGTCTTCGTTCAGTCCCCAGCAACAGAAGAATAATAATATTTACTTACTCTTGCCACCTGGGATGCATTTTATTCCATCTTTTAAAGACACAGGGCCTCATAAAACCTACTAAGTTGATTTCATCATGTAGGTGTCCACAGTTTATGAAACATTGCTCTGAAATGCATAATTAGGAGTGAAATTGAGTTGATGCTCATGTACATCTTCAGCTTCACTAACTTCTGCTGTTAGCAATATAGGGGAATTTCCTTTTCCTCACTCTTACCAACTCTTGATTTTGCCACATGCACAAGACATGACATTTTGTTTTAAATTTACCTTCCCCTATTTACTAAGGAAGTATTGACAGTGTTTTTTAATGTATATCGTGCAGGACTGGTGGTGTAGGTCAGTGGTAGAATGTTTGTCTAGGGTGTTTCGGTGAAGCTAGCTCTAGGTTCAACATTCAGTACTGAAAAAAAACAAATTTTGGACTTAAGCTGGTAACCAAGAAGAAACATTAGTATGACCAACCCCTCCCTCTGGCAGAAAATAAATAGCTTAAGAAGTATATAATAATAACGTCTATGTTATAGTTACGCTGTGCTCAACACTTTATGGAGTGAATTCATTTAGTCTTATAAGAACCTTAGCAGCTTCTTACACAGATGGAAAAATTCAGAAAAGCAGTCACACAGTTACAACTGGTGCAGTGTTGTTAAATAGAACTACAGTGTCAGCCCGGCTTGGTCTAACTACATAATGTATATTCTTTAGGACTTTATGTTGTGAGGAATTCTCAGAAGAGGAGTGTTTGTCATTCCCGCTCTCTCTCGTTGGTATGTTTGTTAAATACAGTTGTTTCTGAGTTTCCCTCAGGCCTTTTATTTTACTTTTTTTCCTAAGAAGGAGCTTTGCTCTTGGGAAATTTCTTCTTGTCATTTCTAGCGTAGGATGGTGATCTTGTAGCCTAGTATGGTGGTCTTGATTGTTCTCATTTTGAGCTCATTTTCTCTTTGGCCCTTACCTTTTATCTCTTTTCCCTCACGTTCTACACCTCAGGCAATACATCTTATCCCACCACCCCTGTGGTTTGCAACCTTGCTTTGCCTCAGAGTCACATATGAAAATTTAAATACACAGATGTATAGGTTCCAGCCATATTCTGGAAATTTTGATTTGGAAATCTTTTCAGAAAGTTCACAAATAAACCTGTAGCATAGCCATGAGTTGAGAGCCATTGGCTTAGTGGTTAATGGTGCTTTAAAGTCAGGCGGATTTAAAATAGAGTTCCTATATTCCTTTAAATTTACTAGTTGAGTGACATTAACTCAATTCTTTAATTTTGGCTATTCTTTATAGATTGGCGTTAATATTAGTGTTCACCCTAGAAAGTTGTTGATGAGATTAAATGAGGTCATGTTTGTAGATGTCAGAATGATTTAAAATTCTTAAACATTGTCTGCTAATAAGATTTCATCCTTCCATTATCCTTTCTCCAGTCAGAATACTCTGCCATTAATGTACATGAATATGGTATCAGAAAAGTAATCTGATAAATACCACCATACCAGATGACTGATGGCTAGTTTCATTGTTTACCTTCCATTTGGAGACTCTTAGGGACAGAGGGGGAGGCAAAAAAATTTTTTTTTAATTTATTTTTTTTAAACAACAGTCAGCCCCTCTCTTTGCTTGTGTATCATTTTGGCCCTTGAAAAAGAAAGGGTTTGGAAAAGTTGCTGAGAAAACAAACATTTTTGTTTCTTCATAGAGGCTTTTTATTCCCTTTTCTCTCCAAGCTTAGCATTACCAACATCTTCAGTCCTTCTGGTTTCAAAACTGCCTATGATTGAGCTTATCCTACTGCCTGACTCTTCTTTACCTCATTCTGTACTCATTATTCTATCCTGCTCCCAGATTGCCTTTAATTCAATTGTCACTCATTTGATTGCATAGACCCCAATTCTCTACTTTCCTAAGCTATTACTCAACTAAAGGCCAACCTACATGTACATCATTACCAAGTATCTCTTTTTTCTTGTGTGGGCCCATTCCAGATGAGGGAGTAAACTTGAGTGTTATATCTGTATATAATAAGCTTTGTCATTTGTATGTATAATTGTTTGCAACTTGAAAGTTGAAGCAGGACCACTTGCAGTAATTAATAACTTACTGGCTTTAATCAAACACTGAAAAATCTGATGGAAGAAGCAGAATTTGTTCTAGGGTGTTGTTTAAAGGGTGAGTATATAGGTTGGTTTGGTTTTCCCTAAGTAAAGAGGAAAGGCAAGGGATTCGAGTTAAGGAGACTCACATGAGCAAAGGCTTAAAGGAAGGAACATGAAAATTTGGACCACTGTGAGTAAATCATTTTTTGCTTTTTTAGAGGGTAGATAATAGCAGGAATGAAACTACATAGTTTTGAATCAAACTCTGAAAATTCCTGAATGTTTGAATTAGTAGGCTTTCGTATGACCTGTGGATTCATTTGGTTTTTCTTGATTAATACACACACAACTTAGTTCTGATTACATGTGTTCTTGTTCCTTAAATGCAGTGCTTGGCACATATAAGTTGATAGCCACTGCCAGGTGTCTGTTGACTTTAAGTGGTTGTGCCATACCGTCACATCAGTTCTTCATCCCAGTGCTATAGTTCTCTCTGCCTACTGTCCATTTTGAGCTGTGCTTGATCAGTCTTTCCTACCAGTTCTTTGTTAATCTCCAGATTCCAAGTCAGCAGTGTAATCAATGTCTGCTTATCATAAGAGTTGTAAATTCTTATTTAAAGCTTCCTTTGCATCTCCTTTACTCTTAAAAAGATTAGTTGATATTTTTAAGACAATTACTGACTTTTTTCCTGTTTTTCTTTTTTTTCCTCTTTTTATTTTTGCAGACCTAGAGGATCAATACATAATGGGAGCATTTTTAGACAAGCCAAAGATGGAAAAGCATAATGCCCAAGGGCAGGGTAATGGGTTGCGATATGGGCTAAGCAGCATGCAAGGTTGGCGAGTGGAAATGGAGGATGCACACACGGCTGTGATCGGCTTGCCAAGTGGACTTGAAACATGGTCATTCTTCGCTGTGTATGATGGGCATGCTGGTTCTCAGGTTGCCAAATACTGCTGTGAGCATTTGTTAGATCACATCACCAATAACCAAGATTTTAAAGGATCTTCAGGAGCACCTTCTGTGGAAAATGTAAAGAATGGAATCAGAACAGGTTTTCTGGAGATTGATGAACACATGAGAGTTATGTCAGAGAAGAAACATGGTGCAGACAGAAGTGGATCTACAGCTGTGGGTGTCTTGATTTCTCCCCAACATACTTATTTCATTAACTGTGGAGACTCAAGAGGTTTACTTTGTAGGAACAGGAAAGTTCACTTCTTCACACAAGATCACAAACCAAGTAATCCTCTGGAAAAAGAACGAATTCAGAATGCAGGTGGCTCTGTAATGATTCAGCGTGTGAATGGCTCTCTGGCTGTGTCCAGGGCCCTCGGGGATTTTGATTACAAATGTGTCCACGGAAAAGGTCCTACAGAGCAGCTTGTCTCACCAGAGCCTGAAGTCCATGATATTGAGAGATCTGAAGAAGATGATCAGTTCATTATTCTTGCATGTGATGGTATCTGGGATGTTATGGGAAATGAAGAGCTCTGTGATTTTGTAAGATCCAGGCTTGAAGTCACTGATGATCTTGAGAAAGTTTGCAATGAAGTAGTTGACACCTGTTTGTATAAGGTAGCTAGACTTTTTTTAAGAACATAAAATGGTTTTTTTATATCATTAATTATTGCTCATTTAATCACCTTAGAGCATGTAGTTCTCAATAAGTTTCAGGCATAATTCAAAGATATTTTTAATCAGTTATGCAAGTATAGGAACACTTTTTAGAAATAAATTACTCAGTTACCATCTATATAAGATTTATCATCTAAATGTTTAGACTTTAACCATGACTACTTCAGCTTTTTAGCAATGTAGATTAACAAAGGTAAAAAGATTGTATCAGAGTACATGTTCTAAAAAAAAAAAAAAGAGGGTGGGGAAGGTTAGTCCTCAGTATCAATAAGTGAAAAGCATTTTAGAATTTTAGTGTTTTTACCATGTAAAAATATCTTAGTAATTTATGGACATACTTTGCAACTGTGTTTTAATGAATCTGTAGCACCAGCGAAGGGACTTTAGTGACTATTTCATGTGATGTAATAGCAATAGCCTTGAACATGGAGTCAGAAGAACTTGGTATGAGACTGTATGACTTCAGGTAAGTTATTTTAACTCTCTGAAAGACCAGTTTCTTTAATTGTAAGAAAGGACAGATACCACCTTGTCTCTAGGGTTGTTGGGAGGATCAAATGGGATTGTGTACATAGATAAGCTAGCTCAGCCCCTTTATTTTACAGATGAGGAAGCTGAATCCAGAGAAGGTTCTGTGGACTTAAGAGTCAAACAGACCTGGGATCAAGGTTTATTTCTATTACTTTTGTACTCTTCAGTCTTGAACAAATTGTTCAACTTCTCTCAGCTATAGAGCAGAGCAATAGTAGCAAATTAATAGGACCGCTGAGGCTTTACATTAATGACCATGTGTAACATATACTTAGTACATGCTGCTCTCCTTTCTAGAGAAGTTATAACTGACTTCTGTAGCATTATACAACTTTAGCAGCATTTAAGACTAGCATTTAGCAGCATCCAAGTCCTTGACTTGGGTTCATTGTTCTTTCTGCCACACTCTGCTATATTTTGTCAGTAATACTCGTTTAACTCACTTGGAACTTTTTAAACAAATACTGATTTTATAAAACTATCTGAGGGTATATATTTGGTTTACTTTGCAGGAGTAAAAATCAACATGTTTTTTGTAGCTGTATATGCACCTGACTAGCTCAACTTAAAACCTTAATTAAAATCTGATCTTACTTAGGAATCAGGTTTATGTAACATCTAACACGTTTTAAAAAGGCACAAGTAATGACTTGATAGTGCATGCTGTCAGTTTCTGAATTTTGGGAAAACAATGATTTGAGGTACATATGTTCTTTGTCACTTTGAAGTGTGCTTCAAAGTAGCATCCATTTGTTGGGATTATTCTAAAAACTTGAGAATTAAATGTCAGCTAAATTAAATTTTTTTTCTTGAATTGTCAGATTCAGATATTAGTAAATTATGACTCAGGTTCTATTTTATCTCTTCTATGTTCTACTCTTGTTTTAAACAGTCAATGCCTTGACATTTGGTACATTTTGTATAATTTTCCTACCAGACTATCTTTTAATATTAAGTTATTTATATTGTTATTTAATGATTCAAGATCATTTTTTCCATATAGCCTAATCAAACATTCAAAATATAAAAGTTAATCCCATTTACTAATAGAGTAAAGGCATGTCAACATCAGTCAAGTGTGTTAGTTACAGAGTTTGAATGGTTATGTGTCTTTAAAAATGAATGTATTTCCTAAACTAAATTTTACGTTACAAGCTAGTTTATAAAGTTTTACTGCTAATTTCATATTTTTACTTAATGAAGCAAATGTATTAGCCCTAAAGTTTATAATTTATATATTTCTATAAATTTATATATTTATATTATTATAATTTGTAATTTATTTTAATGTAAATTTGTCAGATACACATATATACAGATAAAACTGCAGGACAAACCCTAATTGTAAAGAATAACGCTAGTGTTTTTCTACCATGTTACATGGAGCGAATTGAGTATGAATGTGTATATTTGTATTAGGTTTCACTTCAAATTAAGTAGGCCACCACCACCAGCAAATATTTAGAAATCATTTTGTTTTGTAAAAATTTTAGAAGTGATTATAACTGTAGGATTTAACCAGTAATGTTCTCTCCTATCTTCTGAACTGTTGATTATAGTATATATTCAATATGCTGTTTGAGGCCAACTGACCCCCGTACGCATATATTTCTCATAATTAACATCTTTATTAGAACAAGTGTAACTGCAATTGGCATAGTTATAAATGTTCTCAAAGTTTTGAAAAGCACAAAGGAAACCAAAATATTTTCTCAAACTTTTTTCTTCCCAGGGAAGTCGAGACAACATGAGTGTGATTTTGATCTGTTTTCCTAATGCACCCAAAGTATCTCCAGAAGCAGTGAAGAAGGAGGCAGAGTTGGACAAGTACCTGGAATGCAGAGTAGAAGGTGGATCATTTAACAAAAAATAAGTAGCTTTATTAAAGAAAAACCTTCAACAGAATCACACTTAAATGTTTTGGCTTTTAGTTCTTTATGTGACTTTTACATCTAGTGTTTAGTGTACAAAAGTGGAAAAGGGCACTCTGTAGCAGCCGTTTAGATGTGTGCATGCAGCTGTCCTACCACACTATATAAAAAATAACAGCTACTGCAGCCTGTTAAATCAGGGTAAATCAGGTTGTTCTAAAAAGCTAAAGTCTTGTAGGCTCAAAAATTCTTGATGAATTCACTGGCATGAGTAATTTTATGCCAGTGAAAAACTAATTTGTGGTTTAATTATACCATCTTTCTGTGAAAACCATGTATATTTAATATCTAGAGGGGTTTTTTTTCCTCGATAATTTGGAGGTTACAACCTGGTTAACAATTTTCATATGCCACAGATTTTAAAATTTTGTTTTAAACTGTTTTACAGCTTTTTGGCTAAGCCATAAAATGTCTCACCTAAACAAGACAAAATACTATAGTTCTGTACTAGCAAAAATGAACTACTGAATAAAGATCAAGAAGTGAATTAGGGATTCCAGGAGTATATTTCTCATACTTCTACAAAGTACTCTGAAACAAATAGAAAAGTGCTTGTACTTCCTTTAAGTATTTCAAAAAATTTGATCTTTGATGCAGCTACTTCTTGGTACAAACATTGCCTCCCCAGAGAATGTCAGTTTGCTGCATGTGTACAATAAGCTCATAGATTACACTGTTTCTTTAAGTAGAAAACTTGCCGTGAAAGTGTAAAAAATGTGCTCTGGGATGGCAATGTCATTAATGTGCACATTAAAGATACAGCACTGTTACTTCCCACTGTGTCTGCATTATTAAAATGAGTATGCACCTTAACTTTGTTCTCTCCCTTTTTACTGTTGGATATCCGTCATGATCAGTAGGATATTAGAATCATGACTGGTTTTGATTTTTAGCATTATCTAGAACTACTTTGTTTTTATTGCCCTCTACCACCTGATAGTAGTACAAACATATACTAGACATATCACTAAGTATTGTCATTCATTGGCTGTACTAAGCAGTGTATTTTTTCACTACTTAAAAGGCCTTGAATTTTTATTTTTAATCATTTCAGTATAAGTTAATTATAGATAATGTAGTTTAAAAGTTCGAATGCTACAAAGTCATTGGTTTAAACCACTAATTAGAAGGAAAACATGAAGCCATAAGAATAATATGTATGAGATAAGTTGGTATTTAACGTTTTGGCACTTTAAAGTAACTTGGGCATACATGTTTTCTTACTGGCTTAAAGAAATAATTATTAGTGCTTTTACTACGAAATGGAATCAGATTTTAGAAATGTATGGCTACTTTTAAGTGTGCATTCTAAGTTTTTGATGGAATTATGAAATACTCATTTTACATAATTTTGTTACAATATTTTTATATTAATTCTCAAGCAAGTAGTTGCCACCTGGATAGAATTTACATTCATAGTCAATATTTTTGATATGTTGACCTGTTACACTTGTACCATTCAGTTGGAGATTGTGTGTCATAAATATGGTATTCTTTATGTAGATGTGGTGAAGCTGCAGGTAGAGAGTACATATTACATTGATTAAAACTGCTGCTATTTAAAGACATAGAATGTAACTGCATTGTAAAAGATACTGTATGTTTTAAGAGAAAAAAAAAAATGCATTCATTTCCAAAACAGGGACCGAGTCTCTTTTTCTTTCTTTTAAGGACTTGCCTTGACTAAATAGCTGTGACCTACTAAACTTTATTTTATCTGCTTCCAACATTTTGGGTTTTTCTGTCCAAAATGTTCAAAAAGACAAAGCTTTCCACACTTGCCTCTCTCCCGTCGTCTGTGCCCTTCTAAGTCCTTGACTGGAGGTGTGAAGAAGTTCTGCTTGTTGTTTAACCAAACTATCATTAAATTAGTAGTTCTTTGAAGCCAATTTAAGATTATACTCCTGTGTATATATTTTTAAAATACTTGCTGTGGGCTTCCTGAGCTATAAAGTCAATAATTTGAAGACAACTGATAGAATTCCTCAAAAGTTGATGGGGAAAGGAAAGAAGTAGAATGTGTTTATATATATGTTTTTGAAATATTGAGAATTCTATACCTATATATTCTACATAAAAGCAGTCTTTATAATTCTAATTAAAATGTATATTCCAAATGCAACTAAGTATTTCTTAAATTTTATTTTTCTCTTTTCAAGGAAAGAATGAAGGCTAGCGTAGTATTAATGTTCAGGTAGTATTGGATTGGATTTTCTGATATGGAATAGGAGATAACTGTTTTTAAACCTTTCCTCATTTTTTTAAAGAGTTTGGTTTCTTATAATTTTCTTCACAAATAATACAACATAATTTAAATTTTAACACATCAAATATAGATGATTCAAGGTAATGTTTTTTTAGACCTGAAACCATATTGGTTGAATTCATCATCAGTGTTCATTTCTGTTGTATCTAGTTACCTATCCAAATAATTGTATTGGCTTAGTAGAGACTGTATGTTAAGTGTATTACAGTTTTAGATTGTGAAATTGTGTAGTTTAGATAAATACCAAATCCCTTTATTTTTGTATAGCAGATTTTCAGCATTAGAACCATGTAGAATAAATATACTAGATGTTGAAAGATTATACAATAAAGGAACTTGGCAAACCAAATCTGAGATCCTTGCTTTTTGTTCAGATTTAAGACTGGTTTTCAAAAAGAAAAAAATAAAGGAAAACATAATCAGTGACAAAATTTGGCTTTTATTCTAAAAGGACAGTTTGAGCCATTTTAAGAAATTTTATGAGGCCCAACATGGTGGCACACGCTTGCAATCCCAGGTACTTGGAAGGTTAAGGCAGGAGGATTGCAAGTTTGAGGCCAGCCTGGCAACATAGCAAGACCCTGGCTCAAATTAAAATTTTAAAAAGGGTTGGGGATGTAGCCCAATGGTAGAGCATTTGCCTCATGAGCGAGGACCTGGGTTCAAGCCCCAGTACCACAAAAAGAAAAAAAAAAGGGACAAAGGAAAAGATAAATTTCATGTATAGCAATGTCTGTCTTTTTATATGTACCTCTAATAATAAATTCATATCTTAAGGCTTGATCAAAAGATGAAGGATCTTTATAAGCACTGACATTTTCAAAGGTATTTGCAAATTGAGAACTAGAGTAATAATTCCTTGCCTCAGTGATGACAAAGAAAATAACATTTCTTACTATAAACAGTAAAAAACAAAAACTAAACAGAACAAATAACTTAGAATGTCCTTGGCTTCAATTTGCATGTAGAGTAAGTGTGATATAACTTCAAGCAAAGATTTCTGCTAGTTCTTGAGTTCTTTGTAAGGTTCATTATTTGCAATGTTTGCTATTCTGTAACGTAAATAACAGTGTATCTGCATGATAACACTGCAGGTCATATCACTATACCCATTTCATAACTGGATATATTGTAGGACTATTAAATCTGCTTTTTAAATTTTTATCATGAAATTTAAGGCTTTGCTTATAATGAAGGAAATGGTATTATGTATCTATATATTGTTTAAAGATATTTTAGAGAAAAACTGAGCTGAGAGTAATATCCAAGTACATAATCTAATCTGTGCATGCTATTTATATATCATTTTTCAACTATAAATATATATGTAAACTGATTTGGGTTAGTGTATAATCAATAAATTCTCATGTACTTAAAGGTTTTATTTTTTTCAAATTCTGAATGTTAAAAAATTATTTTTTAAATCTGTGCAATGTATTTTATAGGACAATGTTCAGGAAACATGTATCCAGTCTAAGAAGGAGTTCGTCTCCTCAGAAGTAACTAGTTGGCGTCTTAAGGATATCTTCATTTGTGTGCACATGTCCCTGATTATGTAACATGTCAATTTAACATGAGCTATTTTTTCTTTTCACATTTTTACCTTGATTGTTGTCATTCTTTGTAGTCTTCTGTGTCTTTTTGTGCATCCCTTTGTAAATTTTCAAAGGTCAGTCAGATTTTTTAAAAATAATGAAATCTCAGATGTAAATGCCATTTTGAAAACCTAAGTTATCTTTGTTTCAGTTTTTTTTTTAATTAAATATGGATAACACTTACAAAAAAAGTACTTCTGATTCCCAGAAATCATAAAGAAGCAGGGGGAAGGCGTCCCAGACTTAGTCCATGTGATGCGCACATTAGCAAGTGAGAACATCCCCAGCCTCCCACCAGGGGGTGAATTGGCAAGCAAGTAAGTTACATTCTGCACATTAAGGCTCTCTGTCAGTGTATGGAATGTTAGGTGTCCATTGACCAAATGTATTTACCTAATATCTAAGGTGATACAGTTATCTGCTTTCAAAATATTTAACCTGCAGTGTCACTGGTTTTTGTTTTTGTTTTGTTTTGTTTTGTTTTAGTATTGGGATATATGGTTCTTGTTTAGATACCAGAATACCATTAACTGAGGATTGTCTCTAGTAGAAGCTTGAGGTAAAGTTGATTTCCTCAGAGAATAAATGAGATGAAACAGTTAAAGAATTTTTAAACTAAATTACGTCACACTACAAAAGTTACTATTAGTAGTCATAGTCCAATTTGGTTCTGTCTATTAGTAGTAGGATTCTAATTTGATTTTGTCAGTCCGTGGGTAATTTAACAGCGAGAGATTATCTTGCTGCATCTGGGCTCTTTCTCCATCTTTGATTTTCCCAGCCTTCTGGTTCTTGATTGCTGGTTAGATTTGTTTTTGGTGTCAGGGAATGTAGGAGGATGAGTTTCTTGGTCTTTTCCCCTTTCCACCTTAGTTGATAGAGTGGGTTAATTTGTGGTAAATATTAAGCATACATCTGTACTTAATAGTATAAATTGGAGAATTCAAGCAGTTTTACAGTTCAGTGCTCTAAACATTTTTACCTCAACTGTACAAGGAATTAACCTGCACAAATCATAAAAAAAAAAAAAATATATATATATATATATATATACACACAGTACATATGTGTGTGCATGTGTGTACACACAATGTAAAGGATTGAACCCAGGCCTTTGCACCAGGTAACAACCCAGCCCTTATTTTTTGTTTTGATAAAGGTTCTTACTAAGTTGGTCGGGCTGGCCTTGAACTTGTTTGTGATCCTCCTGCCTCAGCCTCCTATAGTGCTGGGATCACAGGCATGTGCTACCACTCCTGGCTACAGATATATTTCTGATTTATTTTCTTGATTCTCCACTGTAGCCACCGTCTCTTTTGCAAATATAGTCATTCATTGTAATCCTTTCACTGAGTAGTAGTTGTAGAAATTCCTGTTTGAAGCTTTTATTTTTTGGAAACTTCTTCCACATGCTATATGATAACTGTCAAAAAAATCCCTTCAGATTAATTTTGGAAGTCAGGAGGCTATACTTAGAAAGACCACTAGAGATTTTTAAATAAAATTTTATTAAAAGCTGATTCCTAGACTTCCCATGGGGATTCATTTTAATGTTTCAGTTTTTAATATAGTTTTTTCAAAGGGACCTTAAAGCTTTATACTTTGTATAAAGTACATATGAATTATTTTACTACCACAGATGTTGAAGTTGCTTCTTCATAATTAGTATTATGTGTTAGAATTGGCCTTGCCATTGGTGATTCTTAACCGCTTACACTCGTTCAAGTAGACCATATAGACTTGTGATTTTGTTGTGATTTAACTTATAGCTTTTAGTCTTCAATTAACTACATTAGTGGAATATATATAAATTCACTTCTACTGTAACATTGGGGCACAAACATCTTAAAGCGGGGCTCGATTGTTGATAGCAAGAAATATTCTAATGATTCTGAATGTAAGATTATCACTGAAACTTTAATGAACACCAGGCTGTGAGTTATTAAGTAATGTTGTACTTTCTGAAGAATTAATTTTCTGTATTTTTTAAAAATTTAGGCGGAATGTAATTGAAGCCGTTTACAATAGACTGAATCCTTACAAAAATGATGACACTGTAAGTAGCATTTTATGTCCTTCTGCTTCCCCTTCCCCTCCGCCCTAAATACATACCCTTCCTACCTGTTTTTGCAGAGCTGTTCACTGTACCCATTCTCTTACACACAACCCTGCTTGATTGTTCTGAAACTTTGCTTGCTCTGATTTCTCCCTGCACCACAGTTCTAGTGATTTGAGGATATAATCATGGTGAGTGGCCACCTCTCAAAAAAGAAGGTTCCTTTGAACTATTCTGGAATGTTTAAGCCTCTACAGTCAGCTTCAGAAGGTTTGCCTCCACCAGAATTTTTTATAGTTGGGAATGATACTTGAACTCAAAATCTTGGATTATTCTGTTTTTTAAGGAGCTACAACAGAACTCAAACAGAATGTTCATCTTCACTAATAAGTTTTTATAGCTGGAAATATCCTTGTCAGGAATATACTTCATTTAAATATTAGAGAATTCTGTTTCTATAATTAAACATTAGAATCCCATATTCAATTAATTCCTCTTGTAATTTTGTTATAGTGTGATGTTTATAGAAAGATAACTTAAAATCATTTGGGCACATCTCTGAAATAGTTTATTGCATTATGAAGCTTGCTAAAATCTCATTTAAGGTTTTAATTTCTTATGCAATAATTTTATAGAAAGTGTTCTAAAAACAGGTTGAATTTTATTAAAGGAAACAGCTTTTAGTAACTTTGTGAATTTAGTTATACATTTACATTTAGTCAACCACACAGTAAAATCGTTCCAAATAATTTTCAGGAACAAAGGTTAGTAATTTTTTTAACAGATTAAATACTGATACTTCATACACACAAACTTCGTCTTTCTTTGCATTATCCAAAAAGCAGCGTATTTCATCATCTTTAAGCTTCAGTTTAGTTCCTGGTTTTGTTTGTTCCCTTATAGGACTCTACATCAACTGATGATATGTGGTAAAACTACTCATCTAACCATGGAGTTTACCTTCACCTCCAAAGGAGAGTACAGCTCCACTTTGTTGAACCTTTTAACATCCATCCTCAACTTTAAGGAAAGGGACATGACTTGGGTGAGAGTGATCACACCAGAGAA
>NW_004624734.1:40768799-40797424 GCF_000247695.1 Heterocephalus glaber | reverse complement strand
ATTTGAGACTTATGTAAACACGATTTCAAACCATAATTCATGTTGTAAATCAGACTCCAGCAATTTTTGTTGTATGATTTTTTTTTTGTAAAGTGTAATTGTCCTTGTACAAAATGCTCATATTTAATTATGAACTGCTTTAAAATCACTATCAAAGATATAAGAAATATTTGGCTTGTTGTGTGATGCAATAGTCCTTTCAAGTCATGTTGTGTTTGGACTTGGAGTTGGGACAGGGAGAGCAGCAGCCATGTCAGCTATATGCTCAAACATCCACATGATGATGGAGAATAATTTCAAAACTTTACAAAGCTGAAATTCAAGGAGTTATGGAAAACTGCCTTCATGGTCTTTGGCAGAGGATTGGCATGGTTGGTAAAGCCATTCACTTCACTTCACTGTTTTCAGAATGTTGTCTCCATATTGCCACAAGTATTGCAGGTAATACAGTATATTCATATGAAGAGCAATCTTGGGGCTAAAATGCCTTCGTTCTTTGCACCTCTTTTACAAGTCCTTACATTTAATTACTAATTGATAAGCAGCAGCTTCCTATATAAAGTAGGAGACTGCCACATTTTTGCTGTCATGATCGGCTGGGCCTGCTGCTGTTCCTAGTAAGATATCTGAATTCCATTTTATCAATAAAGCTTGATTTAACAAACAAGAAATTTAATTATGTATGTGTAATTCCTGTTTTACCCCGGCCTTTTAAAACACCATGCCATTGTAAATGAGATATTTTCTCATAGGGAAAGATGTCAGTCTCTTAATTGGACAATACTGTTTCTGAAGACACAGATGGAACTGTTTCCCTTCCATTAGAAAGACTCAAGTTTTAAGTCTCTGCTGTTGTTGAATCTGGGTTTGGTTTTTTTTAATAGGTTTCTTTCAGGCTGCGTACTTTTCATAAAGATGTTCATCAGCTTGAATTTGCCAAGTGTTTAGTTATAATCATTGTCAAAGTTTGACAGTCTAACTCTATGGTAGGTATGTATGTGTGTTCATGAGAGAGAGACAGAGAGAGAGAGAGAGAGAGTGTGTGTGACTTTCAGTTGGCCCATGTCTTTATAATCCAAGTGGTTAAGATGTATTTGTGATTTGAAACATAGCATGTTGATACTATTTAGCTGTTGGCCTTTAAAAATATATTTCAAAACTTAAGGAATTGTAGATATAAAAATACCTAATTTAATTTAGGCTTAAATTCCTCTGATGAAGCATGTGAAAGTTTTACAATCTGTCACATTGAAAAGACTACTGTTCTGTGCGCTTTTGTATTTTTGTCTCTTTAGGTTGAATATTGTATTTATCACTGTGTAATTAAATCAGTTAATAGACTGATTCCCCACTAGAAAACTATTAAAATGTAACATTAAAATACAACTTTAGATACAAAGTCAAAATTTGTGTATAAAAACTAATATAATCCATTTTGTTACATTTACTTCCTCCCTAACTTGGAAATACACATATTTGTATATATAGTCTTAAAACTAATGTGAAGTTAGGGGAATTGTAGGAGAACTAATGTGAAATGTCTTGGATTTAAGTAGTTAAATACCAGCGAACACTTCATTATCCCTCTTATTTGTGAGGTGATTAAATATAACTTATTGTATTTAATTTATATCTTAATTCAGCATGAAGAAAAACTAAAGTACTATTTATATTTAGAAATTCATAACAGTTGGAATTACAGAACCAATTCCATACTTAATTTACAATAAATGCTTTAATGTCTAAATCTGTGGTAGAGTGCAAAGTATAATAATGTATGGCTTTATAAGCATCTAAACGCATTTAATGAATACCATTGCTTCTAGTATAGATTGATTACCAGTTGTGCTAGTACTGTACTGAAAATTAAGTCTGTGTCACAACAAGCTGGTTCTTTAACTTTTTAATTTAGTTCCAGAAATTATAAAACCTTGAGCTGGACTGTGGTAGCTTTGGGGATGCAAAACATAATCATAAGTAAAATATGTGATGGAAAGCTTATATTTCAAAACATTAACAGTATATTTAGAATGGGTTTTTTTTTGAGAATCTTTAAACAAATTAAAACATTACTGTTAAAATACTGAAATTAAGATTGGAAGTGAGAAAAAACTAAGTGTGATCTAACAAGACTAAATCTTTCCCACATGAGTCAGCACTGCCATACTAGGTACAATTTTTATTATAAAATACAATAAGGAAGTATACATTGTAACAGGAGACTGTATGTTCCTGATTCTTGGGGACAATGGTCATGGTAGAAAACGAACCCCAGTTTAAAAGGCTCTTTTGTACCTCTGCTGTGCACTTCAGTTTTGTACCTCTTAAATTCACAATCTTCGCCCTCTTTTTATGCACATTAGTGTCTCAGGGCATTGCCTCAAAACTTTTTGATGTATTCTATTATTTTCCTTCTTGAGGGGAAAAGTTCTTGTGTAATGATTATATAGTACTCCACATACACTTTCATTTAAATATCTCAGTAGGAACCCATTTTGCTGCTGATAATAAGAGATTCAGTTTTATATAGCAGACTCTTAATACCTTAACATTTTAAAATTTTACATGCTTTTCATTGTTTTAACAAGATTTGATCTCCCGATTTCCACTTTCTTCTGGAATAAACTTTTACAGATAACAAGCAGTTCTTAGTATTGGCATTAACTAAAATACCAAAGCGGTACTTCTTTACTCAGTTTTAGAACTATCCTCATGCATAGTTTTGGTTATAGTATTAATTTGTTTCTAGAGTATTATGCAATTCTCTACTGCTTAATTTTTATACTAATTTCATAACTAAGAATTGTGGATTAAAAAATAAATTAGTTACATAATTCAAATAATATTAATTACGGTATTGCTTGAATGAGCATATTTGACCATATGTTAATCCAGCTAATGACTCAGTTTTTCCACAGCATTTTGAATGTTAGCATACAAAACACTACTCACGGTGTTAAATTCCTCGGGAAATTAGAGATGACGTGGCTCTGGTCTTCCTGGAGCTGACAGGCAAGCAGAGCTAGTATTATAGCTGGATCGCTCACCAAAACAGTAAAATAACATGAAACCGAGACTGCCAGGCACATTCTTGCCCTGAAGAGCTCGTTTGTTTGTACTTCTTTTATTCATCTGAAAATTCTTTTCTGCTTATTTTCTTCTCTTCAAAGTTAAAAATCTCATTCAGAGTGTTACTTTTTTGTTTGTTTGTACCGGCAATCGAACTCAGGACCTTGTGCTTACAAGGTAGGTGCGGTGCCACTGAGCTAAAATCCCTGGCCCTATAAAATCTCATTCAAAAGAAATTTTTGTGCAGTATTAGAAAAAAATTGACATGATGAGGCAAGGCTTATCAGTACACTTGAGTAGAAGGAATGGCCTTTATACTCGTGCTGCAGCAACAAGTCAGAGAAATAATGAATTCCTTACAAATCTCACCCTGGGGAACAGATGGGGTTTGAGTTTAGGGTGTTTAAATAGCTATCAAATTAAATTCATTTAAATAAACTAAATACATCTTATTTAAGTAAAACTTTATAACACAATGCCAATGTTAGTACCAAATTTTAGACAAATGATCACCACATGTTTGAATATTTTAAAATATTTTCACTACTGACCTTTACTGGACAGATTCATCCAGAAATTCAACATGTGATTTCAGAAAGAACCAATGAGATTTGGTATTGCTTTGTTTTTTAAGTTCATGGCATATACTTTTAGCTCAAACTTTGCCATCTTTACAGTATTATGTTAGAATTTGGTGTTAGAAAAAACATGTAAATATTTCTATATATAAATGGTTCTTATTTGAGGTGTTTCTTTGAAGGGACCTTAAAGAGTTTCATGTACTTTTGCTTACAAATACTGCTAGAGAGACATTTTTAATTAAGTGATAGATAAGTCTTTAGTTTTTATTTGAGGCATTAGAAAATTTTTACAGTTTAAAATTTAGAAGCCTAATTTTACTTTATTTCCTTCAATAATGTGCCATGTATTTTGGTTTATATTATTTTTAATTATATATTATTTCTTCAGAAAATGCTTGAAATATTTAAGAATACATCTTTCTAAATGTATTGTTTTGTCAATATAATACATTGTTTAAAGGTTGATTATTACTGATGTTCTGCAGAAATGAGAGGCATTGATTCCTACTTTATTGGCAAATGAACATTTTCCACTCTTGTGGTTGACCTCATCACAGATTCTTTCCCTTTTGTTTTATATATTAATCTAGCAGCCTCTGCTCTCAATGTTTTCCTATTTATATTACCAGGAGGTAGGAGTGCTAATTAGAAAAGCTTAGATGATATTGAAAATTTAGGTTTTTATTAGACAGAGAAAAGGCTTGTTTATGTTACTATGACAGCACAGAGACTTTTTTTTCTTAATCTGCATGAAATACTGCCCCTGTTTTCTCTACTTCTCTTCCTCTTTTTACAAATCAAAAAACAGACCAATTCCAATTTCTTAAGCAAAAAAAGCTTGATGCATTAACTCATTAAGATCAGTTAGTACTTTGTTAACCCGGGCTGAAAATAAAACTTGGGATGAGGAGTAGTGGGCAGTGCCAGTGAGAAGAGCAGAGGAGGAGGTTTCTTCATTCTTGCCAAAGCTATAGGAAAGTCTCGATGCTCAAATAATTGCATTTTTCAAGGAAGGTGATGGTAAAGTTACTAATTTTCCAACATAAAAACAACTGGGAAAAACAAGTGTGGTGTTTCTTCACCCCAAAACCCAGCCCTTCAGTTCGTTTCATTTCTCCATTTTTGGTGGGGTGTTTTGGGGGTTTTTTGGTACTGGGGATCGAACTCAGGACCTTGCGCTTGCAAGGCAGGCGCTGGAACCACTGAGCTAAATCCCCGGCCCCCATTCCTCCATTTTTGTTAGTGACTCTCCCAAACTCAGTGTTAGAAAAATTGTTCACGTTTTCCTTCTTTTTACATTGTTCTCATCTACAACAAAGACTCTTTAGTGATATTTGTGTTTATAGCATCTGAAGTAAGCTAGATTTGTATAAGAAAAATTTTACAAATACCCTAATTTGCAGTCAGTGGCACACATTCATTTTAGCAGTGATTCTTAGCCTTTGGGGAGTCACAAGCCCTTTGGAACTGATGAACCCTAGGGACTCCTTAACCCAGGAGAATGTATGAAACGTATATGTAACTTCTTAAATTTTATAATACTGCAGTGGTTCATAGGCTCCGTGGCTGAGATCCCATTTTACAACATAATAGGGCATCTTTTCTCCTACAGAGCCCATAAAAATATTTCAAGGACAAAAAAATAACTAGTCTGTCTTAAGGAATTTATATCTTTTAAAAGAGAGGAAATGGCCAGATAGAATTTGATTTTAAAATATTATGTACAGGTACAAATTCCCCATGATGAATGTGATCATTATGTAAAGCAAATACGTACTGATAAAAAATATCCTTTTTAAAAGAATATACTTTGGGGGAAATGAATTCATAAAAGTAGAAAAAAATTGGTCTAGTTTTGGAGAATAATGTCTTTGTCTTAAGATTTGCCACTCTTAAAATTAAACAGAAGTAAAACTAGTGTGTCTGGAGTTTTTCTGACCTTATTGTGCAGATATAATATTAACAACATTAGTGTCAGATCTCACGCAGATTTTAAGATTTTGGACTTCCTGGTATTAGACTTCATCAAATGTTTAGTTCATTTCAGATTCTAAGGAATTTAGTATTTACTATAGAATGTTAAAATAAGATCTAACTTGGATAGCCACCAATGTATAGGATTAACAGGATTTCTACAAAAATATAATTACAAGTTTTAAAATGTATTGTATTGTTATATTTGTTGCCAGGGATGGATGTTCAGTTTACTTAATTCCACTTGATGGGGCTTTTGAAACTGTTGTCTTACATGGTTAGCCCCTAACTCAGCAGCATATCTGCAGGAAAATTCCTTGATTAATGATAATGCCTCAGTGATGGTTGATTGGATTCACAGTTGAAATGATTTATTTCACCTCATTTATGTTTCAAGTGGAGCATATTGCGTTAAATATTCGGGTTTTTTATATCTATAAATGTAAAACTAATACAACTGCAGAGATATTTTTCTTAAACACAGTGTGTAATGAAATTCTGTACAGTAATTTATCCACTTTGCAGTTTATATGATCCACACTTGTGAAGTTCCATAAAGGTGTATAATGTATTATGTACAATCTCCCAGTCCAGAGAATTCAGTTCTAAAAAGAATGTACTTTTGTTTTGAAGTCCTTTGAAGAAATTGCATTCGGGCTCTGAATGGTTACAGATTGTACATAAGATGAAAAATAGAACTAATTTCTAATTTCCAAAACTGGTGACACTAAATAAACAGGGAATTGCATAATCAGTGTATTTATGATTGTTTATATTGCAAGCAGCATTTTTGTTCTGAAAAACCTGGAAATTTTGGCTTAGTTATTGTTGGGAGACATCAAGAGAATTTTTCCTGAACTGGTGTATTTGCTAAAAAGACAAGTCTGATAGTCAAAAACTGAGCTAAACTTGTCTCTTTCTAACCTTAGGAAGATTACCGAAAGCCAAAAAGTTTAGGTTGGTGGCTATCATGAAAACATTCCAGAAATACAGCCAAAAATTGTTATCTCTAAAGCAAGAACATTTCCATGCCACCTTCCAGTTAGTGATGATTTCTTAGGGCATTGAAGAGTTGAGACTGGGCATTGAGAGTGGCCTGGGAAAGGGCCTCCTCACCCAGTGCCCATGGCATGATGACATTAAGGAGATGCAGCTCTGCCAGTTATGATTGCTTATATCTTCCTGTGTTCACCCATGTGCAAAAGTGAATTACGGCTTTAAAGTGAACCTAGTCTTAGCTTCTATAATTGGATTTGAGAGTTGAACTAGTAATAAAAGTAAAATTCTGTGGGCTGCAAGAGGTGATTTTGTGTATTGTAAAATGTGTAATGAAAATAATCAGGCATAACAAGTTTTGAAACAAGATTGAGGCCACAAATGAGTTATGTTTGATTTGTGTAACTGATGCCTCTTGTCAAAGTATATCCTGTGGTTTTGTTTATGGTTTTAGTTTGTTTTTTTAATTCTTTAGAATGTTGAACTTTTGTCTTTTAATTGTGTGTTTTTTCCTCTTCAGTCATTGCTGAAAATCTAGTATTGAAGCACTCTTTTCTTTGCTGTTACTTAATAGCTTAGATTGAATATCCCATTAAATCAAATTTGATTCTAGCCAAAATATGTGTTCTTTGGTGTAGTGCTCTAGAAAACTTGGTTTACATGCCCTCTGTGAAACTTTATTTGCCACAAAACCCACCATTTTGCTGCTTTGCTGGCTGCTTGTTGTTTGCATTAAATTTTAAGTATCTTAAAGGCTTCTTATAATGTCATGTTTCATGTTAATAATTGTATTGTTACCTAAACAGGTTAGCTGAACATACTACATGTGTGCCATTCTCTGCTATAGTTCAGGTACAGGCTTTGGGGCTTCTGATCCAAAGCACTTTTTATAGCTACACAAATTTTTCCAAAATTTATTCTGAACCAGTAAACTTTCCAACTGATTTGACCATTTTTTAATCCACAAAACTTGTTAAAACGAATTTAAACTCATTCTGATTGTTTTTGAAATGAGATATTCTTGACCAGTCAGATTATCAATGTTTGCTACATTGTACTACTTTACCTCTGAGTATGTCCTCAGAACTCCATGACAGGTCCAAAGAGCTGTACCTGTTTGAACAGATTTGCAGATATGAAGTTTGATAATATGCAGTGCTAAATTTGTACAGATGCTTAGTATTAGATCAACATGCTGCTTAGATATCAGTATGAGAAATGTTATTCCATCAGTGACCAAGAAGGAAATGATACTAAATTTCAGTGTGCATAGCAAGATTATAGTGAGTGAAGATGAGATGGAAGAAAAGTTGTTTTTTTTCTGGTACTGGGGATTCGAACTTGGGACCTTGCATTTGCCAAGCAGGCACAGCGCCACTGAGCTACATCCCTGGCCCAGGTGGAAGAATAATTTTAAGAATTTCTTATGAATTGCATAATTAGTCATTTTAGTATGTCACTGAAGTATTAAGGTGGATGGATCCAGCTCAGTCAGTCATCAGTGAAACTAATTGTGCTTTAAGTGCACTCTTGGCTAAAGAGACTGAGGCCTCTTAAGTTTTGTTCCGGGAGGCAAATTGACTTCAGCTCTAGCCATGCTGCCTTTCTAAAGCTCTTTTTTATTTATAATATTCATATTTTATCATTTGTGCTTGACATGGTAACAATAGACTAAAATGGTATAGTATATAATAAGTAGAGGGTTTGCTAAAGAGTTTGTGACTGTTCTAGGTCAGAGAAGTTATATGTGTACTTTACATTACCACACTGAAACTATTTAGACATTGTTTGTTCTGATTCTCAGTATAGTAACAGTACTTTTTTTAGTGGTGACGGTGCTGGGGGATCAAACCCAGGGCCTTGAACATGCCAGGCAAGTGCTCTGCCACTTAGCTACACCCCCAGCCATCAGTAATACAGTCTTTTTTTTTTTTGGTACTGGGGATCAAACTCAGGACCTTGTGCTTGCGAGACAGGCAGCAGCACCACTGAGCTAAATCCCCGGCCCAGTAACACAATCTTGAATGTGTATATGTTTGTAATGTAGAAAATTTTTTTTGCAAAGATTCACTGTTTATCACAATAGAAACACAGTTCTCAATTTAGCCATTGAACTTTTAACTACTTACAAAATATTGAAAAGTTGCTTAACAAAAAGTTTTCAGAAAATTTTCTAGAAATAAATTTTTCTAGAGATTAAATATACAGTAGTACAGTCAAAAAAGAAGTGACTTTTTAAACTTGTCATTAGGCGTAGGAAGCAAATATTCATGTAATTGATACAAATTCAGTTTTCTAACTATCCACCTTTTTTTATGTATTTCAACAGACATCCTGCTGCAATGATCCTTAATAAAATAAAAGCAATCTTGGCATTTAATAAAGGCAATGAAACTGTTTTTGTGTCTGGATCACAGAAAGGAAGGTAGTTGGTTTTTTTCCTTAGTGTTTACTTTTAAATGTCCAAAATCAGAATGCTTGCTTTGTTTTGAAATTTTTTTCGCCATTGGTTTTGTTTTAAATACACAGTAGTGCCTCGGTTCATGAATACTTTTGTTTGCAAACAATTTGGTTCACAAACAGAAGTGTTTGGCAAAATTTTGTCTTTGTTTGCAAACCCTGGATGAGGTGACAAACATGACCACAGCCATCTTTCCCACATAAACATGAACATGGCCACCTTTTCCAGAATTGTGGAACAAATTAAGTTTGTGAACTGAGGTGCCACTGTATAGGCTCCCATACTACACTGTACTTCAGGGATTCTGTAAATACTTTTTAGAGGCCACATACTGGGCACCCCTTTGTCTCTCTTAGACAAAAGCTGTTTTTCAATAAGTACTTCATATTCTTTTTTAAAAGTACTTTTCACAGAGTCAGAAATCATTAAATTCTACATCCTTAAATATTATAAGGACTAGTCTACCATCCTGTTCCAATTTTTATAAAACACACAAGGTGGGCTATTGGATGACAGTATGCTCATGAGTGTATTACCTATCCTGTATAAGTATCTTCATCCAAAGTCACCTTCACAGTGACAGGAGTGTCACTGCTTCACGTTGACCTTCAGAGGGGTTTGCCTGCTTGAGTACCACCTGAATTTGGCATCTGACAGGACCACAGTTCCCAGGAGGACCCGGGTTCTGAAAAGGAAACTTCCCAGAGAGCAAGTCTCCAGGATTTGAGATCAGTTTGTGAAAATTGTATGATTGGACCACTCTGTTGGAATGTTTTAATACTTTTAACTTCATGGACTGAATGTCAAATAATTTTGCTCAGAAATCATTTTTTCAGGTATAAAAATTTCAATATGTCATGTAAAACATGTACTTTTTAGTTTTAGACTGTGATTTTCTTAGTCTTTAACTTGAAAGATAATCATTTAAAATGAAAAAGAAGGTATGTTTTTTAAAGTTAAAATTCTTTAGTGAAATTAAGGCACCATAACTTGTCTAGAATGTTTTTTAGCAATCACTGTTGTGCACCATTGGTACATTGATCTTGTCTCTTTTTTCCTCCCTCCATTGTGGTTTCACTGGCCCCTTCAAAGCGCCTGAGCTAGGGGAAGGGAGAGATGATACAGCTTCAGTTGTCAGCCTTCACTTTTAGGCTTGACTAGGAAAGCACTTAAATTTTATTTGAGGTTTAAAATAAATATTACAGATGTCTCATCTGTTACACACTTCTTAGCTTCTCTGAAACCGTGGTTCTCAGTCTGCAAGATGGAATGAGCTGGAAAGCTGTAACAGTTGTCCCTGGGACAAAATACCCAACATCCACAATGTAAGCAGAAAGAGGTTTATCAAAATAAAGCTCATGGCTGCTAGAAGTTTCAGCCCACAGTTGACGTGCTCCAAGGCAGAAAGGGCCTGGTGGGAGATAATGACTCCTGTGGCAGCCAGGAATCAGAAAAGGAAGGCTCTGGCGAGGAAATGGGGCCTCTGGGCCATGCCCGCGGTGACAGTGCTGTCCGACCAGTCCCTACCACCTAATAATCCAGGTCACCTCCCTGAAGTCCCACCTCTGGACACATGAGACTTGGGGGACATTCTAGATCTAAACCATAGCAGGTTAGAAGAGTCACTGTGGATGTTGCTCCTCCCAGGTGAAGCCCTGTCATCGCCTCTTGCTCCCCCTTGGATCCTGTCACTCCTCTGTTCAGTTCCCTAAATTGTGTTAAATTGGTTCTTGTGACCTTGTAGGACTCAACTCCCTCATTCTGTAGCCACGCTGGTCTGTCTCCAGAGCATGTCTGTCTTGCTCAAGCCCTGGCGTCCTAACAGACACTTGTTCTTGCTCTCTTCCCCTGCCCAGATGGTTCCATTATCCAGAGTTCAGGGGGCTTGAAAAAACTTAATCACTACCGAGGAGCCCACTGTGTGCTTGTGTAGAGGATGAGGTTGGCGTTGTGTGTGTGCCCAGAGACGCGGTCTTGAACTTTGCCATTTGAGACAATGCTGGAAGCAGAGAGCTGGGGACCACCCTAAATGCCTTCACATTGTAAAGGCTTGAAATCGTGAGAAAGGATCATGTTCGCGCCTCTGTGGGGAGGAAGTTAGCTGCTCAGCTATGCTAGCGAGGTTAGAGTTGCATAGGCAGAGCTGAGTAAAAAGCTTTGCTATCCCAAGGAAATAGATGAACGAGGAGAAATAAAGCCAGAGAAGGAAGGTCAAAGAGGCCCGTGAAGATGTTAGTCTTACCAAGGGCTTTCTGCACTTACTCCTGTCCCTTAAGGGGGCTGAGGCTTAGGTAAGGATATATCCCTCAGAAAAATCCAGGTCTTGTGTGTTCATTTTTTTGTGGCACTAGGGATTAAATTCAAGGCCTGGCACAAGCTAGGCAAGCACTGTACCACTGAGCTACACCTCCAGCACCTTTATTTGATCTTTTGAGACAAGGTCTTGCCAAGTTGCCCAGGCTGGCCTTGGAACTTACGATCCTCCTGCCTCAGCCTCCCATGTATGGTGGCATGTGCCACCACAGCACTCAGTTTTTTATGCCCTTTGCTTCTTGAAAGCTTTCACTTAAGTTTGTTGATGGCCCCGTTATGAATAGGCACTGATTACCTCAACTCCGAGGGCATGCAGTAGTCATCCCCCCCCCATCTCCCAGGGAGGTGGTGCCCCAAGCCTAGCAGTCTGTAAATAATGTTGGTAGGCCACTCGGTCAGGGACATTGACCTGTTAGTCTCCGCTAGAGTGGGGAGTTCTGGAGCCCTTGGAAGAGATGCTTGGCCATGGCTTTCGAAGAATTGCAGGTCCACAGAAGTGACCGTGGCAAGCGATGCTCTGCCGGCCTGGCTGGCAGCTGGGCAAGATGTGCCCACAGTCGGTCTAATTTGAACTGTGCCCTGCAAGACGTGTTTGAAAGCAGAGCCTGCACCCATGTGAAACATGACTGGGGCTTCCTGTTTGTTCTTGCTCTGTGGTCTGCTGCCTCCAACATCTACCCCCACCCTCCAAGCCAAAGCAGCAACACTGACATTCACAGGGTGGAATCAGCTCAAAGCATTCACAATTTCATTGGTCTTCGTCAGTTTCCACATTTCTCAAGGTTGGTTGGTTTCCCTTCCTTACTGAGCGTCAAACCCAGGGGCGCTACCATCCCCACACAGCCCTTTTTACTTTGAAACGGACTTCCTATATTGCCCAGGCTGGCCTCAATCTGGCAGTCCTGCCTCAGCCTCCAGAGTAGCAGGGATTATAGGCTTGTGCTACCATGCCCATCTAGATGTGCTTTTTTGAGCTGCTTCCAGGTGTCAAACAAACCCATTCATTCTGAATAATGATCTGGTCAAAACATCACAAGCCTTGTAGCTTTATCAGAAAGCTTTCCTTCCCCCAAGGTTCCTCCCTTTGATCGAAAGCAGTAACCTACACCTTGGTGACTAGGACATGGGTAAAACCAGGATGGGTTTTTGATGAATGTAATAGGTCAAAGCAGAAATTCTCTGAATGTGAGTGGTAACCAAACAACGAAACCCCGAGTGCAGACTCTGCTCACTTACCTAGATACTTCACCTTACTGCCTCCCACTCCAGCTGTCCTACCTGATGTTGCTTGGGACAATAATTAACCAATATCAAATAAATAATCACCTGCTGTCACCAATCCCAAAATCCTGCACGGGCCAAGCTGCACTTGTCAGGGCCCTCCCACCGCCACCCACACCTGCAATTTTAAGTTTGTCTTTGTGACTCGGTAGGCAGCACACCTTAGTGGTCAGTGTCTCTGCCACTGCCATCCCTAGATGATAACTCCTGTTTATAGGGTGCTCCAAGACCACTACACAGTTTTATGCTGTTGCAGACCCTCTATTTTATATTAGACTACTGCAAGCCTCCAAACTTGATGACAGTTTTTCAAATCATTTTATTGTGATGCAAAGGAAAGACCAAAGTCCTTAAGTGATATGGATTATCATATAAGCTGAAGAATATTATAATTAAAATATGCTAAATGTACCTGCCACCATAATTTAGAATAAATGTTTAGAAAAGAAAAAAAATCAAAGCTTGGGAAAAAAACCTCACTTTTTTCTAAACATCTTTGACCAACATTATCCAGGTGAGTTCTCAGTAAAGAAAACATCAGCTTTATTTTTTGGCATTTATCATTGGGGTAAAATGTGCATAACAGGGCCAGGGATTTAGCTCAGTGGTTCCGTCGCTTGCCTTGCAAGCACAAGGACCCAAGTTCGATCCCTGGTACCAAAACAAAAAATGTGCATAACAAAATTTGTCATTTTCACAATCTTAAGCATACAAAGCAGTGGTATTAAATATATTCACAACATTTTAGAGCCACCAGTATTAGCAGCTTTTCCCCATCCCAGATTCTTCTATATGTTCCATAAAAGTGGAGTCGTACTCTTTGGCCTTTTGTGTCAGGCTGATTTCACTTAGCTTAATGTTTTCAGTGTTTATCCATATCAGAGCACATATCAGAACTAGGAATTGACTGGACCATGAGGGTGCTGATACAATGAATGGATGAGTTCATAGCTGCGTGGACTGTTAGAAGGTGGGCCCAGTTGCAGAAGACAGATCACTGGACATGTGCCTCTGAATGGTATGTCTTGTCCCAAACCCTTTCCTCCCTGGCTCTCTCCCCCTCTCTGCTTCCTGGCAGCCGTGAGGTAAGCAGCTTTCTTCTGCCATGATATCTTTGTCTCACCATAGGCCTAAAAGCAATGGATTGAAGCCTTTGAAAGCATGAGCCAAAATAAATCTTTCCTCCTTTTAAGTTCTCAGGTATTTTGTCACAGCTAAAATGCTAACACGTACATACTATGGTTTGTTTATCCTTTTCTCCATGACTTCTACCTTTTAGCTGTTGTGAATAATGTGTAAGCATTGGTTTGGAATTCCTGGGTCACACGGTAATTTTATATTCAACTTATAAAGGAACTTCCAAACTCTCTTCCACAGTGGCTGCACAACTTTATATTCCCACTAGCAATACATAAGGGTTCCAGTTTCTCCCTTGCCAATACTTACTTTTTGTTGGTTTAATAGCCATTTGCTAATTGTGCACTGGTAGTTCATTGTAGTTTTTGACTTGCATTTCCCAAATGATTAATAAGGTTGAATATCTTTTCATGTGTTTATTAGCTATTCCATTAACACTGGAGAGATATCTTTAGTGGTACCTCAGAAACATTGGTCATTAAATGGTTCTAGGAGGTGTGAAGAGTACCAAAAATAATGAGTAAAACAGATTGTCTTAGCTGAAAAGGGTAGTGAGTGAGTCACCAGGCAATTGATATCAAGTTCTAGTTTGATGAGCAGTGACATCAAAATGCATCATGTACAAAATTCAGTGTGTTTCAAAGCAGTCACATATCAAGATATGACTTGTGTTTAAGTTATTTGCCCTTTTAAATGGAATCAAGTTTGTGTGTGTGTGTGTGTGTGTGTGTGTGTGGTTATAGTTCTTTTATGTATTTTGAATTTTAACACCTTATTAGATATGTAATTTGTAAATATTTTCTTCCATTCTGTGGGTTCCTTTTTCTCTTGATAGTGTCCTTTCATGCACAATAGTTTTTATTATTGGTAAAGTCCAGTTTTTTTCTCTTATTGCCTATGCTTTGACATCATGCTTTTAGTAACTATCATTGCCTAATCCACAGTCATGCATATTTTCACCTGTATTTTAAGAGTTATATAGTTTTGGCTCTAACATTTAGGCCTTTGATCTACTTTTGAGTTGATATTTGTATATGATGTAAGATAAGAATCAAAATTCATCCTTATGCGCATGGATGCTCCATTTTCCCAGCACCATTTGTTGAAGAGATCACCAGCTTTATTTATGACAGTGTACTGAGCTGCTTCTTTCCTCTTCCTGCCTCCCCAACACTGAGCAAGGTGAGAGACAGGGAGCGTGCAAACTGCTTCTTCCAACTCTTTCTGTTACCTAGCTGATGAGGATCAACCCTGATTCCTATAATGACTCCTGTACTTCTCATTTAAAAGTCCTAGTTAGCCAAGGCGAATAGGCTCTGTGGTTGTTGTTTACCCAAAGTTAACTTTTACATATTGTCTTTCCCAGAAGAATGGTAGATGGCTGTGAGAATTGATGAGGCAGTGTGAGAGACCCTCAGAACGGTGCCTGCCACCCCATGGATGGATCAGTTAAGGGCCTTGGTTTCCAGGGCTCTTTGATTCTGAGTCCAGCTGGCGTAAGCAAATAAGATTTCTAGTAAGTCCATTCAAACCTTGGGGACTTACGAAAGGCTGAAAAACAGGTTGGTAATGGGTAAAGGCCACAATAATTAGAGGAAAGATCTAGACTCTTAGTTTCAGTGAAGCACTGAGAGTGCATGCAGTGCTGTAAAGAGACTTCTCAGAGGAATCGGTCCAGTTAGGAAGAGAGGGTGAGTGCTGGGTGGCAATCTGTGGCAACTGTCAGCTTTGATAAACCTGTGGCTTTCCCAGTATCCACCTCCACATCGTTTTACATCTCCCCACATGCCCACATCTCACATGGTACAATTTTGTCCCCAGGGGGAGTTACTGTTTGAGGTCCTAAATATCTCTGTGAGGCCGACTTTTTAGTTCTGTCAGTCTTATCTTGTCATTTGGTAATATTTACTAAATGATGACCAGCAGTAGATTTGTGGGCAGATGGGGGAGGAATAACATAAAAGATCTGAAAATTTAGATGTGTACATACTATTTGTATCAGGAACACTATTTCCCCTTCATGGTCTGCGTCAATTGTCCCACCTGTTATATTTTATTAAAAATACTCCTTGACATTAACAGACACTTTCTATGGCACATTACCTTGGAGAGATTGCACATCCCCATCAGGCTGGCCATGTGGTTTGCTTTAGTCAATGAATCTAATCATGTGTTCTGCCCTAGCCCTCATGAGCTTGGCACTGCTCCATGTTGGGGACAGATGTGCCATTATCCTGGGTCACAAAAGGAAGAGAACAGGGGCACAACTATGGATTCATGACTGACAGATCGTATGAATAAAACATAAACTTGGTATCATAAGCCACTGAGAGTTGGGATTCATGTGTCAAAGCAGAATTTAGTCTTTACAAGTCAATAACAATATCCTAGCCTTTGAAAAATCTATTTGCCCACTAGAATGAGGAGCCCCAAATGGCCAGCTGGCAATGTCACCATCCATCCTATTGGAACTATGGATTTGAATTCTTCCTTTGAATGTGGAAGCTTCTAAACTAGCAGACATGAGAATGGAAAGCAAAATCTTTGTATGTGACCTGCCATTTTGGTTCTGTACCAACACCATCCAAAAGAACTTTCTGCAGTACTGTCATACATGAGGACAATTAGCCACCCCTGGCTACTGAATACTTCAAATGTGGCTAATGTAAGGAATTAAATATTTTAAATTCTGTTAAATAGCAACATGTAGCTAGTGGCTACCATTTTGGACAGCACAATTCTACATCCTCATAACTGGCTTTGGGAAAAAAGCACCATATTCAGTTAACTGGTTCAGAACATAATGGAATCAATAATAATAATAATAATAATAATAATAATAATAATAAGCTACCTCTTAGCTAGCCCTGGACTGATCTTCAGTAGGCTGATCTACTGTTCTAGAAACCCAGATGATTCTGGGTAATGGAAATATGATAGAGGTAGTGAATCCAAAAGTATTAGCCCAGCCACTTTGTGCTACAAAGTGAAAGCAGATATTTGTTAAACAGGACTTGGTCTTGCTCCAAAACCGTGTGGATATCTGACACCCCAAACTCATTATCCCTGCTGAGTCCTGAGACCAGGTGGCAAGCTTCACCTATTTCCAGTTGGGCCACTTGCATTGCTTTTTCTTATCCTGGGTGTCACTCAAAGCCCAGGGGTGTTTTAAGTAATGGTTTTAGGGAAAAAAAATAGTTTACAAAAAAAAAAGCCCTAAATGATGTAGCCAAGGCGGTGTCTCAAATCTTAATTCTTCAGCTTCATTGAATCTTGAGTCCCCTCAAGAGCCCTTCTGATGCTCTACGAAAGTCACCCAAACCTCCTTCCTCTTTCTCCCTGTGAAGGCAATCTCAGCATAATAGAACACAAATTATTAACTTGGTCTTTTGAGTGAAGACATTAGAGTGCATATCATTTTCTACAGGCAAGCTAAAACTTATGCTTGGTCAATAGAGAGGTCTGGTGGTTTTTCAGTGAGAGCACATGATCTTTAGTATGTCCATCTTGACACTATAAACCATTTTAGATGTACACTTATACTATGACCCCAAAAAATCATTTGACTATTTTTTGTGTGTGTGGTAGTGAGGATTGAACCCAGGGACTTTGCACTGAGCTGTACCCAGCCCCCTTTTTAAATTTTTTTTTTTTTTTTGAGACAGGGTCTTACAAAGTTGCCTAGACTGGACTTAAACTGGCAATTCTCCTGCCTCAGCCTCCTAAAGTGCTGAGATTACAGGCACCACAGTACTGTTGAAAGAAAGAAAGGAAGGAAGAAAGAAAGGAGAAAGGAAGGAAGGAAGAAAAGAAAGATGAAAGAAAGAGTAAAAGAATAGTACAATGAATTCCTAATATCATTTACCTAAATTTACCATTCTTTACATTTTGCCTCATGTCCTCTCTCCCTCTCTCTCTCTTTCTCTCTCTCTCTCCTCTGTCAACTCTTACAGAAGTTGGAAACCTGGTTCTTTACCCTAAATACTTCAATGTATGTTTCCTGAAAACAAGAACGGTCTCTTATGTAATCACAATATCACTGTCACAATCAGGGAATATAACACTGACAAAACACTGTTGCCTCGTCTATAGTTCATACTCAAATTTCATCCATTACCTAAAAATGTCCAATATAGCAGAGCCAGCTGCTTCAGTCGTTTCTTTCTCCAGGGTTTCAACCCAGGGTCGGGAGATGGCATTCGGCAGCTGCGTCTCTTTAGTTTCCTCCTCCTGCATCAGTTCTGCCCACCTCCATCTTGACTGACTGTGCCACAGTGGAGGGGTAGAGGCAGTGACTGAGAATCCCCTCCATCTCGGTTGTCTAGGGCTTCCTCTTGATTAGCTCCAGATCACCTGGTGCTGCCAGGAGCCCCACAGGACCAGGGTCACGTGGAGGGCACGGCAGTGGCAGGCACAGGCTCTCTGTGCCATCGCTGTGGATGCTGGTTTTCTCCACTGTGAAATCACTGTTTGTCCCTTTGCCATTCATATGCAGTTGTTAGGGAACTTATTAGAGACTGTTTAAATGACCTATTTCTCATTAATCTCCTACTCACCCCTCAACATCAGTTGATGTTCTAACTCTATTCTTCCCATATTCTATAGGAAAGGCTTTCTCTTTTTGAAAATTAACAGATGTGCCTACCATAGTCTCACTGGACACGACTTTCCCAATCCTAAGCCTCTCCTGAGGAGTCCTGAGCCCTGTTCCTGACTGCCGTCCTGTCCTGACTCCTTCACCCAGCCCAAGCTTCCATCGCGCTCCCCTACACCCTGGCTTTGAGTGTGGATAGTGTGTCCTGGAGAGCAGAGTGGACACTGATAACATACTATTGAAAGCACTTTATCTGTGAGAGAACATTGCATTAATCTTCTTTTATAAATTTCTTATCTGTTTGTTTATACCTTATTCCAAAAGGTAATTTTCAGAAATATACAATGTGGTGTTTTGTTTGCTTGTTTTTTTTAAAGAGGACTGGGATTAAGGAAAGCAAAGCCGACAAAGGTAAGACAAAGCCTGGAGTAAGCCCTAGTGTGTGAAATGCTGGTCAGAGGGACTTTGTTTGATTTTGGTCTTCCTAGCAGCCAGTGCAAAAGGAGGTTTTATTATTAGCTGGTCTTTATTCATCAAAAAGAAATGATTCTTTTAAATTACCCAGTTAAGCTAAAGTCACTCAAAGTTTGCTCTGAATTTGCAGCATATTTATCATCATCCCAAGCCAGTGCTTCCCTCCCAGGTCTCATGAAGTTGCTACACCTGCTGATCAGAGCTCAGCAAAAGACACAGAAATTTCTGCAGACCCACAGCTCTATCCCTCACCAGCTCTCAGGAACACTGTTTTGAGAATTCTAGTGGCCTTATCTTCCCCAGATTCCCAGTTCTGTCTGCTCCACAAACCTCAGCTTCACCAGGTTCCTCTGTCCGTGCCATTGCCGGGAACCTCTGACCAGGAAGGAAGGTGGGATATTCCTCAGCTCACATTTCCTCTCTCAGGGATCCTTGTGCCTTGGTGATCCACAGTCCTAAGAACCTTTGTTTTGTGTCTTGTCTGTTTCCTTATTTGCTTCACGTGGAAGGAGTCCATCTTGACTGGGATCACTGGTCCCTTTGCCCCTGGCAACACCATAACTTTAAGTCTAAGGACACTTGAAACTCAGGAATTCATACAAACCTGTAATGAGCTTTCAGGAACCATTGTGTTTTTCAGAAAACATATATTAAAAGTGTCCTACCAGTGGATCTGCCAGCACCAAAACAAAACAAAACTCCATGACATTTGTTTTCTCTAACTAGATCCAGGATAGATGTCCTAGAAAAGGACATTTTATACAGGCTGGTCAAGTTACTAGCTGATCCCAAGATTTGCTTTCTAGGATATTGTGGGCCATTATTGTTGATTTTCATGTCATATTTGTTGATAATACTTGTCAGATACACATGTTTGCATCTTTTATGGATAAGTGTGGGTGGATGTGGGCCTACTGAGTCTACTGAACTCATTACCCGAAAACAAGTAAATTATAGTAGGAACTGAAAAAGACAATGTGCTTTAGCAAAAAAATTAAAATGAGTAGGAATCAAACAAAAGCACCACCATATTGGAAGGCATCATTAATAACAGCAGACCACACAGTGATCAGTTGCAGTGTGAGAATGAAGGCTTCCTCTCAACCAACTAGCAATGCAACTTACATAAACAGAGCTTGGACTTTCAATCCACAGGCTTCTGGATAGATAAGGCAGAGGCACTTAATCTAGCTATAGCGGCCAGTCAGTAATGAGGACCAGTGAAGTGGGCCAGGAAGGGAGTTGGAAGAGAAGGAAGGCTCAGGCAATGGAGAATGCTTGGTCCTGTGCTGTATTCCAGAATGGTAGGCTCAGCTAAGAACTAGCGGGAAGGTTGATTTTCATTTTGATGTGTGTCCCCAAACTGTTTAATAATCATACATTTGGTTAATGGTTATGAAAGAGTCAACACGTTTCTGAGCACTGTATGTCATTTTAGCTAAACAAGTCCTTCAGGGTTGCACCACTCAAGGATACCATGGCTCCAAACTCTTACAAATGGGTATCCATTGCAGTTGGCTATCAAGGCTCCACCACATTTGTGACCTAACTTGTTTCTACTTTAGCTGCCACTGATTAATGGACTTCCTCTAGAGATTGTTAATTCAAATTCTCCAAGAGAGGATCTGATTGGCTGGCTGGTCCACATCCATTGTCAAGAGTCCTTGTTGGCTGAATGCTCTTTCCAGGCCACCTCATGGGTCACAGGCCAGCCTGTGAGACAAGTGTCTCCAGGTGCCAACCTCAGGTAGGGCCACAAGGTCAAGCAAGCTGCATAAAGCTGGATCATTTACCCAGGCCACTATAAAAGGCCATAAGGATGGTAGGCGCTCAGTTTCTCACATGACAGCTCTAAGTGGAGGATTTGGCTTAATAGTTTCATTAGTACATGAAAGCCTCTGAGCTAATCTTTGTGGGAGATGAAGAAGTGGAAGAGACTTAATGGCTGCCCCTCAGGAGCAGTGACAGATGCTGTACTGTATGTGTTTAGGGGACAGGGGTGTCAGTAAGGAACAGGAGAGTGGAAGGGAGGCAACAGAGCCAGCTGTTGTGGAAAGTTAGCCAGGGCCTCAGTTAATCATGAAGGGCAGTTGTTTAACTCAGGGCCTACTCTCAGAGAGCCCAGTAAATGGCAGGTGTTAGTATGGAGACAGCAGATAAAGCAAACATGTTCCGTGAACCAAGAAGGTTTAAGAGAAGCATAGCCAGTCCGTGATGGTACAGTCACCTTTGTAAAAACAAAGGGGAGGGGGGTAGTAGTGCCAAGGGGCTGCTATTGTCATTCTAAATTGTCCCTAAAGGTTCCCTCAAGGCTGTCCTGTGCCTGAAGAACACCTGGCCGATGGTGAGGTGCAGACCTGGGACCCTCCTTTCCTAGAAGCAAGGCCTGGAAGGAGCTTTAAGTGTACTCAGCTCTGCAGTCCTCTAGTCCCTTGGCATGTCAGCCGGCCAGCTATCTGATCATCCTTTCATGGGACACAACTCAGATGTCTGCCTTGGGATTTGTGGATTCAAATGGCTCCTTCTCTGGGTTCTTTGTAGCACTTTCAACCTCTTCAAAGCCAGAAGTCACAGTGGTAGCTTGAGGTTCCTCCTAAACAGCAGGGGCTTTGTTTCCTCAGCATTCCCGGCCCCTGCAGAGTCAGCCTCATGACCAGCCGAGGCCTGAGCTGGGCTCCCATGCCCGTCCCACCACTTGGCAAGCAGGTGGCAGCGCTCCTCAGTCGTGCTTCTTCCCAGCTCTGCTTGAGTCAGGCGGAGAAAACAGCAAGGAATATTTGATGGAGCGCAGCAGATGCTGCGCTTAACGGCTCTAAATTCGAATCCACCCATTAAGCTTTTAAGCTTTTAAACCAACCACCAAGGGAATCATGATGGAAGCATGACTTGAAAAACTGCCCTTGGACTACTTGGTCAGGCTCTCGGCCTTTGGGGAGCATAAGAGCCAGCACTGTGATGTCCAGGACCACTACTGAGGCTGTCTCAGTCCTAAGGCAGCCCAGAGCTGGACGTGCAAGTCCCAGGACTGCTCCCTAGCAGCCCAAAGCAGACTTCCGAGGATGTGAGTGTGAATCACACTTCTATGACTGATTTTGACTTAATTTCATGATTTTTTTTAGAGTACTTGGCATTGAGCCCGGGGCCTTTGCACTGAGCTACATCCTTAGCCCCTTTTATTTTTAAATTTTGAGACAAGGTTTTGCTGAGTCACTTAAGTTATCCAGTCTGGGCTCCAATTTGCCATCCTCCTGACTCAGCTTCCCAAGGTGTTAGTGATACTGCACAGTGGATCTGACAGATAGATTCGAGGCTCTTGTGTAGGATGACCAAAGAATTGCAAGTGTATGTCCAATGGTAAAAGAAAAAGCAGCTACATTTATTAAAGATGATGGGAAGATGTCCACAAACAGAAAAGTGGTAAATGGGCAACAGGGAAATAAAAAGTGCAGCATTGCACATAGATTCTAAAAGACGTGGACCCCAGCCTGGGTGCCTCTGACAGGGTCTCTGAGTATGACTGACAGGAATGATCTTCAGGTTCGGAATCACCTCAGGGGCTTTTAACAGGCACACGTGCAGAGTTCACACTGAGTAAATGACATGCATGAGATGCAGCCCATATTTATGAACTTTTAACAAGGTTTGAGAGGGGAAAATATTACTGAAGGTCAGGCTCAAGATCTAACATGAATGTGCTCTGGCCTGGAGCTCTACAGACAACCTGGGTCTTTGTTACATTGTGTTTTTTTAATTTTTTGCTTCTCTCAGGACAACAGTTGGCCCAACCCAAGTGTAAGGATGGGAATGGTCTCCCAGCCCCAATTGTGCCACCAGTACTTCTAGGATCCTGGTCATGCACCACCACACCCACCACTGGGTGATTGTTTTAAACAGAGGAGAGACAGGATTTTCAGCTGTTGCCAGAGCTAAGACAAGTATATCCCAAGCACCATGCTTCTCACCTAATGCTAGGTATCTGGTCTCTCAGGTGCCCTCTATTTTCCAGCTGCCCCACACCAGCACTCTGCTTTATTTCTGACCCTTGACTCGTGCCCTTTATCTGAGACAGAACCCTGCCAGAGAACGAGGATTCCCACCAACTCCACTACAGTGGGTGGGGGTGGGGGTGGGGGTGGAGCAGCCAGGAAGCTCAGTTCCTAGAATAGGATTGCTAAATCCTCCAGAATTGGTTCGCGAAGGGACTGGAGCCCCCCTCTTGCCAGGGAATGATAGGATTTGTTGTAGCTCAGCAGACAGACGTCTGTGCCTCTCACCCTCATCCCACCCCTGAGAAACCCCAGAGACTTCGAGTCCCCTGTATGTGAGTCACAGGATGTTTTATGCTCACCTCTGTCACTGGAGATGAAAGTTATCCACTAATTACTCCCTGCTGGTTTCTTTTAATTTTCCAGAGGGAACTTTCTAACCTCTCAGTCTAGAACAGTAAGTAGGTCCCTTGAGTCTGGCAAAACTTCCTAAGGAGAGACCCCCACAGAGGGCCTAAGCACCAAGAGACAGACGACCACCAGCTTCGGCTGCATCTTTGTCTCCAGAAGCAGAATACTGTTCAGGCCTTTAGGGGATGTGCCCAGGAACGCAGCTGCTCTCTGCCAAGACCTCTTCTCCCAGAGCCAGGCAAAGCTAGTGAACCGATGCCACCATGTGGTTGGCACTCGTGTACACATAACCAGGGCAGGCACTACACTAATTGCCTCCCACACGGCAAGGCATTTCCGTCTTCAAAATAACACCACGGCACAGGCAAGATCATTGTCATCACTTTTGCCTGGAGGAAAAGCTGAGGCTCAAGAGTCTGACCTGCGCAGGGTATGGCATTACACAATGGTTCACTTGGGATTTGAACCCACAAGTCTGCCTTTCAGTCCAGGCTCTTGACCACTGTGGGCCTGGCTTACGGTCTTGGGTGGATTCTTTGCCTCCGTCTCTGGCATTGGAACAAATGCCTCCCGAGAGCCGCTAAGCACCCACTCCCTGGGCTTCTCCCCCATTGAACCCTCCTGGGTTATGGCAAAACCTCAGTCCTGGAACCCTGTAGTCAATCCTAACAGTTACCTGCGACTAAAGAAAAGTGACCTGCAGATTCTTCTGTTCCCTGGGCAAATTCCACTTCCTCTTCTGTTGTCTCAGGCTTTTGAATGCTGTAACAGAACACCCAGCATTTCCTGCTTTTAAAAAGAAACGTTGATGGAGGCTGGCAAATTACTGCTCTCAGCTGGATGAGGGCTGAAATCCTGGACAGCCGAGCTGCACACCTGTGTCTGTAATTATGAGCTGAGCGAGGGGGACAGGAGAGCTGAGCCCCGGCCAGATGCGGCCAGCGCAGGGCTGAGGGCCCGGGGTGCAACAAGGGGCCTGCATTTAATCTTTTTCCATTCACCCAACCTGCACCTCCACCTCCACCCTCCACTCCTTACCTCGATGTTCCATTTCTGGTCTACGTTTCTTCTCCCCTCGCATTTCTCATCCGTCTTCCCACAACAGCAGCACCAGGTGTCTAGTAAGGATCAAAATAAAACTCCAAGGCATCCACACAGCAAGCAGCGGTGCTTGACTTCTTCCCTTGGGCGCTGGGATCTGTGTCATTCTGAGAACTTGACAGAAGATTCCAAGAATCTCCTCCAGAGAGAGTGCCGACGGGACTCGGAAAAGGGCATGATGTTCTCCAGGCCTACCAGACTCTTCAGGGAGCCCTTTTAATTTTGAAGTCAGGTGTAAGTACTTTTACCTAGCAAATCATCTGATCTCTTAGACCTACAATGTGGCTATTTATTTTCTTTCTTTTGTAGTACTAGGGATCAAACCGGGGCCTCATGCATGTCAGGCAAGTGCTGTACCACTGAGCTATACTCTCCAGCACCATGGCTAAATTACAATTTAAATGAACAAATGTCACATGAAATTAATTTTTCAGTCACACTATTCATACTTCAAGTGCTCAATAGCCTTATGTGGCTACTGAGATAGAATAGAAGAAATAAAATATAAGTAGAAAGGAGACAAGGAAATCATAACTACAAAATTGTATGTTTAAGACTGAACTTCTGGGAGCTAGTTGAAGTTATCCAAGGAGATCCACATCATCCTTCCCTTGGTTAAATTTAGGCTCCCTTTCTTCCAGATCTGTCAGTGCAGTTACAAACAATGGTGCCATTCCTGCTTCCATCTTCCTAAGAGAGGTGGAAAATAAAATAACAAAAACCCAGCAGATCTCTGGTGCTCGAGGCGAGAGCACATGTGTGTTGGATCTCCTAGCCTGAGCTTTCGGGCTATTCCCACCTCATTACGGGTTTATAAATCTGTCATAAGCATAGGTAAGATCAGAGTGAGTTCTGGGACAGGCATGTGTGTGGAGAGCCCCTGAGATGACTCTGCTCCCTGTCAATCATTCTTCTCAAGCACACCTGGAGATTCAGGGAGTGGCACATAAGAGAAGATGCCTGGCCTTCAGCTCCCCAAAGCCTGATTTATCTGTGCTTCTGTTGCTCTGTTGCTGTTGCTACTTTTGCATGTTTTGACCTTTGTACTTTTCTTTCACCCTGACACTTTAATTTTGGCCTGTGCCTTATCTTAAGGTGACACAGACTTGCCCTGAGCACACCTTCCTGTGATCTTCAGTAAATGTAGCTGAGTTCCACTGGCTCCCAGCTGTACACGTGGCAATTCTTCCCTCATCCTATACAAGAGCCCGGACTTTTATATTGGCCCACTCCCTGGCAGCACCATCTCTTCCAAAATTCCTCAGAACACTGAAAGTCCATAAAGTGGCTTAACTGAGAAAGTAAAGAGCAGGAACCTGATCTTAAGATAAAGGAATAGGTTTAGAGAATACAAAGAACGTTTAAATCATCTTAGGGAAAAAATAAAACTGGGCCCATGGCTGTAGCACAGGCCAGTACCCTGTGTGTGTGCGTTTGTGTGTGCAAGTGTGCGTGTGTGCGTGTGTGTGAGTGCACGCGCGCGTGTGTGTGGGGGGGGTCCCCCCAGGGTTTTTACCCCGAGAGAGAAGCATCAATGTTCCCTGTCCCAAGAGTAATGCGTCTCACTGTCTGAACGTCTTCACTCCACTCTCAAGTGTGTACTTAAGTTTCCGCCCAATAAACTTTCCCGCGCGTGTTATGCATACTGAAAAGTCTTTTCCTGTGATGGAGCCAGCAAAGCTGTAGTCGTATCCTCTGGGAAGGGAGGGTTAGGAACCTTCTCAGTCTCTGTCTGGCGACAGCCGCCATGTTGGACGCTGCAGATATAGAATGTTTCCACTACAGTGGAAAGTTCTGCTGGCCAGTACCAACTTGTACACCAATCTTACTGTCCTAATGCTGGGGCAGACCTTAAAGGAGAAGCTAAAAGACATTGTTAAGAGTCAGGCAGCTATAAACCCTCCAAGCAGCCCACTTAACGCTTTTTGGAAACCTCTTATTCAATGATCCTATCTTCTGCTTCCTCCTCTCTAAGGGTAATCTAAGCTGTGGGAGTGAAATAGGGGATCGGAGAATTATCCAGGCCCTGAGAGTGTGGCATCTGGGTCATCCATCATCCTGTCTTTGTTGGCACTGGGATATTGGCTCTGTCCTATTGATTTCCTGGGCTATCTGGAGCTACCCACGTGCATGCCCCAGCCCATTTGCACTGGCATAGCGGTTTGATTTCACCCAACCTAATATAGGAGGCAGGGCGTGGCAAAGGTGACTGGGGAAATGATCAGAATCTGTCAATTACAAGATTTCAGGACAGCCCCAAATAATTCTCAGGACCCCATATGTGGAACTTCTTGAGTGCTCCTGGGAGATGTAGACGACATAAAAGAAGACTGGATGCCACAAAAGTCCATGCTGTTTTTCTCAGCTGCTGTGTGTAGTTTTACCCCCCTTTTCTCTTGTTTCCCCAAGTTTGCTCTGCAGAGCTGATTTCTTCCATACCCATTCACCCTGCAGTTTTCGAATAAAAATTTTGGCACCATTTTTGGCTTGTCTTGTCCAGTTCTTTGTTTGAGGCAAGAAGGACCTGGAATGCTTTTGATTGGCGAGCCATTTCTAAAGGAAAGACCCGATAACCAACTGGCCAGCCCTGATGCCCACCAGCCCTCTGTGGAGAACAAAGGAACCTTGAGATGCTCTTGCAGGCCACACTGCATTTCGGGCATCCTCAGACGATCCTGTCTGCTCCTGTCCAGCCACAGCTGCCTCTGTTCTAATTCTCTCCACGCTGATCTGTGGTTTCCTGTCCTCTTTTTCCTACTCTCTGCATCCATCTAGCTCAGGATGGTGAACTCCCGTGCCAATTCTTCAGGGGCAGAAAGCTCAACTCTCTAGTCACTGATCCTTAAATCTTTTCTTTTGGTGAAATCCTCATCTCCTTTTGGGGTAGAAAATATCTCCTCTTCATCCTTCCCCTTTCAGTGGTTTATGCAGAGACCTGGAAACTTCTTGAAAAAGGCTAAATAGAAAATGTTTTAGGCTTTGTAGACTATAAGTCTCTGCCAAATACTCAACGGTGCTGTTCTAAATGTGAGCGCAGCCAGAGAACAAATAGATGTGGCTGTGTTTCAAAACCAAACTTTGTTTACACAAAACTTCACCCCTGCAGGCTGTAGGTTGCTGACCGCTGGCTTATAGTATAAGTTTAAACACTAGGTCCCCTTATTTTTGACCCCTAGTATTTAGAAACAAGCTTTTAGACCTAAAAAAGGAAAAGTTATTGACGTGCCTGCCTCGTGAAAGTTAGCTGTATCTGCTATAGATTTTTCAAGTCTACTCAAACACCAAGAATTTCCTTCTTTCAGGTAAACCAGAGGCACCAGAAAGGGAAGGCACGCAGGGTCTCCATGGATACTGACTGGCAAGAAAAGGATACAGGTAAAGGGCTTCAAATATACTTAAAATAATATTTCTCAACTACAGTTGCAAAACTGACTAGCAATTCTTACAAAACATTGGATTCATGCCCATCTTGTTATTCTTCACCTCTAGGGTCAATGCTGTGGTGTCCTTTGAGCAAGAAGACCAAGGCCCCTGCACTCCTAACCCTACTGAGTTGAAACGCACCCCCCCTTTTATGAGCACCTTGCAGCACCTGATGAGTGCAGTCGGCTCAGGGGGTTGGTACATGGACATAACACATCTCAATGCTTTTCGTTCCTCTTCCTCTTCCCTCCTCTCGCTCCCTCTGACCCTAGATCCCCTTCTCCTTTCCATTTGCAAAAGCTCTTTCTCCTTTTCTACTGTCTATCTTTTATTTTGCTCTTTAAATTTATACTTTGGGTTTCTCATAAAAGAGAAACTACATGATATTTAAGCTTGTGTGTTTGATGTGTATCGCTTAACATTATAGTCTCAAAATACATTCATTGTTCTGCAAATGAATGTATCCTTCTTTGTGTATCCTTCTATATTATTCTTCATGGCAGAATAATTCTCTATTGGGCTGGGGTTTAGCTCAGTGGTTCCACCGCCTGCCTCACAAGCTCAAGGTCCCGAGTTCAATTCCCGGTATGAAAACAAAAAAAAAAACCTAAAAAAAAAAGAATAATACTCTATTGTGTATGTATACCACATTTTCTCTGTGCATTCATCTGTTGATGGGCATAGAGGCCACTTCCAAGATTTAGCTATTACAAATTATGCTGCTATAAACATGGGTATGAGGGGCCAGGGATTTAGCTCAGTGTTTCTGGCGCCTGCCTCGCAAGCACAAGGTCCCGAGTTCGATCCCTGGTACCAAAAAAAAA
>NW_004624734.1:40729430-40768699 GCF_000247695.1 Heterocephalus glaber | reverse complement strand
AAATAAATAAATAAATAAATAAATAAATAAATAAACGTGGGTGTGCATGTATCAATGTAGCATGAAGTCTTTAGCTTTTTTAGGAAGATACATAGAAGAGGAACAGCTAGATAGAATAGAATTTCTAATTTTAGTTTTGTTTTAAATTTTTTAATTACATTTATTAGTACATGCGTGCAGCACATCATGTTTATATTCCTTTCGGGAAATTGGTACATCTTAATTGGTACAACACATCTTAAACTCTGTTTTCATTCTCTTTCCCTTCCATCTTCTTCCCTCCCCCTCCGCCATCACTGGTTCCCTTTCCCTTTTGTTTTGCATGTACATATTTGCAGTACATGATGTTTATATTCCTTGTGGGAAGCTGGTAAATCCACATAACACAGCCCGATTGTTTTCATCCCTTACCCTTTCCCTCCCTCCATCTCCTGACCTGCTTCCCCTCTGAGGAAGATCTATCTCCCTACTTCCTATTTTCTTTTGTTTTTTCTTTATTTTTACTCTGAGTTTGTTATATAAGGGAAACCATGTGATAGTTAAACTTGTACATCTGATTTATTTCACTTAACATTATGGTCTCCAGGTGCATCCATCTTCCTACAAATGACTCCAGTTTATCTTTATGCCAAAGTAGTACTCCTTGTGTATAAATACCACCTTTTCTTTATCCATTCATCTGTTGATGGACATGTAGGCCACTTCTAAGATTTAGCTATTATGAATTGTGCTGGGTATCCAAGTATCACTTAATACGATGTCTTTAACTTTAGCTAGATAGAGTCCCTGGGTTGAATGGAATTTCTAGTTGTAGTTTTCTGAGAAATCTCCATACTGATTTCCATAGTGGTTGCACCAGTTCACAGTCCCGCTCACAATGTAGAAGGGTGACTCCCCCTCCCCCAGCCTTTCCAGCGTTTGTTACTGGTTGGTTTCCTGATGATGGCTATTCTTTCTGGAGTAAGATGGAATCTTTCTCTCTTTTTTTTTGGTACCAGGGATCAAACTTGGGTCCTTTCGCTTGCGAGGCAGGTGGCAGAACCACTGAGCTAAATCCCCGGCCCAGGAATCTCATTTTTGTTTTAATTTGCATTGCTTTAATGGCCAGCTGTATTGAACATTTCTTCAGGCACTTACTGGCCATTTGTACTTCTGCTGAGAAGTGTCTTTTCATTTCAGTGGCCATTTTTTTGACTGGGGCGTTTACTTTGGGGGATGTGGATTGTTTGAGCCCCTCTCCCTTTTTGCTCATTACTGAGAATTGAACACAGCAACTCAAGGGTGCAGGCGAGGGCTTGGCCACCTAGCTACAGCCCGGCCCCTTTACAATTTCATTGTGAGGCAGGGTCTCACTAAGTTCCCCAGGCTGGGCTCAAACTTGGGACCTCACGCTTCAGCCTCCTGCGTAGCTGTCATTACAGGCATGTGCCCCAGGACAGTTTCTTATTCCATTCTTAGGACAAAATGCAGATTTTTCCCAAGGAAGAGATTTAAAAATCCTCAACTTCTTCTTAAAACCATATGACAGAAAGGTAGGGCCAGATCCTTGGGAATTAAGTTATAAAGCAATGGTCTTTCTCCCTCTCTCTCTCTCTCTCCTTTGTCTTTCTTTCTTTCTTTTAAATTGGTGATTGAACCCAAGTCCTTCAGACATCCCTGACCTTTTGCCTTTTCTTAGTTTTTCTTTTGAGACACTTTCTTGCTAAATGGGCCAGATTGAGCTTGAAATTATGATCTTCCTGCCTCAGCCTCCCAGAATGCTGGGATTACAGGAGTGCATCACTGAAGTTTGCTGTAAGGCAAGTTCTAAACTGGGAGCACACATGGGGATTTAGCTCAGTGGTTCTGCCACCTGCCTCGCAAGCGCGAGGTCCTGAGTTCGATCCCCGGTACCAAAACCAATAAAAATAAAAAATAAAAATAAACTGGGAGCACACAGTGACCCTTTGGAAGAACACTGCTTGTACACTTTACAAGAGAAAAGAATGCAGTGGGAAGAGCTAAAACCAAATCCACCCTCTTCCTCTGTGCTTCAAGTTGCTCTCTCTCACAAGTGATAGAAACAACTCACACTGGCTGAGGCAAGGGGATCTGTCAGTTCAGAGGCTCTGCAGTGGGGAGCTAAATGCGGCTGGTCAGCAGGGCCGCTGGGCTCCCGACAGCTGGAACCAGGCTCTGAGCGCATCCACATGCTTTCCCAGGCCTTCCTCCTCTGTGCTGCTGACGCCTCCCAAGCCCCAAGCCCTCTGCCCCTGCTGAGACAGATTTCTTTTTCCACTTCCAGTTTTTAAAATCCCAGGGAAGGACCCAGGTGGCCTTTCCAGGACCATGCTGCCCTTGGTCTCACTATGCAGCCCAGGCTGGCCTCAAACTCGCAGCAATCCTCCCACCTCAGCCTCCCAAGTGCTCAGATCACAGCGAGCAACCACATCCTGCTTTAAGCTGTGTTCCAGGATTGCTGTTTTGCACGTCCCCAAGTCCTCACCCAAGTGCCGTGAGCCCGCCCTGCTGGCAGTGCAGCTTCTGTCACGCTCTGTTTCTTCTCGTGGCCACTGAGCTGGCCTAATGCGGCCCCTCTGGCAGGCCTGGTGTCCCCGGGGCTGGGGATCTAATGTCAGTGGGGCACGATTCACTTCACATTGAAGATGGATATTAAGTCTTTTCACTCTGGGTCTTGTCAAAAAAAACAAATCTGCCTGCTATCAAAGGCACAGAAAATGCCCCTTCCCATCAGAGCAGCTGTCTCCGTTCACTGGGACGGAAGGGACTGTCTGTCCCCAAGCCTCAGAGGTGGCTTCTTCAAGGTCAATTCCAAAGATCTTTTCTCCAATGTAATCCAAAGAGGATTAAGTTAACATCTGACCTTTAGAGACTTTATCTTTGGGGAGGCAAGTTAATTTAAAAATTAAAAGGCTGCTTTTGAAAAATATGTAGACCAAAGCCTGAGGAAAACGTGAACGCACTGCTCCAAGCAGCAATTATATCAATAGAGAATTTCAGAGCACCAACTGGAGCTGTTACCACAGGCCTGTGCTCAGAGCAGGGGTCCTGGACTCAAACAGGAAGTGGGTTCCAACACTGCCACTGCCACTTTTTAGCTCCCTGGCTTTGGGCAAGTGTCTTGCTTTCTCTGAGCTCTTGTTTTATTTCTAAAATAGAGATAATAATAGAACCATAAACAGGGTGGTTGGAAGGACTCAGTGAGACGCACAGGTAAAGCTCTGTTACTTAGGCTCACTGCAAATATCACTGTGGCTGATTTTGTTTTGTGTGTGTGTGGTACTGGGGATTGAACCCAGGGCCTTTACACTGAGTTACAGCTCCAGCACCCTTTTGAATTCTATTTTTGTCATTGTTTTGAGACAGAGGCTCACTAAAGCTCCAAGACTGGGCTTGAGTATGCAATCTTCCTGCCACAGCCTTCCAGAATGCTGAGATTTCAGGCATGGGCCACCATCTCCAACTACTGTGCACAGTTTCAAGTTTAACAGTTTTTGAAATTTTGGGCTAGGGTATAGCCTATTGGTAGAGAACATTCTTGGCACATGTGAAGCTCTGGGTTCAGTCCTTAGTACCGAAAAAAATTAAACTTAGCCTTATGTGTTTGTCCCAGCATGTGACAATAGAACAGGATCTCCTGGCGAGTGGCTGGTTTCACTAGGCCCTGGGTCGGAGAGACTGCTAGGCTGTGAGGTGGCCCAGCTTTGGACCAGATGTCACCTAGCCTCATTACTAATATTGATTTTCGGTGCCTGCGCCCCTCTGTCACTGCTGATCCCACTGTGAAGAGATAGGTAACCTGAGAACAGGGACGGCCGTGTTGCCCTGAGAATCCCCACCCTTTAAATCCTCACATACTTTTCAGCACAAGGAGACTGCTGAATGCTTTCTTGTCTTTGCATTAGTTTCCCTTCATTTTTAAACTGGTAGCAGTGGGGCTGAACCCAGGGCCTGCTGTGAGCTCTGGCCCAGCTCTAGCCTTCTCCCTTGTGTGAGACACGGTTGAAGTCGCCACTTCTGGTTTTTTGTTTTTTGTTTTGTTTGTTTGTTTGTTTGTTTTTGAGGCAGGGTCTCCCTTTGCAGTGCAGGCTGGCCCTGAACTCACTATGTAGCCCCGGCTGGCCTCAAACTCACAGCGATCCTCCCGCCTCAGCCTCCCGAGTGCTGGGATTACAGGCGTGCGCCACCACGCCCGGCTAAAGTCGCCTCTTCTGCATGTGCACAAGTATCATAAAGTCGGGGGACTTGAGCTGACCTGAAAATAAGATCACAGCCTGGGGAAAGGACTTTAGTCTGATTTCCGGTTCCTCTACCCTTGGCAACTCAAGCCCAGCTCACTGGGTCACAGCTTTGATCTCAGTTCTTAGAGTTGCAGAAACCTTTGCCACACCCTAGACCTGCTGAATCAGAAGCTGCTGGAGGCACACAGCTGGGAGCTGCGAGTTGGAATTACCTGGAAAGTCTGAGAAACCACTGATGCCTGGATCCACCCACAGAGCCCCTGATGAGGACGCCTTCCCCCGAGGGGGCTGAAATGTGTGGCTGAGGTTAAAACTTGTGCTTCAAGGGCCTTCTTTCCTTATCACTACACAATTTTTCTTTTCTCTTAAAATAAAAGTCTCTCGAGCTACAGCTGAAGGTTCATTTCACATTTTTGTATCATGGCAGACAACCGTTTTCTAGATAATGCTCCACGATTTGAAGATCCACTTTGAGTTTCACAAATAATTTTTATGAATTTCTTGTGAAAATCTGCCAAGGTCTCCACGTCTTTCTTTTATTGGGAAGCCCAGAACCACAGAAGGGACTTCTGAGTTCCTCCAAGGAAAAGGTACTTTTATAAATAAAGTCTGACATTTGAATGGCAGGGGTGGCTTTGACAGCCAGCAGGTTTTCTCGGGTCCATAAGCAGACAACCTTAATCTGTTTTCCGCTTTCCTAATTGGACCGCTAGATGTGTTGCCATTTAACCAAACGCAAGTTAATAAGCTTTCTTGCATCTGTAATCCATGGATGGCTAAACAGATAAACCTACACCACACTTTAAAGCAGTTCAACATTCACTACATTTGGCTGATGTTAAGAGCACAAAATCAACTGCGCCTTAGACCTTAGAGACCAGAGATCTCCAAACCTGACTACTCTGCTTATAAAAATCACCTGGGCTGCTTACTAAACTTATAAAGATGTCTGGGCAAAGGTATTTGTGGGTTTTTTTGTTTGTTTGGCTTTGTTTCTTTGAAACAAGGTCTCACTATGTAGTTCAGGCTGACTTTGAACTTACTATGTAGCCCATGGCAACCTTCCAGCCTCAGCCTCCTGAGATTATAGGATGCGCCACCATGCCCGGCCTTTGTGGTTTTAAAAATTAGATTGGTCCTTCTCAAACTCTAAAGTCAAGGAGAGGGGCCTTACTGAAAAGGAAGAGTTCCTTTCACTACACCTGGGTATGCCCAAGAGTGTTGGAGTCCAAGGATCTCAAGGTGATTTTGGGGTGCCGCTACTTCATTTTGAGTGTCAGGGCCCTGGACAATTTCCATGATTAGCTAGTTTGGGAACCAGAACTATAGGTATCTTCAGCGTCGCCTGGAGGCTAAGAGAGCTCCTCTGCACTTGGTGTTCAGCAGCTCCAGGGACGTGGGTTTGAGCTGTCCAGATCGGTGGCGTGGCTCAGCTATAGAGCGAGGCCTCGGTTCTACCCCCAGCACTACAAAGACCAAAAGAAAAGCGGTACACAGATTATACAAAAGTGAGTGGGCAAACTCAGTTTTCAAATGATGGAACAAATCTGGCTAAAAAATATTTAATTCCCTTCATGCTCTGCCATTATGAGAGTGACATCTTAGTTCTTTTATTTCTCTCGTGACCCATCTGTTCCTGCAAGCTCACCAGCACACACAAAGGCGGCAGGAACCATTGTTTTAAATGCATATTAATTTAGCTGATGTATCTGGAGCACTGTGATAAATTAATCATGACGTTTGGTCTGATTCACGATCATATTGTAGCCCAATTTACACTTTGCATGTGCAGGGCTGAAATGCGATGCAGTAAAATGGCGCACATGGCACAGATTTTTCTCTCTACTGAGCTGTGGAGGAGGAGCACGGGCCTCCGCTTTGAGCACCTGACTGGGCCCATAGGGGCTGAACGTCCAAGACAGCTCTGCGCCCCGGACTCAGCACCAGGAAGGAAAGTCAGGTAAACTCAACACCCCCACCACCACCACCACCAGATGACAGAAGGGGAGCATGGGAGACCCAGCTCTGCCTGAGCGCTGACTTTGTGCAAAGTGGGTCATAGCCATGATTTCTGTGGGATAGACCTACTTTCAAACCCCAGATCAAGACCTGCTACCTGTTCTGTTTCACAGACACTGGGAAAGGCCAAGGTTCATTCATTCATTGAACCAGTGTTCATTAAGAGCCTAAGCTGGGTGTCCAACTCTTGACAAGACAGGAAGGAAGCTCGCCCCAGCGAAGCTTGCAAAAAGCAGGCTAAGTGGATAATTTGGATGGAGAGTGTGGACCTGACAATGGGCTGGTGCTCGTTTCCAGTAATAGACTCCTCCCTTTTGACTTGCAGAGAATACTGACACCTTGCTGGTCCTCCATATATGTGAATATATCACTGTGATTGCTCAGTCATTTCAAAGAAAAGGCATACCTGATGGAAGAACACATACTGAGAGAAAAGAAGGAAGTTCTACTCTTTTTTATGGACTAATCTAGTAGAAGTAGCTGTGGCCACTTACAAGACTCTGCAGAAACATGGGTCCCTGGCTGGTGCAGAAATCTGGCCAGGAGGCATCGAGGGACCCAGAGTCCCCATTTCCATTCCTGGGAAAGAGGAGTCAGAGGCAGAAATGCCAGCCTCTGGTACTCAATGCCACCATGACCATGGTCTACTAACCCTACCACTCATGCTTCGGGTTTTTGTTTGTTGTTTTCTTTTGTCTCGTTTGTTTGTTTTTGAGACAGGGTCCTGCTAAATTGCCCAGGCTGACTTCTAATTCTCATGATCGTCCTGCCACAGCCTCCTCCGTAGCTGAGACAGAGGTGCACACCACCACCCCTACTGTCCTATGGCCTTCTTAACGCTCTTTCTCCTACATGGTGCTCTTACTTCTCTCCTTACCTGATGTCAATCCTGTGCTCAAGTAGTGCATGTATGTGTCTCTGCCACAGGATCTGAGAGCTGCATTCAGTGATTCCCAAAGTATAACAGAAATTGTGAATCCACTTTAGATAGCTCAGAGGGCTAACCTGCATGTCTTTGCTCTCAGCTGCAGCTAAGGCAATTCAGTGTGGCACGCTAGCTCAGCATCTTACCAGCTACATATTTAGGAACATTTGGAAGTTAATGCCAGAATGCCACATAAGGCCAGAGTGAACAGTAGATGCACTGGAGTGCTCTCCCACACACTCATACACAAACTCACACGTTCACACTCATCCTTAATCAACTGTCATAAACTTGTACACAAGCACCCACTTTACAAACATGGGTTTACATATTGCCTTTTAATCCTTCTGTTATGTACATAGACTCTTGATTTTAAAAAATCCTTTGCATGAGTTTGGTAGCAGGCATCTGTGAACCTGCTACGGCAGGAGGTTGTCAAGTTCCAGGCTTCCCTAGACAACCTGGTGAGACCCTGTCTCAGAAAAGTAAAAAGTTTAAAAGGGCTGGAGTGCTACAATACCTAGTTCAGTGCCAGAATGCTCACCTGGCATGCACAAGGTCTTGGGTTTGATTCCCAGTACCATAATTTTTTAAACATGCACCATTGCTCTAACTTATGATTATGTTATACTTGGTCAAGATTATTTAAGGTAGTAAGCACATAGATGAACTTTAAATTTTTAAAAAATAGTTCTGCATCTACTTTAAAGTGTATTAAAATATAGCTTATCAAATCATCACATCACAGAAATTACTTCATATGCAAACAAGTTTTTAAAAAGTGAGTTGATAAAAAATAGAAGTTACTGCTGGGGATTTAGCTCAGTGGTTCTGCTGCCTGCCTCTCAAGCACAAGGTCCCAAGTTTGATACCCAGTACCAAAAAACCCCCAAATTATTTATAATACATATGGTTTTTGATTCAATAAAAATAACATAGGTGCTAAAGAATGCCTGAAAATTCACAGATGATCCAGGAGGGCCCAAAAAACCAGACAAGGCACCAGCAGAGAGAGACCCCTCCACAAAGCACTTGTGCCAGAAATCTCATCTGCCTTCAGAAGCATACGAGTGAAAACGAGTGCCCAGAGCTTCAGAAAGAAGTGTATCTTCCTGCAACGAAGGAAAATCCTGCCATATGGTTTATCAACAGAACACTTCCTGGCTCCCCGGCCATCTGTGTTTAATGTGATTCTGGCTTCAGAGCTTCACAGCTTACAGGAACGAGGAACACACCAAAAATCCTCCAGCCACAGCAAAAATGTTGCTCCAGAAAATCACCCAGATTCGAAAGCCCTGCTTGAAAAGCTCCATACAAATCATGAGCTATAGGGCCAGGGATGTAGCTCAGTGGTGCCCCACCTGCCTGGCAAATGCAAGGCCTTGAGTTTGTTCCCCAGTTCTGAAAAAATAAAAAACAACAAAAAACAAATAATGAGCTATGTATCACTTCTCTTTAATAGTCTACCTCAGAAGCCCATGAAACAAAACTAGATATGGTGGCACATGCCTGGATGTGGTGGCACATGCCAGTAGTGCCAGCTCACTGGGAGGCTGAGACAGGAGGACCTTGAGTTCAACCCCAACCTGGACAATTTAGTAACTTAGTGACACCCTATCTCAAAAAAAAAAAAAAAAAAAAAAAGGCTGAGGATGTAGCTCAATGTGAAGGCCCTGGCTTCATTCTCTAGTCACAAACACACACACACACACACACACAGATTTGTTTTCTTTGATACTGGGGACAGACCCTTCTACAGCCTCAGAGCCACCCCAGCTCCTGGGCAGACCCGTAATCGCCCGGCACTTCTCGACAAGGCTTCCAGCCGCACGGGCAGACTGTACAGCGCTGCGGGCTTCCGGGGGAGCCATGCCAACTGCTCAGCGCCAACAGCCCCTGCACCCCGTCTGAGTCTCTGAGATGACACGAATGCCCCCACTCCACTGCCCTTGGGTGCCGTGCCAGTCCTACTGGAGGCCCGCAGCCGCCTCAGGAACTGAGAAGAAGCGCGAAACCCCGACAGGGGAAAGGCAGGGAGGCTTTGCCCAGGGCCCTGCACGGGGTGGGCACCGGCAGGCTCCCACCCTCAATGCAGCAGGCTCCACAGCAGAAGGGGGTCTCCAGGGAGGTTCCGGTCTTGGTTACTGTGTCTTGGAGACCAGGGCTCCGGGACCCTGGAGACGTGCTTTCCTCTGACTGTTACCCTCTGCCTCCTTGCCCCTGCTTTGTTTCCACTCATAAAAACATTTCCTCATTGCCTTTGCCCCTGCAAACTTTGTCTTGCATTCACACTTTGCCAACATGTAAACAGCATCATTAAATGTCGCCCACACGGAGGCGCCTTGGAGCACCTTCCGGCCTGTTCCCCAGGTGGACACAGGCGAAAAGACCGCGGCTCTCTTTCCCCAGCAGGGGGCAGCAAAGCTCGCTGGCCTCCTGAGCATGCCCCTGCGGCCTTTGAAGTCAGGGTTTTGAGAGTCAAGCTCCACTAGGTAACCTCTGTGTGACTTCAGCTGTCTCTGCCTCAGTTTCTTATCTGTAATAACATAAAAGAAGTGTGTCAGTGGGGGAGTGTATAAAATGAGACATTAAAAGTACTTAGCATGCATTTGATAAACATTAGCTGTTGCTTTTGTTACGGCTATTATTAAAAAGCAGAAAACGGTTGTTACAACTGAGTAGAATGTTAGAACTTGTATCTCCTGACTCCCCCCTACCCCATGCTCTTCAGACTTTTCGAGTACCTCCTTTGGCTGAAGGTAATGAAGATGTGCTGATGGGGTGGGGGTGGGGGGTGCTTTGAAATCAGTTGTTCTATATTCAGTTTCACACATCACACATAAATTAAACAGATTGGATGTGCTTTTTTTTCATACCGGGGATCGAACTCGGGACCTTGCGCTTGTGGGGCAGGCGCTGGAAACCACTGAGCTAAATCCCTAGCCCTGGATGTGCTTTTAAATATGCTATTCTTTAATATGGTCTTGTCTGTTGTAATATAGAATGTTTTAAATTATGCACTAGCTCAAATGTTTAGCTTTTCTCCCAAAAATGTTAAAGAAAAATCGATAGCTCAAAGAGATTCACCTTGATTCGGTCCCAGCACAGGGCTGGGGTGCACTTACCTAATACTTACATGACTGGAGACTCCTTCCAGAAAGATCAAATAGGCATTCATTACACTGTCAAATATTCAGAAAACTTGATCTTGTGGAAGCCATGCAGCAGGTGCCATAGAGGACTCCCGCACGTGACCCTCTATGCTGAAAGTTGACATCTAACCACCTACTGATGTCGTCTGTCTGTAGCCCATATTTCTTGGCCTTCCCCAGCTGGTGAAGGGGTGACAGGTTCTCCTGGGAGCTCTCTCCACATTTCCTACAGATTGGGTTTGATGACAGCTGTGTATTTCCAAACTCCAGCTGGGCAAGGATAAGATCTTTCCCACGGGAGATTCTCCTGCCCTTATGAAACTCAGTGGATACAAAGAGCTTCTGGTGCCTCTTCTAGTACCATGAATGTAACGTCCACTTTCACCTCTGAGTCTTTACCATGCTTTCCCCTTCACCTGCCCTTCCTTCCCCCCCCACCCCCGCCTCACCACTGCTATTTGTGGAGTGAAAGCATCAATAGAGGGTGGATGTGGCTTAGCTTCACCTTGCAGAAACCTGGGTCATAAAAGGAGAAGAAAAATAGCTGTGTGGACAAGACATTTTCTTCTGGTCTAAGTCATATTCAGATGAGGAAAATGACCAAGTTGTGGCACAGCAAATCTGAGATGTTTTGAACTTCTTGGCAAACAGTTAATAGGCATCCAATAATATCAGTGACAGAGAAACTGATCAAGACTCATTCTCCATAGCAGAAGCTTTTTCATGGTGTGGTGAGGCTACCTGGGATATTAATGGTGGTCCTACAGCCACTTGAATTTGGGAGGCTGTTCGTTTGCAACTCCCATTCCAAAAGCTCCACCAATAGTGAAGCGGTTAGACTTGCTGCAAAAGAAACCAGCAATTTTATAAAACAGGGAGAAGTGTGGTATCAGGCAGAGTGTCAGAGGAAAGCAGCAGATGGTGTTCAGCTCCCTCACTCCACCGTTCTGCACCTTATGGTCTCTACAAAGAGGCAGGATGGATGAGCCTTACCTGCTCTGCTGCACTGAGGTCCTGGTACCCTGCAGACTGAAGGTCTCCTCCATGCCAGATTCTGCAGCAGAGGTCCCTGCATGGCACAGTAGTTAGGACTTGAGCATCAAGGACCTGGATTAGATGTTCTGGGCCTCTTACTCACTTGTGACCTTAAATAGTTTTCTTGCATAATCCTGTTTCCTCATCTGTAAAATGCAAATAAGGATAGTACCTACTTCTCTGGAGCGTTGTGATCAAGTAGGAGAAATTCTTTCACATAAAGCACTCAGAACAGTGCTGGGCATCCAGTATGTTTGCTGTGATACCCAAGTGACTGCACACAGATTGCAATGCACCTACAATCTCGTAATGTGTGCACACACCTTAAATCGGAGTGACAAACAGGGCTGCCTCCATTAGTAATGAAGCCTGTCTCACAGTACGCATGCTTCTCTTCTCAGATTGTCTATGGTTCTTTCAGGTCCCCACTTCTCAAACACATAAAACAGTGTTGCTGTTGAGGTAGGAAATATAATCAACTTCCGTTATTTCCATTTCAAGACAGCATTTGTGGAAGTCAGGTGATTTCATAGCATTTTGAATTATCTCATAAGCTGTGGCATATGATGGTGAAATTGAAACACCTATAAATTATTTCTTTTAAAGAACAGAAACCATGGTGATTGCTTATTAATTATACTTCGTAGCATCATGGTGTATTGTACAAGTATTGACCCTTTTTCAAAGTCATTTTTAAGAAAAGTGTTTTTTTCTTTGCCAGTGAAGCTATCTACCTTCCATGAGTGCTGGCTTCCCAACATGTGTACCAGCGTTTCCTGCTGCACCATAAACATTCTTTTGTACGTTTTTTAGGGAACACCCAGGAAATGGAAATAAGCAAGATCTGTACTTAGCAAAGTTTAGTCTTTTGGATTTTAAAAACAAATTTATAGTTGGATAAAACAGACATCTTTTGTTTTGTGTTTATTAGTCAAAGGAGGTATAGAATACATTATGATATTGGAAAGTGGGCTGGGTCATAATGAATAATCCAATCCAATTTCTAATTTTATTGACTTGTAAATTTAGTGAGTGAAACTTTATCATAATCTTGAGAACTGTTGGGCAGAAGAGTCTAGGAATTTACAGGTGGGGGGAAGTATTTTTACTTCTTTCTGTTATGAAAGAGACGTCCTTTGCACTGCCTGTGTTCGTGACAGAGTCCCCTCCTCACAGAATCTGCTGCCCACTGTCTCCAAGCCCTAGGGGGCTGCGTGCCCCTTGTCAGAAAATTACAAAGGAAACAGATTTCATAATGTTTTCTCCTAATTGTTTTATTTGCATCTTTATTTTTGGCAGGGTCACAAAGAAACTCAAAGACCAAAGCACATGTGATGGGAGAAAATCCACTTCTTTAGTAAGGTTTGAGATGTTTTTGTTGTTAGTCTATCTGGGCATAGAAGTAGATATTGGGTGGGGGTTAGGATTTTCAGATGTTGAAGACCATAAAGCATTTAGCTTAGCCTTTAAATACGTGCATGTCTTTGTTACACGATAACTGTACTTTGTTACATGGTAACTCTTTATCATGATGATTTAACAATGAAAGCAAGAAATCATTTCAGTTTGAAGCAGCATTTCAAGTCCTTGTTTTAAATTCACCCCCTCTTTCTGCCCATCCCCAGAGTAGTCAGTGATGTGCTCCCCAGGTTTGTCACTGACAGCACCAAGTCACCTACAGCAGCTTCCCTCATGACAACATCTTTTCTTTAGGTGATGTGTATTTTAGGGTTTTAGCAACAAAAAAGATTATCAACATTATTGGAAAATTTAACTGCTTATGGAGTTGCTGTTAAAGCTGGATTCTGAGTAAGTCTTTGGAAATTTTCATTTATTCTTTTTTATATTCTTTTCCATAGATGAAAAATATAAATTAATATTTTTACAATTTTCAACTATTAATGACATTATGACTTTTACACTACAGCCCCCAAATAGAAACATTTTACAATGGCCTTGATCTATTTTCTGGCTTCTGCTCTCTTTTTACTGGGTCTTCAGAGGCAAACACACTCCTGTCTGTCAGCCTGCATGATATATCGTCCTCACAGGGTCCAAACACATTCTCAGATATGTTCTCTTTCTCTGCCACAGACCCCATGCCACACCCCTTACCTGGACCCCTCTTTTCCTCTCTGCACCCCTGCACCAGACACAGAAGGTGACTCTCCTTGCCTACCAGTTCTGCCTGCTCCCCAAGTCTGAACCACGTGGCCCCCACCTACCTGTTGAAGTCCTGGGCATCTCCATGGCTAAGAGTCACTGTTTCTTCTGAGCTCTCCATATCAGGGATTTCCCCCAGCGCATCTCAGTGCATTGTCTCGGGCAATGCCCACCACAGTGGCAAGCACCACTACACCCTTCCCAGATGGAGTCTAAGTCAGAGCATTGCCCCAGGTCACCCTGCTAGCATGTGGGATGGAGTCAGGACTGAAACTCAGGCCTGTGGAGCCCATGCTCAAGCTGCTAGGCCCCAGCTGCTTTGTTCCTTGCTCAAGAGCTACGAACTGTAGAGCTGGCCTCTTGCCCCAATCAGTTCTCACAGATCACTTCACAGGACCAGAGAGGGAAGACTATTTTAAGTTCACCATACCCTTTCCTGCACCTCACTAGGCTCTTTGTTAAATTTGCCGATGGGATAATTAGCGACTGGCTGTAAGCTCAGTAGAGGTTCAGAGACCTTGAGGTGGTACAGAAAGCTTCCCGGGAAGGTGGAGGTCCACCTGGGCTTAGAAAGCCCGGTGGATTCTTCGAGTCCACTGCCGGTGTGGTGATAATCTAAGTGCAGTCTAGGCAGGAGGAAGGACCAAGGCCTGCACGGGGAGCTATGAGAAAAGCCATGCTTAGGGGACATGGTGACTTAATATGCTTGGAGGAAGGATATGAGATTGGATCTATAAAATGGGCTTTGTGGATTACCGGAGGATTCGATCGCCAGCCGGGCAATGTCGGCCTCACGCGTGCGGGTGCTTCAGACATTCTGTAATGTGGTGCTCCTTATTGTTATCTATCCTGATTTGTGGGGATCAAGTTCTTTTTTAATAGTGTATACTATTCCACTGTATATCACAAGTTACTTATCCTAATATGAGTGAACATTTAAGGTTCTCCCTAGATGCTTACTATTACAAATTTGGCTGATAGGATATTCTTGCATGTGTTTCTTGTTACACGTGTATAATTTCCCCTTGCACGTATGGCTAGTAGCTAGGTCAAATGACACACATGTCTTCAACTTATTTGATAAGGTCAGGTTATTTTCCCAAGTGGTTGCAAAAATTTACACTCCCACCGGTAGAGGGGAAGATTCTGTCCTTTCTCTTTCTTGTCAGCACTGGGTTTGGTCTTAAACTTTTGTCAATGTATTGTCAAATGTTATCTCAGATTTTTATTCCTTTATAGTTTTTTGTTGTGTTTTTTTTTGGTACGGGGGATTGAACTCAGGACCTTGTGCTTTCGAGGCAGGCGAGTGCCACTGAGCTAAATCCCTGGCCTCCTGTGTAGTATGTTGAAATTAGGCATTCTTGGTTTTTGTTTTTTCTTCCATAGTTTGTGCTTTTAGTGTCTTCAGAAATAGTTCCCATCATCAGATTATAAAGATAGTCAATTTCCAAAAGCTTTATAGTTTTGCCTTTCACACTTAATTAAGTCCCTAATCCCCCTGGAATCTCCACTTAGACGTATGTTTGAAAATGCTCTTTCCTCCCATACCATCTGCATTGTTTGGTAAACTGTTAAAAGTGACAAAGCCTGGAATAATCTCTGTGGAATGATTAAGTTACTAATTCCATCTTTTTAACGGTCACAGAACCACTTAGGTTTTAAATTTTAGTCTTGAATCAGTTTTATGATTTACATTTTTTTCTTAGAATCTGTCCATTTTGCCAACATTTTCCAACCTATTCACCTACACGTAGTCAGAGTGTTCTCATCATGATTTTAAATCTTTGTAGCATTTATAGTTGTTTCCTTTTTATTTTTGATATTGCTTTCATGCATCCTCTGAGTTTTCACTCAGTTTTTGTAATTTGTATTTGTAATTTATATGTCTTTTCAAATAGCTGACTTTTAGCCTTGTTGATTCTCTTTATTTTCTACTTGCCTATTTCAATAATTTATGCTTTAAAAAATTTTTATGTTCTTATTTTTATTACTTTCTTCCCTTTCTTTCTATCCTGTTTTTCTTTTTCTAATTTCTCATATTTAACTTTTCCTTTTTTCTAGCATATATAAAAGTATGAATTTTTCTATCATTATTAGTTTACTTTATCTCATAACTTTTCATCTCCATTTTGTCATCCCCTTCCAAGTTTTGTTATTTTTCTTATTTAACCCATGAATTAAGCGTGTTTCTGTCTTATTCTTGAATTCATAGTTTTAATTAAATTTCTCTCAATTTTCATGATATGCAGTTATTCAGATCACCTTAGACATTTCAACCAATTTTAATTTCAGCATTTCCGATTCTCTCACTCACTTCACCTAAAATTCAGACTGATGTGTAAAAGTTAATAAAAACTTGCTAAGCAGGTAAACCTAACAAGCTTATTAATTTGTGGTTTAAATTCTCTTCACTGTTCCATTTTTTGAGTCAATCAGAACAAAAAGCACACATGATAGCAGAACACATTGGCACATCAGAGTACAGTTGTTATTTTTTAAAATATCTTTCTTAAAACTGTGAATTTATTCATACAAAAAAAAAAGGAACTGTACTGCCTTCTTCAACCAATGGAGTCACTCCTGTACCTCAGAATTATGGCCTGCAGATTAGCAGGGTCCACATCACCTGGAAATTTATTAGAAATGCAGATTTCCATGTCCATATGGACACACCTTCGTCTGAATCTTTAACAAGATCCCCGGGTAGCTGGTATGCACGTCTGAAGCCTGAGAAACATTGCTGTCCAATACTCAGTACCAAAGTGTAGAAGTTCCGGAATTAAGTAACAACTCTGAATTTGGATGAGAACTGTTGATTAAAGAAACTCAAGGTGCTGGGAAGACCTAAAGCACCAGCTGAAGGGAGCTCTTGCTGCGCTCAAGCTTGTCTACACACTTGTATTTCCTGAACTCTGGGTGGCTGAGGCTTGAGCAGGGGATCCCGAGTTCAAATCCAGCCTGGGAAATTTACCAGTGTAATAAGACTCTGTCTCAGAAATAAAAAGGGCTAGGAATGGGGGGCCGGGGATTTAGCTCAGTGGTTCCGCCACCTGCCTTGCAAGCACAAGGACCCGAGTTTGATCCCTGTTACCAACAAAAAAAGGGGCTAGAAATGTAGCTCAGTGCAAGGGTCCTGGGTTCAACCTTCAGTACCAGGAAAAAATAAATTCTTGTCTGGTGTACCCATTAGGCTTTCCGATGAGACGCCACCAATCACATAAGTTTCCTTTTCTTGCAATAGAGCTTTCTCTGAAACTGTCCCAAGCGTTGTACCACCTATGTCAAGACTTGGTGTGTCCCCTGGGAATTTGGACATGTGACTCAGTCATGCTTCAAGTGCACACCTTTTCCTCTCTCTCTCTCCCTCCCTCCCTCTCCCCCATGCTGAGCATTGAATCCAGGGCCTCACAAACCCTAAGCACACACTCTTCTGCTGAGCTGTGCCCTAGCCTCCCTTTCGTAATTCCAGTGTGTCTCAGTGATGTCCATGCTAAGGCGACTTGATGGTCACACAGGAAGCTGAGAACGGGCGAGGAAGGGAGAGGGCGACAGAAGGCTGGGGGTCTGTCAGGAAGCAGACAAGCTCCAAGCAATTTCCGGTTCTCCGCGTCCCTCCTTCCTAAATCCACACCTCCGTACCCTGCAAGTGAGCAGGTAGGAAAGAAAGCGAAAACAAGTAGAGAGTTTCCTTGGTCTGAGGCTGGAAGCGTCACTTGCCAGAGCGGGCCGCCTGACTTCCTGTGGAGTTTGTGTCAGCCTTGGCCTGGCTGCTGCAGGGTGAGACATTCAAGTCAGTAACAGAGTGTTTCCATTTCAGCTGCCCTTTCCGCCAGTGCTCAAGAAGCCAGTCACACAGCAAGCTCTTTAAATTGTGGGTCCAATTGATTGCTATAATCATCCTCACTCGAAGAAGAAAGACTGGTTCTTGGGTCTAAAGAAACACTATCTATGAATCAGTATTTTTTTTCATACGGTCAAGTATGATTTATTATCGACACATGGTAGAAAAAATGTTACAAGTATCCATTGATAAGTATCTTAAATCATGTGTAAAGACACTTAGCAAAAGTTTTTATTTTTTTGTGGGACCAAGCACTGCTAGATTTTTGTGCTTTCCAAATGTTAGCACAGTTAGCTTCGCCTTATCAATAATCAAACAACAATCTAGGTCCTGGTGGTTATGTCCACTTTTGGATTGTCCAGGTGATCAGGAACTCTTCTGTTCTGTTGCTTTCAGCTCTTGGTTATCTCTCCAAACAGGAAACACCCAAGAGGTTTCTGTTACCCTCTCCCCCAAAGAAATGAGCACCAAACCAATGGCAGTTTATTGGTACAATTACAAGCAAGTATCTTGACCAAGTAAATTTTGTAGCCATCAAAACAGTAGCTTAAGCTGTGCTACGTTTTTCTGCAGGTCTGACCATGTCCACCAATCCAGCACAAAACCAAAACTTATTTCATAATCAGAGCCCAGAAGAAAGCTGTTTTGGAGGGTTCTGGGTGTTGTACAGAGGTCTGTTTGCCCAGTCACCTGGTGGTGGTGGGCAGCTGCTTCCCAGTGGCCTGGTCACTGCGCCCTGCCACAGGATCTCACAGCCCCTGGAGTGCCTGTCCCCTGGCGTGCCTGTCCCCTGGCTCTCTGAATCAGCAATTTTGGGTTATAAACTTGTACCTGACTCTGACCCTATTGTGAGTTTAACCAAATTTCCCTTAATTTCCGTGGACCACAGATTATTCATTGTAGGAGGATTGGCTCCAAAATAATTAATTTTTCAAGTCAGAATTGCAATCGAGATTTCCTGACTTGAGTTCTGAGTGTACAGCTCAGAGGGAGAGTGCCTGCGGAAAAAGAAAAAGGAAAAATGATTTTCCTTACTGGAGGCCTAGCACATCCTGGAGTTCTGTGCTTCTAAAATCTTCCCATAATATTGGGTCTGACCCAGAGCTTTTCTCTCAACTTCGAGTGAGACAGGGGGACACTCTGCACTTTTTGCTCAGCATCAGAAGTTCTAATCTTTATCTTGCCGCAATGGCTCCTGGGAATCCAGTGACCAAGTTCCTGGAGAACAGCTTGGTGTTGGCAGAAACAGCAGCTCCTGACTTCTCGCAACTGGAGGATACTATAGGGAGTCGGACTCTGGATGGACTCTGCTGTCTATGTGCGAATGCTCACTCAACTATTTATTATCTAGCCTTGGATAACTTAATTAACTTTCTTCTGCCTCAGCTTCCGTACCTGTAAAATGAGGCTAACTCTGGGAATTACACATGTCTCAGTGTTCATGAGAATTTAATGAGACAGAACATACACAATGGTGTCTGGCTTGTTGGAAGCATTCAATTATAAGCTACATTTATGAAATCATTCACACTGACTATAAAATCCCACAAATCCTCCTTTTGGTATCTAGGTTATCTTACTTTTCTCCCTGTCTCACTGGTGGGGATTAAACTCAGGCTCTCATGCATGCTAGGCAAGCGCTCTACAACTAAGCCACACCTCCAGCTAGCCCTAGCTCAGCATATTTTTTAAAAAAGCAAATTTTTCCATGCACTTAACTGAAAACAGAATCAAACCAAACCATTTTTCAGTACTTCCTTGTGGTGGATATCTCACACATGTCAAGAATGCCAGAACCATTGATCTGGGTTTCTTTACCTGAACTCACTGCCAAAAGGAGGAAACAAATAGAATACGATTGACTCCCGGCTGCCTTTTCCTTTTAACAGAGGTTAGGATTTTTAATCCTTGCATTCAGAATCACACCTGTCAATCACCCTTTTTCTAATTAAATTTACCTGAAGTTCATTTTAAAGAAAATAATTTGTTCAGCCCAAAGTGGTTGCATATTTATGCTCCGATTAGTTAAGAACGCCACAAATGAACCCCTCCCCCTGAGCCTCTGTAAAGAAAGAAGCAGATTTCAGAGTAATTAGGCCCAGAAGTGCAGGTGTGTGAAACACCTGTTTCCTCCTTCCTTCTACGCCTACTGCCCGGGCCACCCTTCCTCAGTGGGTTAAAACAATTAACTTCCCCTATTGGGAGAAAACCCAAGAACTGCTGAGGGCAACAAGTCTCCTTTTCTCTCCTTTCTCAGATTAAACCAGAAAAATAAAAAGGTTCATGGGTGGTCTACATACAGGACAGGGAGAATAGATTTGCCTTTGGAAAAAAAAAAAAAAAGACAAAGCCAAGTGACAAGGAAGACATTGTCTCCCTCTGGCAAACTCAGGGGGTTGCTTAAGTTTGAATTCCGTGTTTGTTTAGTGAGTGTGATTGCAGTGCTGTTCAGGAGCATGAAGGATAAAGCCTATTTTAAGGGATGTTTATGTGGAGAAATAAAGCAATTGGGAATGGTGATTTTGCCTGACCTGCCTTTTGTGAATGTCTGCAAATTTATATTAAATCTCAACAAAAGAGTCCTCCACAAGGGGAAATTGTGGAAATTTGGGGGTTTTAAAAATGGAATAGTTTATAACGAGGAAATCAAGACACTGTTTTGTTTTTCTAAAAAGTTTCAATGTGGCAATTTGATTCCCTTTTGGCTTTTACATTTTGTGTATCAGTTTGTTTCCTTGAGTCCCATTAAAATAGCTACTGTTGAATGCTATTTGGCATAACTAGAAAAGATCAGGAGGCCAATTTTTTTTTAATAATTTTTTTATTTTCTTTCTATTCAAAGCACTAATTTAGGCATCTTTGGGCCTTTTAATTGGATTTTTTTTTTTTTGGAAGATGTAAGGTTGCCATTGCCAGGGGATATGCTGAAGTTAGGAAACTGGTTCATATAAGCAAACATGGGTGTATTTATGCTTTTCCATTTTTCTAAAGATAATTTAAGATGACTGGTCCAGTTAGACTGGACTTGAATAAAAGCTTTGTTGACAATGCCCACCATTTGCAGATTTCAGGAAGCCAAGGAACTGACTGTTAATTCCATCCATAATTCTGACCAATATATTTTTCTTATAATGCCTGATGGTTTTTAAAGCACTTTTCCATTTGAGGGAAGGCAGTCTTCCTAACACCTGTCCTGGAGATGAGCTCACTAAATGGCTGGGTAGGACCGGGGATTTAGCTCAGTGGTTCTGCCTGCCTCGCAAGCTCAAGGTCCCAAGTTCGATCCCCGGTACCAAAAAAAAAAGAAAAAAATATCTCTGGGTAGAAGTGGCTGAGGGAGGGAAGAGGTTCTGTTGATAGAGAGACCCTCTGAGGACTTAGGCAACAGGCCAACGAGGAAATGGTAAAACTGGGGCTCCTGCACCCGCACCTAGACGCCAAGACCCCAGGTTTGTAGTTTTTTCCCAGTACAGCACGGCCATTTCTCACACAGCTCCAGAGGATAGCATTACCGCCACTGGCCAGCAGGTGGCAGAGTAATCCGTGCCTGAATCCAGCGATTTTAAATCATTTGAAAGGGGTTTAAATTTTTCAATATCAGTTCCAATACATTTGGCATTCAAGGTTTCTTTAAAATATCAGCAATAATATATAGACTTAGGTTCACTGTCATACTAAATGCTAACACATTGCTGGCTTTTCCTTCCCTTAGCAAACTAAGTTTTATTGTTTTTGTTTTTTTCTTCTCTATTCCATTTTCTTCTCACGGTGCTGTTCAGGCTGAGAGAAGTGCTCGCTTACTTCTTACGGAGTTGGTTTCTGGTTAAGGAGCTCAGCCATCGCTAGCGGGCATCTGGGTCCAGGGTGTCTTTGGAAGGCGCTCACTGTGAAGCCCAGGGTCCTGGCCTTCTGCGGCCTGGTGCTGGGGGAAGTCACCCACAGGAGCTCCTCACCTCTGGAGGAGGTGAGAGGAACTCTCCTTCGCGGCGCTGACTTGACACTGTCACGATTTAGAGATCTGTAACCCTCGAGTTTCCCAAACTCTTTTGTCTAATGCTTGCTTCAGCTGCTTTCACGAATCCTTGGCAAGCACCAATAATAATTGATCAAAGGCGGTTTTTAGGAATCGAGATATAGGTAGGAGGCCTTGCCTGGCATGACCAAAGCCCTGGGTTCAATCTCCATCTACACACACACACACACACACACACACACACACACACACACACACAGAAAGAGGCTGCCCGTCCAAACATTTGGAGAAATTTTTACTTAGAACACAATCTTATATGTGAATATTGCACCCATACATATACACCAATTCCCATGTATATATGCATTTCCACATATGTATCTTTGCATATATGTATAGATATTTACATATACTTGTATATGTGTCAAATCTTATTGCAAAGTGAATTTCATTGGATTATCCAACTCCATATCATATTAGAATTTTGTTGCCTCAAATGTCTTTTAATTGAATGAAAGAAAAAGGTTTATGAGATAGGAATGTACCACCTAGAAACTGAAGATGTTTTATCGGAAGTTCAAATTTGTGTTTGTTCTGTTTGGTTTGAGACAGGGTCTCACTCTGTGACCCAGGCTGGCCTTGAGCTCTCAGACCCACCTCAGCCTCTGGAGTGCAGGGATTACAAGCACATGCCAACACCAGCTTTGAAGTTCAGGTTTTTGACATGACAGTTGCTGTGTGTTTATGAGCATCCATAAATCAACCGATTAAAGAAAAAAGTACATTAAATGTGTACATGTTAATATCTATATATGCTTTGTCTTTTTTCAGAAAAAAAAAGCTTTTAAAGGGACTTGCAGAGTTACAAGTGATAAATATCTTAACACATTTACCTGCTAAGGTTTAAGTAAAATAATTGATGCTTCTAGAATTACATAATACTTCCTACAAGTTAATACTTATTTTAGCTGACCAAATAAAGATCAATGTTTATATATGAAGTTAGCTACTTACCTTCATTTTCTCTAGTTCACCTCAGTCGGCAACCGAAGAATGGGGCTAATTTAGCATATTGCAAATCCGGTTATAACATTGTTCCTTTTAAAATAATTCAAGGGAACCAGAGAGCAGAAGAGGATCTACCCAACAACAGAACAAGTTTGTTGATAGTAATTTTAAAAGTTATTTTGCCTTCCCTTGAAATTGCAAATTCCATTTTATAGCCATGTTAAACCCTTTCTGTGCTCAATTATCCCATGGACAAGTACACACACACACACACACACACACACACACACACACACACACAGACAATTCTTTGTAGATAACTGAAGCATCCTCTCCAGGGTTGTTGAGGGGTCAATACAGCACTTGCCTAAAATTTGCTTAAAATTTTGCACTTTTTGTTTGCTTTTTTCAACATTATGTGTCTCTTTATAGATCGAGAGATGGAAGATTTCTTTCCTGTTTCATCCTAAAAGCCCAAGGATCAATGCCAATTGCATACTTAGATATCAAGGCAACTTTTCCAGCTGTGCTCTAACTGTTCTCTATTGTGCTCTGTACCATGAATTTGGTGTCATTTTTCTGATTTCAGGGAAACCTTTGCAAGTCATTAATTGTGTCTCACTATTAGTCCTTGCTCTTCTTTTCAATCCTGGTATGTATGAATGTATCAAGGAAAATATAACCGATAAACAAAACAGCAGTGTATTCCTCTGTACGTTGTTCATCAGTAAAGAATAGGAGAGGACTTCATATTAGCCAGTGTACTATTTCAGGGCCTTTTAAAAGGGGCCCACTTAAAAGGTCCATTGAGCTATTCTACTACAGTGGCACTTCAGATCTGAATATTGGGATGATATAACCAGAAGGGCAATAGTTAAGAATTCTTTCCATTAAATAGTACACGATTTTGTGTATCATTGTCCAATACTAACAGAATAAAAAGTTCTGCTATAGCAAAACTGAGGAACAATTTAAAATAGAAAATATAAATGTTGCTAAGAATATTTCTGAGTATTTATTAATAAGGCAACATTTTGGCCTGTCTTATCTATAGCCTGGGTTCAAAGCAAAGAAGGAACGAGCTAGTAGAACCTACATTTAAGCCATATTTAAAGTATCTTTTAAATCTATGGTACATAATGCTAATTTTGATTTAAAATTTGATAAATGCTGCTTTCATATTGAAGTCAAAGAGAGTAATTACTAAATGATATAAAAATCACTTATTCAGAGAATCTTTCTAATTTCTAGAGGCAAACCATGACCATAAAGGGCAAACTCTGCAACCATTACACAGCTCTACCTTGACAGTGACTTGGTCTTTTGTTTAGTGAGAAGGACCAGAGTACAAGAAATGTGAAGTCCATTGGCTCTTAACTTCAGGCCTGACTCAATAAGAGCTCGTAAAATTGGAACACTTTCATCAGAGAGCAATTTCTGAAAGAAAATACAATCCCACAGCAGAGCAAAGTTTTAAGAATTGCACAGAACATTAATTTCAAGCTATGAAATTTTAAAATTACAATCTTTAAAGATTGACATATATTTACACATGTCCATGTGATTGGGAGTCCTGCATTGTTGGGGTTTCTGTGGTGACAGCATTGTCTTCCCTTGATGTTTGTGGTTACACATCTGTGCCCAACCTCACATGGAACATAGTCTAAATAAAATCACATCCCTACTGAACATATATAGATTTATTCTTTGTGCTCATGTTTTAAACCACAAACTGTAATGAACATTTCCATAGCATTTACATTGTATTAGGTATTGCAAGTATGTGATTTAGAGGTGACAAAACTACGGGAAGATGTATGTAAGGTCTACGCAAATACTATGCCATTTTACATAAGGAACTTGAGCATGCACAGGTTTTGATATCCATGAATGGGGGAGTCCTAGACCAATCTCCTCAGGGGTACCTAGGGATGATTGTATTGATCAATTTTGTGCATCAACATGAATTTATTTCAATGCTATATAAGTCATATAGATTGAAGTATGTTTTATTCACTGCAAAAGTACAGAATATATTTGGGGTGGAAATTTTAAAAATCATCCTCAAAAATAACATCATTAAGGGAAGACATCTTTTGACAATTACTAATTGATTTGAGTAACATATTCATTGTGCAAGGAAAAGTGGGTATTTTCTGGGACCAATGGACTAAAATCACACTTTCTTGTATTGAAAAAGGTTAATTAGGAATTGAGCTCAAAGTTAATTTTTTGAAGGTCAGCTGCTGTGCTCCTGGGTCCTGTGACCCTGTCTCCGGTAATCACAGCATTAACATACAAGTTATAGCTCTCTTTTCATTTGATGACATAATCTCTTTAATTGGTGTCGGGAAGCCTGCCTGTGAAAGGACCGTGGAAAACACCTAGGGACTATAATTTTACTCTCCCCATTCAGAGGGCAAAAGAAACAAGCCTTAAGAATGTACAGAGACTCATTACAGCCCCGGGGCTGTCAACACAAAGCCCTCACCGCTTCAACCCGGAGTTTAAGGAGTGACCAATTCTGTTTCGTTCTAACTTTGGCTGGTGAACTATTAACCTTTTCAGAGAAACTGGCGAATGCTACATGTCAGATCATCTTCTGTGAGAAAACTAAGAGGGTGGATAATGTGACTTAACTGATTAGACATAAATGAGAAGATAATATTTGCAAAATTATCGAGTGTGCTCTCTGAAAGAAACTACTGGAGGGAGACATGCTGCTTCGTGCATCATTTCGACAATCCTTTACAAAATTCTCTTTTCGAAATCTGTGGCTCACAACCAACTTGACAGGGCCCAGTTTCACTCCCTGCACCATCCCCCCAGTTCTGAGGCTTCACTCAGGGGCCTCATGGATACTAGGTGAGCATACTACTACTGAGCAACATCCCCAGGCCTTTTTCAGTTTTATTTGAGACAAGGTCTTGCTAAGTTTCCCAGGCTGGACTCACACTTGCAATCTTCCTTCGGCCTCTAGAGCAGCAGGGATTACAGGTGTGTGCCACCACACCGGGCTTGAGTTCACTGTTTACGGGGAGATTTTTTTCTCCTAGGTCAGCATTGTTGTGCCTCTTTTCTGAATAGATGCTGCCTAGTAAAGAAGAAATCTGCCATGGAGTCGCCCATGAAATACCATGAAACTTTTGCAAGAATGTACCTTGAAAGCCAGGAGCAAGGTTTGCTGAGACCATCAACCTCAGTTTAACAACAGCTTACTGCAACAAAGGGTAAAAATTGGCCCTCTTCCTATTAAAGAAACTAGTTCTAGTTTTAATAAGTAAGTAGACATTCAAAACCACTTATTTATACTACAACAGAATAAGGAACCAAAGGAATGCCAGGCACATGGTATACACCTGTAATCTCAGTCACTTGGGAGGTGACGCAGGAGGATTGAAAGTTTGAGACCACCCTGGGCAACTTAGTGAGGTGTAGCTCAGTGCAAAGGCTCTGGGTTTGGTCTTAGTACCACCGAGAAGGAAAGGAAAGGAAGGAGGAAGGAAGGAAGGAAGGAAGGAAGGAAGGAAGGAAGGAACCAATGGATCCTGGAAGCCAGCAGGAACAAAGCTTAGAACACAAGTTTTATTTTGATAAAATTATTAAATCTCAGGAGCCCTGCTCTGCTGAAACATAATGGTGGAAGAATATTTTGAAAAATTCTAGGACAATAATACCACAGAATATACATATTTATTTATTTTGTTTGTTTGTTTGTTTGTACTGGGGATCGAACTCAGGACCTTGTGCTTGCAAAGCAGGTGGCAGAACACTGAGCTAAATCCCCGGCCAGAATATAAATATTTATAAAATCCTCCTAGAGCAAAGGAGGGAGTAAACTCTTTTGCTTTTAAAAGGGCTCTTGGCCATCAATTAAAGTAGCTTAATTACATTAGAATAGTATCATACTATTACAATCTTGATACTTATCCATGGCTTTTCTAAAAATGAGGTAACCACCTAAGTGAGAAGTACTATTCCTAGAATGAATGCATTGTACCAGGTCTTATATTGGGTGCCATCAGAATGTGCAAATATAGGGATGTGCTATCTATCACAGCTATGAAACCCTTATTTAGAACTGGTTCATTATTGTTTTTGATGTACCAGAGTCTCCTTCTTGTGTCTTGACTGGATAAAACTGTGATCTGTGGGTGTGGGAAGACAGACTGGGGTGAGGTATAAAGGGCAAACTGACAGGAGCTCCTGATTGCAGGTAGGACATCCAAAAAAAATAGGAGTATATATCTGCCTCCTTTGAAACACACTGGACTATTGCTATATTGTGTATGGACATGTCTTTAATTGGGTGCACAGTATGGTATATATAACAAATCAAACATCAGTGTTTTCCATCATAAGGACATAACAACTTTCACTATTAAGACCTTCCAGCCAGAAAATGGTCCGCTTTGCCCTGTTATTCAGATTTAGTCAGCACCACAATTTTACTAACAAATATAATAGTGATGTACATATGTCTATGCTACTTGCTGCTTCTGTTCAGTCTCTTTGCCAATCTGGTGCAGCCTCTGTAGTATCAAAGGCTCACTATACCCAGAAAATTGAAGTATTCTTTCTCTCTTTGAACTGTTCAATAAAGCCAATGATGTTTTAGTCCCGTCTGCATTTTCAACAAAATCTGAGCTCCACCATCTAACTAAAAGAGTACTATACAGAAAGGCATTTGCATTCCTTTGTAATTTGGGAGCATTCCTTAGAAAGAGGAAAAAAGAACCTCAAGAGTTACCCACGCCTGCCTCTGTAAACCTCATGGTCCCAGAGTAAGATCTCTCAGTGTCTTCCCACTCCCTTCAGGAAGCTCCCTCCATCTGGCTCATAAGCTCTGTGAGATATTATGCTCTTGTACCTCCTTAGCCACCAACTGCCATCATCTGAATGATCTGTCACTCAAAGTACCATGCTCTTTCTCATTTTAAAATCTTCTAGAATGTTCTCTCGAGAATCTCTCTTTCACCTGGATCATCACCAACCACACATCCTTTAGGCAGGGGTCACTTAGCCTCGGTGTCCCCTCCTCCAGAAGGTCTCAGTGAGTGTGAACCAACACTTCCCCGCATCCTGAGGGCTGTACATTCCCTCTAGGTGTCCCTGACATCCCCATACCAAACTCTATCCCAGAACCTTTATGCAGTGCTGCAAGTATACAATGTTCTTCTGTTTCTCTTTAAGGGACATATTTTTTTTTTTACCCCTGGATCCTTGACATCTAGAACAGTGCTTGGCAAAAGGAGGTGCTTTGTGAATGTTTGTTGAGCACATATTCCAGAAAGAGTATTTTGTTCATGTGTAGGAAATCATTTTTTGTGAAGTCACCTTATATTATAAAATCCTTAAAATAGAGAAAACCAGAGCTATGTATTAATAGCTTGCTAATTTGAGAATAATTACAATATTACTTCTAAAATTAATAGATCCAATGATCTGATTTTAAAAGAAATATGATCATGCTAGGTCAGTCTTCACAAAGGCCCCGGAGTAATCTTTTTACAGGAAATCAACTGAAGCCTTGCACAGGCCTCTTTAATCGTGTCATCCAGATTAAGAAGATGAGCTATTTTACCCTCTCCTTGTCTCTACCTCTTCTTCTCATCCAGGTTAAAACTTTAATAGGGTTTAAGTCCACAGATCTGAAGCAGTGACTGGGTTTTATGCTCTCTTTGTCGAGAGCACAATCAAAAAATAAAAGTCCTCTGCCATTTTTGTCCAGTTGCTGTGCAAAGCCCTGGGCGCCCTGGGCGCCTCCAGCAAGGCGAGTGCTTGTGACAGCAAGTTTGAATAGAAGTTTTCCTGTTTACCTTCTTGTCACTTGTTTAAGTTCTAAGGAGAGGGACCTGGCCATTTCATTACAGAATGGTTGTTTTCAATGCGAAGAAGAAGAAAAAAATCAGTTTTGAGTTTTTACAATGTTTGCCCCTTTTCCCAGCAGGGATGTGTTTTGAGTGCCTGGAGACAAAAAGTGTGCCCTCTACAAGCAGAATTTTAAAAAGAACATCATTTTCATTATGTAGTCAATCTCAATTACAAGCAAATGTTTTCTCTGTGGAGACTCTTCTCCTTTCAGGGCATTATGCGAGCCTCTTTTGTGGATTGAGAGAAAGGATCAGTGGTCAATAGGGAGCAGAGTGCTGTGTACAGTGGAGTTTTGTATCCCTCCGTCTCCTACATAATGCGTTTTGTCAGGAGAACAGCCCGCCATCCTGAGCAGATTTGCTGAATTAAAGAGCGCAGCGGGGATAGGAAACTTGTTGCTAGGTGACTGACCGCGGCTGCTCCGTGGGTCTGGGCCGAAGGTGACGCTCTGCTTTTCTTCCACTACTTAATCTTGCCTTTTAATCTGCATCTATAATTAACTCCGTTAATGCCACACATCCATTTGTGTGTTTCTTTTTTTTCCTTTACTGCACTTCAGGCAACCAATTTATCATTATTCAGTCTTTACACTCAAACAACAAACTATTTTTTCTCCATTAGCTTCATATGCAGTGAAACGTTCTGCGTGCACAGAAAGATGTAGACCCAGTAGCTATTTCCTTGCTTCCTCTGATATTTGCGGAGATACTTTTGTTAATCTGAATGGAAGATACATCCCCGAGGAGACACTGTTTCCCATTATCTGTACAGCTTGATTGTGCTTAATTAATTGAAATGTTTTTGGTGATTTCAAATTCTTCACAGTGGTGACAAATATCAACAATTAAAAATCGCTTTTGTTCTCAGAGGCTTATATAATTGCTTCATCTAAAACAGATGTATTGCCCCCAGTGTCTCTGCAGGACAAATTCTCTGTGATTGTCATCAGCCGTGGAGGCTGGCCTTGGATGCAAGACACAGGGAGACAAGTAAGTAGGGACTGTGCAGAATTGATTTTGGCAGCAGCATGCAGAATTCAGCATGGCGAACGTCAGTGGTTTAAGTGGAATGTTGTTCCCAGAGGGAGATGTAAGGTGCCTTAAAGGATAGGTCTGTTCCTGGCTGAAGAGCTCCATGTCTGGCTCACTGGACTTCCTGGATATTCTGACCACTAAAACATAATCTAAGAACCCTTGCAACTCCTTGATTTATGTTTCTATATTCATCCAGGCAGTCTAGGGTAGTAGTTAAGAGACCTGATCTGGAGGCAGCCTGAATATACCTAGATTCAAAACCCAGGTTGATTCAGCTATCCACTTACATGCTGTCTGATGTGAGGTCACTTAATCTATGCTTTTCATAGCAGTTTAATCACCAAATGGTGATTATAAAATGGTGCTAATAATAGAATCTATCTCATTATAGTTGTATGTCTCATATAGGATTAAATGGGTTAGCATGTATTGAGCAATTGGTTATTAGCTATCATTATTATATTGATATTATGATAAAACAATCATTTAAAAATATGTTAAGACAAAAGAGTATGAATATGGTGATGAAAAATATTAAGACATAGACATTAAATAATACCTTTCACTTAAGAGTTTTTATAGCAGTTTAATTACAGGATTCCAATCCTCAAACTGCTTCTATCTGGTTATCATACCAAAGATGGCTTCAATGTGCATTTTTCAAATGCATGTATACTTTGTATGTACTACAAGGTTGTACTAAAGTTTGGATTTTTTGAACTGCTCAATCTGAGCCCAGCAAGATGGCACATACCTATAACCCCAGGCACTTGAGGCAGGATGATCACATGCTCAAGGCCACCTGGGATAACATAGCAAAAAGGAAAAAAGGCTCAACCTGACTCATCTAAATTAAGAAAAGGCAGTTATATGGGCTTTTATGCCAGACATATTCAGAGAGCATTAGGCTGTAATTAAACTAACGGGGGCTGTCAGAGGCCGTGATGGCTCTGCTGCAGCAGTGCATAAAAGCATCTTGCGCACGGAGAATTAGGAAGCCAGAGTAAGGACCATTAGGATGTCATTTACTACATTTTCATTTGATCAATTTATGCTCTTTAATGTGAGGGCCTGGTTTGCATCCTTTATGCAGGTGTTAATTCTTTGCCTTTAACTCTCTTTAATACATGTCTAGGAGAACTGGTTGCCTCTGAGACTGTTCACATGTATTCATGAAGATCAGATCACACTGTTGGGGAGAGAAGCCCCAGTCCACTGTCTCCTGCCACCACCAATGCACCAGGATACTAGGAAACTTTCCTTTCTGAGTCTGAGAATGAGCCAAAAGTCCCAATTCCTTATGAGGAGCACCTGGTCCCACGTAAAAAACAAACAAACAAACAAACAAACAAAAAACAACTTAGCTTGATTTCAGGATTTTCTTCCTTGTCTCTCCAGCCAGGATGAGTGAATGTTCTGCACAATCCTGCTCAAGGTAGACAGCCCAACTGAGCAGTCATATGAGATTTCACTTCTCTTAGAAGTCTTACAGACAATACAGAACTCTCATTGCATAAAGGAAAGGTAAGCACAGGTGTTGCTTAGCTGCCTGAAATGATCTGTCAGCCTGTAGCAAGCACATCCGGAAGTACAGGCTCATCTTTCCTTAGGCCACAGTCTGCAAGGCTTCCTTGCTGGTTCTCCTTGTAGCTCAAGCTTGGTGTGGTAGAGTGATACATTGTTTCTGTTCTTATTCTTTGAGAAATTATGATCTAATTGAACTTAGAGAACTATATCACATTTGGACACTTTTACAATAGTTTGTCTTCAAATACAAATACTAAAATACTCTTAAAGCTGCATTCACTTTAGGGAGCCCCATCCATGTTGCCTAGTTTGCCAGAAGCAGTGAAAGGGTGGGGTTGGGCCTTCTGGGTCCCCCATTGCCATCAGGAATGGAGAGCCTAGTGGCAGTGTTCATATCCTACTGTTAGACAGCAGATTGGGGAGTGAATGAATTATTTAATGTATTTAAAAGGAAAAGCTTATGTCTACCATTAGCTTCCTAGGACTCATTCTTTTCCAGTGGTTTTTCAAAGTGATTAAAATCTAGTGCTTTAAATTTGAAGAATTACTTTGACTTTTAATTTTGTAATTTTCATTCCTGCTCTCCTCCTTGGAATAAATGCTCAGCTTTTCAGTGGACCATTGTCAAGATTAGTCATTGGCTTAAAATCAGGGGGTAAAATGAATTCAGCAGTGATAATGCATGTTTAATTTTTCTGTATCTGTAATAGGATGAAAAAGCATTAAAACAGGTAATTTTAGAGCTTTACTACTTTATTGCCCTTCCTTGAGGAAAAGTAACTAAAATTATGAAATATTTTAAAATAAAAATTTTAATTTTATTCCCAATATTTAGGTGACTGTGATCATTAGAAAAGGATAAAAACTTTAAATTTAAGCTTGAAAGTATAGAAATTATATACTTTATTCTTTATAGCCTAATGCATATTTAAAGGAAATGTTCCAGCAGCCATTTCTAAAGTAATTTTTTCATTCTCATATAATTAGAGAAAATTAGCATCGAATAAAGCTCATTAATAAACTTTGATATTTAGAGGCTGATTATCTTTGATTTTGCAGCAGAGTCTATTTTTATTTATTGTTAAAATTCACCTTTTAGTTAATAAGTTTTGCTAATTGGTGTATGCATAATGACAACTCTGCACTGAGGATTATATTAACATTCCCCTTACATTTGTTAAAACCCTAAAAACACTAATTACTTTTAAATTTTCATTAGCACACACTTGTAGTGCCTGATGTTTCCGTTCCTTGTGTGGCGTCGGTACCTGTGCACAACACATCTTCATTTCTTCTTTCATCCCTTTCCTTTCCCTCCCTCCCTACTCCACCTATCCCTTGATCCCTTTCTTTTCTTCCTCTTTTTTTGGTACGTATTTGCAGCACATAATGTCCACACTCCTTGTGTGCAGTTGGTACATATGTATCACACATCTCAAATCCTTTTTTCGCCCCTTATCCCTTGCCTCCCTCCCCGCTTTCCCCTTTGAGAACGATCTAGCTCCCTACTTTCTATTATCTATCTTTTATTTTGCTCTTTATTTTTACCCTAGGTTTCTCATATAAGAGAAACATGGTGATATTTAAGCTTGTGTGTCTGATTTATTTCACTTAATATTATGCTCTCAAGGTGCATCTAATTTCCTATGAATGACTCAAGTTTGTCTTTCTTTATGGTAGAGTAGGGCTTCGTGGTGTGTAAATATATTTTCTTTATCCACTCATCTGTTGATGGACATATGAGGCACTTGCAAGATTTAGCTATTATGAATTGTGCTGCTATAAACATGGATGTGCATGTATTACTGTAATATGATGTCTTTAACTCTTCCAGGAAGATATTTAGAAGAATAGCTTGGTCAAATGAAATTTCTCGTTTTAATTTTTTTTTTTTTCAGAAAGAGTCTCACTTGAAAGTATTGTAGTTCAGGACGGCCTTGAACTCACTATGGAGCCCAGGCTGACCTTGAACTCACAGTGATCCTCCTGCCTCAGTCTCCCCAGTGTTGGGATTACAGGTATGCACCACCCTGCCTAGCTCTAGTTTTAGTTTTTGAGGAATCTCAAAGTTTGAGGAATTTCCTTAATATAGTTGTACTAGTTTATATTCCCACCGTGTTGAAATGTCCTTTTTTCCTGCAGCCTCCTCAGCATTTGTTATTATTTGATTTCTTGATGATGACCATTCTTTCTGGAGTAAGATGGAATCTTAGTGTTGTTTCAATTTGCACTTCTCTAACAGTTGGACAGCAAAGTTCAAGATTTCGTCATGTATTTATTGGCCATTCTTACTTCTATGAAGTGTTTATCTGTTTCACTTGCACATTATTTTTGATTGGGTCTTTTATTGGGGTGGGGGTCTATTTTTTGAGGTCCTTTATTCTAGATGTGAGTCCTCTGTCTGAGGAATTACTGGTAAAAATGTTTTTCTCCTTCTGCAGGTTGCCTTTTCAATCTGTTGGTTTTTCTTTTGTGGTGCAGGAGCTTTTTAATTTAATATGATTCCATTCGTTGATTCCTATTTCCTGTGCAACTGAGGTTCTGTTCAAAAGCCATTGTCTACACCTATGACTTCAAGAGCTTTACCTATCTTATCTTCCCGGAGGTTAAGTATTTCTGGTTTAACATTTAGCTCTTTGATCCATTTTGATTTTACTTTAGTATGTGGTGAGAGATACGATTCTAGCTTCAATCTCCTTCATGTGGATAGCCAGTTTTCCCAACACCATTTATTAAAGAGGCCATCTTTCCTACACTGTGTGCTTTTTACCCCTTTGTCAAAGATCAAATAGCTGAATGTACTTGGTGTTTCTGCATTCTCTATTCTGTTCCATTGATCCTCATGTCTGTTTTTGTACCAGTACCATGCTGTTTTTAATCACAATAGCTTTGTAATATAACTTCAAGTCCAGGATTGTGATGCCTGTCCCCTTTGTTCTTTTTATCCAGGATTGCTTTTGCTATTCTTGATCTCTTCTGGTTTCGTATGAATTTTAGGGTCCTTAAAACACAAATTATTAAGTGCTTTTCTGTAATAATTCTGTTTTAGAAATTTATAAATATTTGCTAAGGTAAAACTATTTTTCTATTTTCCACATATTTTCTGTCTGTTTCATATTATCTTTGTTACTTTTAGTGTGATTCCATGTCTAGTAGGAAGAGACTGTTTAGATATAAAAGTGAAAACAAGAGGGAAAATATTTCATACAGAACAATCTTCTTTAAGATTATGGTTCCTTCTTAAAGAAGGAATATATCTTCGTGTGTGTGTGTGTGTGTGTGTGTGTGTGTGTGTGTGTGTAGGGAGGGACCCCAGAAGCACTCTACCATTGAGCTATATCCTCAGCCTTTTTCTTTTTTATTCTGAAAACAGGGTCTTGCTAAATTGCCCAGGCTAGCCTCAATTTGCCATCCTCCTGTCTCAGCCTTCTGAGTAGTTCAGATTACAGTCATGTGCCACTGTGGGTGGCTAAGAAGGCATAATTTAACTAATCTCACAATATATATACATCATTCACTAGCATCTTGATAAAAATCAGTAAATTTCAAAAGTATTTAGAAACTGTGTCTCTCACTGAACAATTTGAACTGGGCAAGTGGTATTCTAATTTTAAAAAAATCTGCAACAGAAGGGCCTCATGCAGCTTTATCACAAATAGAATGATATGTGTACTTGTTCTGCTGTCTTTAACACATAATGCTGTCATCCAATCAAATCAAAAGTTCAATTGCTCTTTCCAAATACGTCTCTTTTGGAAAGTTGTTTTTAAAGATATACCTCTGCCTGTTTTTCTTGTGTTTATATGATGCTATTTTACAGCTGAAAAGACTAACAACTTTTCAAAAATTATTTCTCCGAGAAAACCTTGTATGTTGATCATTAAATTCAAGTAAAGTTGTGTCTTTTGACTTTAATTTTCTTTCTTGTTTACTCCTGCAAATGCTCCTTACCTATTTTAGACAAAGTGCATTAAGATGACGCATCAGGCACAATGGGGACAGACTATGGTCTCCACAGACTGGATGATCCTTTCACTGTTTTCCTCCTTGCTGCCACATATTGAGAATCTTGTATATAGAAAGGATAACCTTTAATCAAATTTTTTCCTGGCCTTTCTTTTTTTATTGGTGCTGGGGATTGAGCCCAGGGACTTGTACATACCAGGCAAGCACTTTACACTGAGCCACATTCCTAGCTTGCTCTCCTGTTTGTCTTTAAAAAATAAATGTATTGTTTTCATGACATTTCTTCCCAAAATATTCAAAATATTTAAAAAATGGTAATTCCACTTTTGACCATAATATGTTGAATAATCAATTCCTTGGCAGAGTGTTAAGTTTGTTTTTATTCTTTTATTTTTTATAATACATGAAAAACTAGTATTTAAACAATGAACCATACAAAATTTAACATACTCTACAAACATATATGCATGCTACATATACAAAAATATACATGTACTACAAACATCACAAAACCTAGAAAATAATTTTTGAATTAATCACCTGAAATGCTTGCATAGTAACACCTTTCTTGGGTTTTGTTTGTTGGTTTCTTCAGTTGGTTTGGTTTTTGTTTTTCTGGTATTGAGGATTGAACTTAGGGCCTTTGTACTAAGCTGTATCTCCAGCCCTTTGAAATTTTCTTACATTTTGAGACACAGTCACTAACTCACTAAATTGCCAAGCTGGGCTTGAATTTGCAACGCTTCTATATCAGCCTCCCACTGTGCTGGCATTACAAGTGTGCACCACTACACCCATCTATTCTCCCTGTATTTTGATTGGAAACTTTTAGAAAGCCATCAAGTTTCTTTCATATATCAGCTATAAGAGATGAATTTGCTATTTGTAGTCTTCTTATAAGTCTTGGTCACAAACACAGGAAACTGAAAAACTGTTTCACACAATTACTGTAAAAATGTTCCTTTCAACATGAGCCTCTCTATCGAGCATTTCTCAGTGAGACAGCTTATTTCATTAGAGTTGGCAAGCAAGAGGGGACAGTAACAAGACAGCACTGCTGTCCTAATCACAGAAGTAGCTCTGGTCATCATTCAGTTGGAAGGAGTCGCTAAGCTCCACCCACTCTCAAAGGCATGGGAAAGAAAGAAATTGCAACCAAGAAAGTTTACTCTGTCCAGCAAAACTGACCTTTGAAAATTAAAGAGAAATAAAGGTTGGGGATATAGATCAGTGGTAAAGCACTTGCCTAGTACTTGTCAGCACCACACACAAAAAAGAGAAATTAAGACTTTTTCAGGTAAACAAAAGCTGATGGAATTCATTACATTAGACTTGTTCTAATGGAATGCTAAGGAATGCTAAATAGGGTCCTTCAGGTTGAAAAGAAAGAAAGGTAGATAACAACTTGAAACCAAATGAAAATACATTGTCTGGCAAAGATAAAACTGAACCAATTACACTAACCTGTATTCTTATAGTTTGGGAGATCTGTTTGACTGTTTCGTGGATTCGTTTTCTTTCCTATGCTGGGTGTTCATGGTTTCCATTACTTTTCTGAGCTCCTCTATTTTATTATTTTTGTCTGCTCTGGAGTCACTAACTATGTCTTTCATTATGGTCACTACCTCTGTAGTTATCTGAGAAATTATTTCTGCTTTGATGTTTTTCTAGAGCCTCATTCATCTGCTTTGTAACTTCAGCTGTTACCATTTCAGAGAGTCCAGGTGGGTGGCTTTTGAATTGTTCTACCTCATTGCCTCTTGGGTTTGCCTTTGGTGAGCTGAAAGTCTAGGGGGTTGCATCTTGTCTAAATGTCTTGTCATTTTCTTTTTTTTTTTTTAGTTTAATTGTTGAGTTGATGCTTGTGAATTGCTTATGACAAGTAGCTTTATTGCTAGTATTCAGAACCCTTAAGAAATGACTACTTCTCAGTAGTATCTTCCAGGTTTAGCTGGCTTTTGGGTTTTGAGTCTGTTGCAAGATCCTACCTCTTCAATTTATTGGCGATGAGAAGTTTCTGCCTACTTGGCCCAGCTCCCAGTTCTTTGGCACTGCCCTATAGTATTTTTTGAGACTTTTAGGCAATCTCAGTCTTAGTATACCAGGAAGAACAATTTATTAGTAAAATTATGTCACCTCGGCTAAAGTAGTATGATCAACAATAACAACAGCATCAAACACAGCCTAGAAAATGACAAACTGTGGTAACTATTAATTTGCCACCTTTAATTATATGAACTAGATTTATGGTTATATAAAAAAATCTAAAATGAACCAGAAAATTGTATGCAATAAATAAGCCCTCGATATGGTGATTTTTTTCCTTAGAGGAGAAGACTTAAAAGGGTTTGAGGGAACTAGAGAAATAGAAAAGGAAGAGATTAGAAGCAAGGCTGGAGGACACAGGAAGATCACACAAACTTTGGGAAACTGGTGAAGAAGATAGAACAGAACAACAACAAAAGCAAAAAATCTAGAAGCCATGTTCACAGTCATATAAAAACGAGAACAATCAAGCAAAAACAAAAAAAGAACAAAAACCAGAAAAGAGAAAAAAAATTTAAAAATCCAATTCAAGGCATATCTCTGCTGTCACTGGTAGACAAGGTCGGCAGACCAAGTCCAGATGTAAGGTGCTTAATCCCAGGAACCTAGCCTTCCCCTTACAGTGGGGTAGTGGATAATCCCAGCAAGCCAGCACCTTTAGTTCCACTGAAGTTCAGGCTGATTTTTGGCTGTGAGGCTGGGATCAGAGTTGTTGAACCTGCAACAGTCTGTGTATCTCCTGCCAGGATGAACTGGCTCCCTGCCAGTACTTCCCAAGGAGGGGAAAAGAACTTGACATACAGATAAGTGAGGCATATAGGACTCCAACTAGCCTTGATCAAAAAAAAATCTACATATAGGCATATAATTAAGATTCCAGAAACCCAACAGAAGAACAAAATTTTACAACCAGTTAGAGAAAAGAAACAAATCACATACAAAGGAAAGCCCATCAGAATCACAGAGGCTTCTCAACAAAAACCCTCAAGGCAAGAAGAGCTTGGAGTAATGTATTTCAATCCCTAAGGGAAAACAGCCTCCAACCTACTTTGATGTACCCTGCAAAACTATCTTTCAGAATTGATGGAGAAATAAGATACTTTCATGACAAAGAGCACTTGAGGAACCTCATGAATACCAAACCAGCACTCAAAAAATTTTAGACAATATCCTAGGAAAAGACAACAAGGATCACAACCCCAATAAGCCCAGCAGAATGAATCTGTTGGTCATGACAAGAAATTAAACACAAAGTGGGGAGAATCCAACAGAAAGAAAAGTCATGATAATGATAAGTCAATACATATCAGTTATAACCATCAATGTTAATGGTCTCAATTCACCATTCAAAAGAAACAGACTGGCAGAATGGGTCAAGAAGCAAAATCCAACAATATGCTACATACAAGAAACACACTTATTTCAAAAAGAAACTCACAGACTGAAAGGTAAAGGTGGAAAACAATACTCCATATGACAGGAACCTAAAAAAAAGCAGGAGTAGCTATCCTTTTTGGAAAGCAAGTGCATTTCAAACCAACACTGATTAAGAGAGGCAAAGAAGGACACTACATCCTTGTAAAGGCAATAATCCAACAAGAAGAGATGACAATCATAAACACATATGCATCAAACACTAGTGTGCCCAACTACATAAAACAAATACTAACAGACATGAAAAATCAAATAAGCACTAATACAATAGTAGTGGGGAAACTCAATACCCCACTGTCACAAATAGATCAATGAGACAAAAAATAAATGAAATACTAGAACCCAATCAAACTCTTCAACAAATGAACTTAACAGATGTTTACAGAGTCTTCCACCCCACAAAATCAGAATACACATTCTTCTCAGCTGCACACGGGTCATTCTCCAAAATAGACCACATACTCACTCATAAAATATGTTTCAGTAAGTGCAAAGGAATTGAAGTTATCCCCTGTATATTATCACACCATAGTGTGATGAAATTGGAGGTCCATAGCAAAAGAAACTCAAAAAATTTCATAAACACATGGAAATTGAACAACACACTTCTGAATAACCAATGGGTCACAGAGGAAATTGAAGAAATCAGACAGTTCCTACAATTAAATGACAATGCCAATACAACATATCCAAATCCATGGGACAAAATGAAAGTAGTCTTATGAGGGAAATTTGTAGAAGTGAATACTCATATTAGGAAAACAGAGCGAGCCCAATTAAACAACCTGATTAAACAAACTGATGCTGAACCTCAAGCTTCTAGAAAAAGAAGAGTAAGACAAACCCAAAGCTCATACAAGGGAGGAAATTATAAAGATCAGGGCAGAAGTCAATGCAATGGAGACTAAGAGAACAATACAAAAAATCAATGAAGCCAAGAGTTGGTTCTTTGAAAGAATAAACAAAATTCACAAAACCTTAGCCAACCTTGTCAGAAAAAGGAAAGAAAAGGCCCAAATCCATGCAATTAG
>NW_004624734.1:40679532-40708855 GCF_000247695.1 Heterocephalus glaber | reverse complement strand
TTTTTGGTGATCAAATTCAACCCATAATACACTTGCAAAAAATAGATAAAACAGTACATCATGTTAATTAAATATGGAAAATCTTAAATCCAAACAATTTCAGATATTCAATACTTTATGGACAGCTTACTGTGTGCTTATAATACTCGGCAACAAACCATCATCTTTTGTTACGGGCTTGAGAAACACTTTGTAGAGAATGCTGTTTCTTCTTATTTTGTTTTTTGTTTCAAATTTATTTATTAACTGACAAATAAAAATTACATATCTTTATGGTATAGAGCATGATTTGTGTGTATGTGTGTGTGTTTTACTAGGAATAGAACCCAGAGGTATTTTACCACTGAGGTACTTGTGCAGTACCTCCCCCAGTTTTTAATTTTTGAAACAGGGTCTCACTAAGTTGCCCAGACTAGTCTTAAACTTTGATCCACCTGTCTCAGCCTCCAGAGCAGACACCATGAAGCTTTAAAATCAGTACACATACATTGTGGAATGACTAAATCAAACTAACACATGCATTCCTTGTCTTACAGACATTTTCTGTTTGGATCGTGAGGTGAGAATGCTAAAAATCCACTCTCTTAGCAATTCTTAAATGTACACTATAGTAACCATCATCACTGTGTTATACACTACAGTTCTTGAATTTCTCTTAACTGAATTTTTGTATCCTGAGAATGGTGTTTTCATGAATTGTTTTTTGTTCCATGAATTCAAGTTTTTAATATTTCACATATCCATGAAATCATGTGGTGTTTCTTTCTGTGTCTGGTTTATTTCATGTAACATAATGTCTTCCAGGTTCATACATGGTTTTGCAAAGTTGCAGGATTTCTTTCTTTTTAAAGTCTGAATAATATAAAAAGAATTTTAAATGAAAAATGAAAAAAATGAAGTCTGAATAATATCCCTATGGGTTTTTTTTCACATACTCTATATTCATTCATGCACCGATGGACACTTAGGTTGGTTCCATCTTGGCTGCTGTGAATAGTATTTCAATAAACATAAGTGTGCAGATTATCTCTGACACACTTGAGTTCATTTATTTTAGATATATACTAAGTAGTGGGATTGCAGGGTCAATGGTAGTTCAATTTTTAATTTTTTGATAAATTTCCATACTATTTTCCATATTGTTGGTTCTAATTTTCATTCTTACCAATGGTCACATTACTCAATTTCAAAATTCATTATAAAACTACAGTAATCAAAACAATAGTGAAAAAACAGACATATAAAATAAATGGAACAGAATAGAGAGCACAGAAATAAACCCACAGAAATACAGTGGACCCTCAAGTTCTGACTGGCCTAACATACAAACAGCTTGGGTTAATTAGGTTATAGGAAGATTCATTTGCCTCTTGTTATCTATAGTGTGTACTCAGGTAAACAACCAGATCTCAGCTGCATTGACTTAGTTACAACCAGCCCTCAGGAACTGATCAAATTTGTAAATCCACTGTATGGTAAATTGGTTCTTGCCAGAGATGTAAAGCCAATTCAGTGGAGAAAGGGTAATCTTTTCAAGAAAGGATGTGTGGTGGTTAATTGACTAATTGTCAACTTGAGTTGGGAATGCCCACCTGAATTGAGTCAGCATTGTTCTGGGCATGGAAAACCACTTAAAGGCACAAAGTTGGGTTACAACAACCCATCCCATAGTTTTCTACTAAAAATTTGTACTTTAGCATAATAGTAGCTGGCTGTGCACCACAGTAACTGTGCCTGGGGGATACAGGAAGTAATTTTTGTGTTTGTCCACTTGTTATGATAAATAGCAAAGTGTCTGCATGTGTGCAAAAGTATCAAACCAAGATTTTTACCCACAATGCTCCATCTAACAAGTTTTGCTTATGTTCAGATGAGCATCACAGGGGGTAAAATACACACACCACTTTTCTGTTATGAAAAAATGTATTTTATCATAATGGAGTGTGGGTGTGACTCTCAGCAGCTGCACCTAGGAAAGAAAAGAACCATCTGTGCATTCACCCACTTGGCAGATGAATGGTAAGGTGTGTACAGGAGCTCCAAAGCAGCAAAAAGTGAGTTTTACCCATGAAATGTTCATTGCTAAATTTTGTGCATTTAGGATTTGTTTTTAAGTTTTCTTTTGATTTTTCTGGTAGAAGTTGCCCAATTCAGTACAATGGCAAATGAAAAACCAGATTTGCAAGTTTTGGAGGAGGTCAAAAGTGAATCATCAGATTATTCATGCATGGATGATGAAGATGATAATGGCTTTGATGATGGCCATGTGAGTCAAAGTTCCTGTGACAGTGACATGGAGCAAGGATCAACTGATACAGACACAGGGAATTCAGACCTCCTTGATTCAGATGATGAAAACAGAAATGTGAGTGTGTATTTGACTCATGAAAATGTTGCAAAATGGCCACGCAACCAAATGGAATGATCCAATATTAGAACTAGGTCCAAAAATATAGTGAGGATCTTGGCAGAGGTGAAACCTATTGGACAGAATATCAGCACTGCCAGTCAATGTTGGAGATTGTAACAGAAGAAATGCTACAAGATGCTGTGAAATACACAAAGGCTGAAATACAAATAAAACGTTCTGTATGCACCGATAGCCATATTCAAAAATGTATTTATTATGACACCCCACTAGCTGAACTGAAAACATTGAAAGGTCTGTTGTAGTTAGCACAGATTTCTCATGGTAATTGCAGGAATGTAAAAGATTTATGGAAAAGTGATGGGTCAAAATATGATACAAATTTTTATGCCCTTGTAGATGCAAAGACTTATTCTTCAATTCAGAAATTTATCCTGCAACTCAGCCACCGGATCCTTATTTGTATAGTAATAAACCAAATGATGTTGTGAACAGACTTGTTGCTCCCATCTCCCAAACTAAACAGAACAGGACATTTGACAGTTTGTTTACCAGTTTCCAATTGATGTTATATTTGCTAACAGAGCACAAGTTGGCCAGTGTAGGAACTGTACACAAGAACAAAGTAGAAATTCCAAATGAAATGTTGCAATTTCAAAACAGAGACTTATGTAGTATGATCTTTAGATTTCAGAAAGATTTACATTGGCTTCACATACAGCAAAGAAAAACTGGTACTGCTGATGTCAACATTGCACCATGATGGAAATATTGATAGGGAAATCTTGACAAAACGAAAGCCTGAGATGGAAACTTTCTACAGCAAAACCAAAGGTGGAGTAGATCTTGTTGATGAGTTATGCAGCAACTATGATGTCACTCAAAACACAAAGCATTGGCCAATGGTTGCATTTTACTCAATACTAAACGTGGCATAAATTTTTGATAATTTACAATGAAAATAACAGTGCAAAATACCATGGAAAAATTTTCTTAGAGGATTGGGCCTGGAACTCATAAGAAATCATTTACAGCAGAGGAAAAACAAAATGTTTCTGCTCAGGAAATGATGCAAAAAAAATTTTTGGAGCACACTGGTGAGCTGACAGGTGAACAGGTAGGCATAGCATCACAAAGACCTACTATGATAACAATAAAATCAAAAAGATGTCAACCTTGCCCAACAAGAAGACAGGAAAACAAAACGTGTTATCAGTGTAAGTGATATTTGTGTATGGAACATGCAATTGTCATGTGTGAAGATTACCTTGGGTGTGACAATTGCAGCAAAGGTTATTTTTGTTGTAGAGTTCTACTGGTATTTTCATATACAGGAATTTTCATATATTGGTATTTTCATATATTTTCAAATATAGGAATTTATTTATGATGTTATCTTTTAAGTTTTGTAAGCAAGTACAAAGCTGATGTGAAAATGTTGATGTTTATTCTAAACACACAATACATATTAAGTTTTATACTTTATATTTTATGTTCCTGTTAACTACACATTGTTTAATAAGAACTTCCTGAAAAAACAGCAAGACCAATGAGATGTCAAGTATGCCCTACCAAAAGGGCAGGAAAGCAAAACACACGTGCTGTCAGTGTAAGCGACATATGTATGGAAAGTGCTGTTGTCAACTGTGAAGGCTGCCTTAGGTGTGATGATTGAAGAAAGATTTTTTTTTTTGGAAAGTGCTATTGGTATTTTCATTGTAGTTCATATAGGAATTTATTTCTGTTGTTATTTTTTAGACTTTGTAAACCAAAACACAGTTGATGTTGAAAATTTTGATGTTTTATGAACACTCAATAAATATGAAAAATTCAAATATTTTTGGTATTTTCTTAAGTGCCCATTGTTTAATATAATAAAACTCATACAATTAAAATTAATAATTCAATAGAAATATTCTAAATAATAAATGTGGGTATTATACACCCAAGTTTCTGCACCTTTATGACAAAATTTACGTTATGCCTCTTAAGGAGGCCTGTTGCTGGAACAGTATAAAAGGAAAATGGGAGGGGAGGATTTCATGCTGATTTTTATAGGAAGAGCTTTGTTCTGGCTGCTTTTCTTTGGAGAAGCTTTGGCTGTTCTCTTGGGCTGAGCTCTGCTCTTTGCCTTTGACAAGGATGGCTGCTGTTCTTCGGAGGAGTTATGGTCTTTGCCTTCATCTTGGGTATCATCTCCTGGCTTTCAGAGCAGATACTTCAGCTTCTAGCCCCAGCCCTTTGGCATGCCTCCCAATGCAGACTCTCTAGCCCCAGCACTGGCCCTTGGGCTTCCAGTGCAGACCCTTCAGTATTCCCATCAAAGATTCCTTGGCCTCCTGATATGGATTTGCACAGGACATTGCTCTGGGCTGCAAGCCTTTGGCTGTATTCTTCAGATCTCTAGTGCATGGACAGATCTCTTGCACTCTTCTACATCTGACTCTGTGGGCAGATACTGTCAGCTAATCTTGTAAATTTCTGTGTCCTGCATTAAATCTGTTTTTCTTGCAAATACTGATTACAACAGTGTATAAAAAAGTTACTTGGTACATACTTCAAACCTTATGAAAAATATTAAAATGGATCGCAGACAAGTGTAAAACTCTAAAACTTTTAAAAGAAAATACAGGAGAAAAAGTATTTGACCAGGGGTTGGCAGAATTTTTACGTATGACACCAAAAGTGCAGTCCAATGACAGTTAAGACTTTATCAAAATTTAAAATTTTTAATCTGTGAAAGTCACTATTAAGAGCATAAAGGAGAAAATATTTGCAAGGCATATATCTGATAAAGGCTCTTTATCCAAAATATATAAAGTTGCACAATTTAACAATAAAAAACCCCAATTTTAAAAAAGAGCATAGATCTTCTGATGGAAATAAGCAGATGAAAAGATGTTCAACATCATTATACATTGGGGAAATAAACAAACCACAGTCATATGCTACTTTAATACTATCAGAATGGCTGTGTTTTTTTGGAATGGATCTTGTTTTGTAGTTCAGGCTGGCCTCAGACTCACAGTAATCCTCCTGCCTCAGCCTTCCAAGTGCTGGGATAACAGGGATGCAGCACCATGCCCTGCTGACTGATAATTTTAAAGCTGATAATACTAAGTTCTATTAAGAACTGGACTACTCATACATTGCTGCTGGGAATGCAAAATGGTACATTAAGTGGCAGTGTCTATATTATAAAGTTCATAACATATTTACTATACAATGTAGGTTTTCCTTCCCTAAGTATTTAATCATGTGAAATAAGTACTTATTGCTGTGGTCTGAATGTTTGTACTCCCAAATTTTATATGTTGAAATATTACCCAAAAGTGGTATTAAGAAGGAGGTCTTATGAGGGGTGGTAAGGTCATGAGGACTCTCATCAGATTAGTGTATTCACATGAAGTCTGAGAAAGGTTCCCTCCGCCATGTAAGGACACAGCTAGAAGGCACCGTATTTGAACTGGAAAGTTGTCCTCTGGTAGACACCAAATTTTTCAGTGCCTTGGTACTGGACTTCCCAGTCTCTAGGACTGTGATAAATATCTGTTGTTTATGAGTTAGTCATTTTATGGTTTTTAAAAGTTATAGCAGCCCACACAGACTATGACATTCATGTTTATATAAAATTCTGTACATGAATGTTTATAGAAGCTTTATTCATAATCACCAAAAAACCACGTAAGAAGCTATTCAGATAAATTTTACTACATACATACACTGGACTACTCAAAACTTAAAAGGAACAACCTATCATTCTTGCAATGTGGATAAACCTGAAATGAGCTTTGTTAAGTGAAAAAACCTAGACCCCAAAGGCTTCATATCATGTTTCTACATAGGACATGGAAAAGACAATACTATAGGGGTAGAAAGCAGATCTGTGGACTCCCAAGTTCTGGAAGAAGAGTCAGATGACTACAAAGGGTCAATGTTAGGAAAATTGGGAGCAATGAAACTATGCACTATGGTAGTGAATAAATGACTCTGTCAATATCCATAAAACTACATATCAAAGGGGTTTTATTATATGTAAAATTTTAAAAACCAAGATGAAATTCAGGTAGATAAAGATGGAATGTAGAAGACACAAGTTAATCTATTCTATAAATAAGTGACATAACCATACTTAAGGGGTCTATCAAAATTGCCAATTAATTTAATCATTAGGTCATAAAGTAAATACCTGATATGAAAATTAAAACTCCAGATTTTTAACTGAAATCTTTCAACCAGTTATCAAAGATTTGAGTTTTTAAAAAATATATAGTCTAAAGTTTTCTTAAAATTCTTTCTATTATCAGTTATATCAAACTTCTTAAAAGACTTTGGGAAGGCTTAAATTAATACAGCTGTGACATGTTGTAAACACTGAATAAGCAATAAACCTTCCCCTAAAATTTGGTTTGCATACTGAGACTGATAATGCTGCCCTCATCCCCAAAAAGAGTATGAAAAGATTTTCTCACATATCAAGGCTTTCTTGGGACAGACAGTCAAGTCTCCTAACCTGACTTGAAAACAGATTGAGAAAGCAGAGAAAGTAGACTGGATTTGGGTTTTCATGGTGGATAGGGTGTGAGAGTTTCTATACATAGTTTGAACTTCCTGCTGGCACCAAAGGAGAGAGTAACCAGCTTACCAGTTGGACTAGATGTGGGGCAGGAAGAGAAGCAGAGGGTGTAAGGTTTAAAAATCTCACAGCAGTTATACAACAAAATATGGAGTCATGTTTTTTATTACTTGATAACAATACAACTAATTTAAAAAGCACAAAACAGGGCTGGGGATTTAGCTCAGTGGTTCTGCTGCCTGCCTCACAAGCGCAAGGACCAGAGTTCGATCCTCAGTACCAATAAATAAATAAATAAAAATAAATAAAAAGCACAAACACAAAAATATTGAATGTTTATATGATTTCATCAAATTTAAATATCATTAAAGCTATACCTATAATTAACAAACAAATACCAAACAAAATTGTTTTTTGTTAAACACAGGGAATTGTTGTTAAAGACAAGAAATAAAATTTTAAATGTTCTTCAAAAAACATTTAAGCAAAAAACAGGACCACCACTGATACAGCAATCCAATTTTCATATTTTATTCTTTTGTGTTTGATTTTATTCCATTAAAGATACTACCATAAGTGATTAAAGTAAAAATTTTACAATTTGTCATATTTAGAAGGAAATAACAGACTTTATTCACTGTTAATATCAAATTGTTTGAAATTATTATTAGAATACCATTTTGTATCCTGCAACAGCAAAATGCAGTAACTTTAAAAGAATTCAGTTGCTAAAGAACACCTTAGCATTAATCTGCACGGTCATCACTAAAAAGTCTTATGTCCTGAAGGAGTTTTTGTTCTTATCAAAACAACTAAAATACTGCCAGGTAAAACTTAGGTTCCAGGGAGAAGCAGGCTAAATATTTCTAATAAAGGTTAATAGAAAAAGCTTCAAATTATGTTCAGAGTAATAAAAGTTCTGCCTGAACATGGCTTGAAAAATCAAAATAAAAGTAAATAATTAGCTAATTGCACAAAAAAAACTCAATATTTAAATGCTTATAATCAAATAATGTAACTATAGTAATCTATTATTACATTAATCAACAAAAGAATCTTCACGCTTTCAACAATAATGTAAATTTATGACATAGATGACTACAGAGATTAAAATAATTCAAAAAACTATAACTGGTTCAGAAAAGACTAAACTGTGTTGTATTTTGTGAAGAAGTTGAAAAACCTTCTGAAGAGGAAGGTATAGAATTTTTATCCTGTTCAAAAGAAAATGGAAAAACAAAATCATCTTTTCCAGCTCCAATTGTACGAGTTGAAGTGTCAGATGAAAACGAAAAGGTAAAGGCATCTTCTCGTTTTCCAAATAAATTTCCTGAGGGAGATAAATATCATCAGATCATGTACTCATGTTATACAAAATTTACATAACCTAGTGGATTAAAATATACTGCATACAAGAAATAGAGTAGTACTGAATCATTTATGAGATATTTAAATGTCAGATATTCTTTCTCTCTACAAGGCATGGTCTTTGGTACTATAAAAGGTTAAACAAACTCAAACTTAAACCTTACTTGCAAGTACGTCTAACTTAAGTACATAAAGAACTAGTTGAAAGAAGGAAAAACACCTCAAAAGAAAGGCCCAGAAATAGGAACCCATAGGAAGCATTAAGACAAAAGAATTGATACTCACTTTCGGCAGGGGCACTGAGAAATAATAAAGATATACTGAGCAGTAACTAATGAAGATGAGCTTAGAAAGGCTAGTGAGTGTTCTGCTATAGAGTATGGTCTTTATTTAATAAGTAATTAGGGAACCAGTAAGCATTTCAAGCACAGATACCGTATTTGAGCTGCCTTACAAAGATTATTCAGGATAGAATGTGTAAAAAGGCTGGACTGGAGAGTCCTTTTAGGAATAACCAAAAGGAAAAAAGTCCAGCCAAGAGACAGTGAAAACCTGATGATCACAGCAATGGGAATGGGGAGAGAGAATACTAGAGCTGACCTGAAACACTGCACAAGTCAAACTTACTCAGTTACTATTTATTTTAATTTTATTTTATTGGTACATTTTAGGTATACAATATAATGACATTCATCCTTGGAAATTTGCACCTTTACATAATTGCTCTTGGTTCTTATTTTTCCCCCTTCCCCTGCCCTCCCTTCAACCTCTCCATCCCTCCCTATTTACAAAGACTTTGTTTCCATTTTTTCATTTTCTCATATTAATTCCATTCCCTTCTCTTTCCCTATCCCTCCTACTTCCCCTTCCCCTTTGCCCCTTTTCTTCCTATTTCACATTATCTATTACACCTTTTAACCCTTATTTACACTTTCAATTTCTCACACTAGAGAAATTATTTGGTATTTACACATATGTGTCCTATTTAGTTACTATTTATTAACTACAATAAATGTTTGTGGACTTGTTCAAGGAAATTGATAAAACAGTGAAAAGAATTCTATCATTTTTAAAAGATTTTTTAAATCAACCTTCCATACAAAATTATTTTTTTATGGCCCAGGATGTAGCTCAGTGGCACTGCGCCTGCCTGGCAAGCACAAGGTTCTGAGTTCAATCCCTGGTACCACACACACACACACACACACACACACACACAAAAAAAAATTTGTTGCTGACTCCTACTAATGCCAGTGAGGAAAAATACTTTTTAAAATTCAATATATTATTTAAAACTGTAAATAGAAAAATACTCAACATTTTAAATTTAATTTAAAATCAATTATTAATTTAAAATCTACACTAATCCAGAGTTGAAATGTCTTTTAAAGCACTATTTTTTTCCATAATAATTAACTTATTATAACTAAGCAAAAGAAATTCTACTTGAAAATTTTCATATCTTGCTACTTGAAAATTTTCGTATCTTTTTTTAATATCTCCATTATTTCACTCTAAATAGAGATGAGTTAGCCAGGCGAAAACTACTTGAATGGATAGATGGACTGATTACCAATCATTTGTGTTCTTCCTCTCCTCCTCTCTCACTTTACTTTCTGCTGCCTTCAGTATACATCCATGTAGGATTTAAACAAAGGGAAATACAGACATAGCTCCAGAAAGAATTAAAATCTTAAGTCTCTTCATAAGTGAATCTGATTTTGTCAGTTTAGAATAAGTTCATATTAGGTATTTATAAAACTACTATGCTCACTGTAAATTATATAAGGCAGTATTCTTGGTGTTGTATTTCAAGGATAAATAAAACCCTAAAAAGAATCTGTGATCCAGAGTGTATTTCATATATATTCATAAATAACTAATGATAGAAGGTAGAAGATTTAAAAATATGAAAGAGACATTCAGAAAAGTGAGAAAGAGATCTCTTTGGAATGAAAAGTTAGGGGGAAAATAAAAGATTGTATAGATGAGCTCTTGGTCTTCAAAGACAGAAACAGAAGTTGGGAACTGCAAGAAGAAAAAAGCAGGTAAAAAAATTTTGGCATATTTGACTGAGTTCTCTAGTCTGGCCAAAGCCCAAGTAATGCTTACCAAAGTAAAGGCTTAAAAGTTATGCTGGAGCTAAGTTGAAAATGTAAGAGAAAAGTGGGCACGGTGGTACATCTCTGTAATCCCAGCAATCTGATATGCTGAGGCAGGAGGATCCCCACATTCAGTCCTAGCCTAGGAAACTTGGCAATTTAGCAAGACTCTGTCTCAAAAAATAAAAGGGGGGGGCACCTGGGGATATAGCTCAGTGAGAAGGCCCTGGATTCAATTCCCAGTACTGCAAAAGAAAAAAAAGTAGAATAATTTGATAATCAATGGGGAGAAACCAAAGATATTTGAATAAGGCGATGACGTAGTCAACATTATAAATAAGGACGATCACTTAAGCTGTGATTTATAGGTAAGCATAGGTAAACTGAAAAAATAAAAAGAATATTTAGGATGTTACTGCAATAGCTCAAGTGAATGGTTATGAGTTAGAACTAATAACACTTGATAATCAGCTGAAAGTAGTCACAGTCACAGGGAGATGTTAAAATTATTACTGATGTTCTGAATCTTGGCAACCAGAATAATGGAGATATCACTGGGGACATTGTGAGGACAAATTTGATTTCAAATACGCTGAGATTTTAATGTCAAGAGAAATCTTGGATAAAAAGAGATTTTCATTACAAAATCAAAAATAAAGTCCTAGAATTCAGAAGAAGTCAGTGAAGGAAGATATGAATTTAGTCATCATCTGTATTATATCTGAAAGCACTGAAGTGACTGTCAAATGAACGGAAATATCAAAGAAGAAATAGATTTAAATTTTAGAAGCAGACATTTAATGAATATCTATAATTGGTAGATTCATTCTGGTCTCACATAGCAATAAATATCATCTACAAGCATTTCAAAATCTTTATCTCCATGCCTTGAATTCCTGATTCATACATATCATTTCCTACTTTACTTTCATAGACATCTGTAAAAAGGCTTTTGCAAATATAACACTTTCAAACTAAAAACCCAGCTCCTCCTATCTCAAAATAACTTCTCTCACAGTCATCCACATTTAAATAAATGGCTGCTCCATGTGTCAAAACCTTGGCATTGTTGTTTCTTTCAATCCTTATACCCAATCCATAGGCAAGTTCTTCCAGCTTTATCTTCAGAAAATTTTATAAACAAAATTAAAAGTCTTCACATCACTTCTGCCACTATCTTAGCCATAATCAATTCTCACTTATATTAATGTCTTCCTAGTCCATGTCCCTGCCTTCACCCTTGTTTCTATACAGTATGTTTTCCATATAGCAATCAGAGTAATTAAAAACCTGTCCAATAAATATTTCAGTCCTTTGTTCAAAACAGACAAATGTTCTCCATCTCATTCAGAAAAAAAATCCAAAGACCGTAATGTTCTACAGAACCCACATGATTTGCTCCCCCATAGCCTCTCCAATTTAATCTCCTGCAATAGTTCTCCTTCCTTATTCCATTTCAGTATTACAAATTTACTTGTTGTTTAATGAACATACGAAGTATGTTCCCATCTCATGTCCTTTCCATCCTTTGCCCAGAACACTTTTCTCAGTTACTACACCTCCTTTACATCTCAGCTCAGATGTTATCTACTTTCCTTGACTGTTGTAGCACAGTAACCACCTTCTCAATACAATACTTCCTATTCTCCTTACTCTGCTTTGCTTTTTTTCATATTATTTATTACCACCAGTAAGCGTTAACTTCAAGCCTGGGCTCATTCAGAGTCACTTGGAAGAACGACATGAAATCTGACACCTGATAACACTGTTTACTTAGAAAACGCAGAAATAAGGTAAATGTAAAATGTTGTACCTGACTACTCTGCTGTATGAGACCACACCTAAATTAGAGGAGCTAAATTTGCATAGAAGTCTTGGGCTTCACAACTAGAATGCTATTAAAGACTAGTGGGTGCTGCAGATTTTGTATGTCAATATGACATACATGCACCATGCCTCTTATCCATAAAAGCCCAGAATGTTCCACATGGTTGAGGTGGCAAAGAAAGTTTATTACTTGAGTAGCTGGTAGGCCTTTCAATAAGACAAAGATTCTGTTCCTGCTGTTATCTCCTATCTGTATCCTTCTATAAAGTAAATATTAGCTTTTACACTGTAACATATGAATCAGATTGCCAGTTCAAACCCATAAAAACTGTTGTTTAATGCTCTACCTGACATATTATACATTGATATATTTGTCTATGTTCAGTCTCTCCCTCTAGAATATAAGCATCCTATGAGAATTTTACATTCTTATCCACTGAACATAAGCTGAAGGAGTACCTGACACCAAATATAATATGTACACATACATATTTATGTGTTAAATTAACCAGTCAAATGATAAAAGAAGATCTTATAAAAATATAAGTACCAGAAAAATAGGAAAAAATCCAAAAATTTCAGAAAGAAATGGAAATAGTCAATCATATCAAATGCCACAAAGGGACTGAATATAACAATGCAAGATATCCATGCCTGACAACTGAGAAGTCATTAGATAGCTTAAAGCAAGCGTTGCAGAACAGTGAGACAAGAAGCTAAATTGCTTTTTAAAAAAAAAGATTAGTGAGTGGCAGAGAAGTAACTAATTTTTTAAAGAATAAAGCATGCCTAGGAAAATCAGAGACAAACTAAATACTAAAGGGCAAATTAAACATGTTTTTATTTATTTTTTTGTTAACATGTTTTTAGATGTGGCAAACTTCAGATCACTTACCAATTTCTTGTGATGATGGAGGATTGAGATTTACTGCAGAATGACGATGTTCACTAAGCTGGAAGATAATTTCCATTAAATATAACTTGTGAAATAAGTAGAAGAGTATATACAACACTTATATTTGGAATCTAAAGCCTGGTGATTCTAATATACATCATCATACCTTTCTATATAGCATACTACTATACTTAAAAAAGAGTTCCGTATGACTGGGTTATGGCTTAGTGGTAAAAGCCCTTGCCTAGCACATGTCAGGCTCTGGGTTTAACTCCCAGCACTGAGAAGAAAAAAAAAGAGTTCTATTTTCATTTACTTATATTAACATAAGGCCCATTGATTTGATTATAGCAACAGATAAAATACTAATAGGCAACATATTATTCTAAGGATAATTCCTATTTTATAATCCAAATTCCTAAAATTCTAGTCTTTATTATCTAAAATTACAATCAACTTGCTTTGTTCTGAAGGCTTTTAACAAATCAGGTTCTTAGTACTACTTTTCTACCTACAAAAGTAATAGGATGGATGGTGACAGCTTCGTGTGAGTTAAGATCAAGTTTTACTGCCCAAAAGAGCCTATTTTCTTAGTAAGGTTGGCTTTTAAAAAATGTTACATCCCTTTTTCTATGTCCCTATTCATCTAAAATTTATTTGACTCTTTCATAACAATATTCTTATAGCTATACCATACAGTTTCAGCCCTTCTTTTATTTCTGAACACTTAAGTTGCTTCAATATTTTTCTATTATAAACAGCCTGTTTGAATACCATTAGTGCACAGAATCACATTTTTTAACAATTAACAAGGAAAGTTGTTTTACTATGACAGTGTGTAAGTTACTTGAATTTATTTTTCAGTGAACTATCTATTCACCAAATGATCTTTGCCCATTTATATATTGAGGGAGTATTTTTGTTCTTATTGGTATATAAAAGTGCTTTATATATTAAAGATATTCTTTGTCATATTATTGCAAATATTTTACAATGCTTTATCATTTGCCTTTAAAACTGTATAGAATATACAGAAGTTCAGATTTTGCATGTAAGTAAACTTAATTTTTTTCTTTTATTTTTCCACTGCTTTTGTGCTTAGAGAATCTGTCCTCCAAAGATCTGGTAAATACTTACCTGTATTTCTTCTGAAATATTTAATGGTTAATATTTTTTCATTTAATTTAGCACATCTAAATATAGTTCTGTTGGTATATAGTGTATCATGAGATCATAAATTTTCCCTACTAATTTGTGGTCCCTTCTTTACCACATTCTAAACTCTTTTGTTTCAAGAACTTTCACCCCATACCATTTATCATTCTATTAATTCTTATACATTTATACATATATCTTGCACACTATTTTGATTATTCTAAGTTTATAGGGTATTTTAATGTTTAGAAAGTAAAGTTGCCTTGACTAATCCATTTAATAATATTTAGGATGTATTATCTTCTTCTATTTCTAATATAGGTAATTTGTCTTATCTTTTTGTCAATCTAGCTAGGACTATATCAATTTTGTCAATTATTTTCAAAGAACCAACTTGGGCTTGTTTTTCCATTTTCTTGATTTCTCATCTTTTTACTCCTTTATTCTACCTACTTTGGATCTGCTTTGTTTTTCTTTTTCTAGCCTCCAAAGACAGAACCTTAGGTCACTGATTTTAGAACTTTCTTCTGTTCTATTTAATTATCTAAATTGTTAACTGAATTACTTAAAGCCATATTTTGCTTTGGCTTTGGCAGAATCCCACAATTTTTGATAAGCTGAACTTTCATATAATTCAATTCAAAACATATTCTGATTTCTGTCATGATTCTTTATTCCATGGCCTACATATTGAGGATTTTTCAAGACAGCTTACTGTTATTGAGTTCTAATTTAATTGCATTGTGGTTAGAGAACATGCTCTGATCTTAATCACTTTAAATTCATTAAGATTCATTTTATGGCCCAGAATATGGTCTATCTTGGGGAATATACCATCAGCACTTGAAAAGGGTATGTGTTGTAGTTGTTGGATATGATGTTCTATGAAGTTCAATTAGGTCAAAGGAATTGATAGTGTTAACTGAGGTCCTCAGGTCTTACTGAAAATATGGACTGCATTGTCTAATCCTACCAATTTCTCAGAAAGAGGCACTATAAATATGCATTTTTAAATGTTTAAAATGTCTCCCTTTAATTTTTATTAATTTTCATTTAATGTATTTTGAAGCTGTTATCAGGCACATACACATTTGTGATTGCTATATCTTTCTTATGAATTGAACTGTTTACCTTTAAGAAATATCTTCCTCATCACTAATAATATTCTTTGTCTTGAAAACTAGTGTTATGGCTTGTATCTAGATGTCCCTCCAAAGCCTCATGTGATCATAGGTAGGGCTTTTCAAAGGTAGCTGGATCTAGGGTGTGTAATGTGGATTAAGGGTGTGTGAATATAGATTAAAGGTCTGATAACTAAATTAGCCCATTGATTGAGTGGGCTTCCAGTTCTGAGCCTGGAAGGCCCACCTTGGTTGTAGGTGGCACTACCCAAAAGGCATATAGCCTGGATGCGATCAAAGAGAAAAGGAAGCCTGCTGCTGTTGCTGCCTCCTACCTGCTCTCCAATGGACTGTTTCTCCTCTGCAATGTCCCTCTGCCATGCTACCCTCCCTGCAAGCCAGCCAATTATGGACTGAAACTTTTACAAACTGTGAGCCAAAATAAATCTTTTCTCCTTTAACTTGTGAAAGTTGGCTATTTTGTCTCAGCAACTATAAAAGTAACTAGACAACTACCAAAAATGGTGTAGACATTATGACCCACTTATGGTTAGAGTTTTCATACCATTTTTCATCCACTTAATTTTCTTTCTTTTTTTTTTTTTTGAAATGGTCTTGCTATGTAGTTCAGACTAGCCTTGAACTCCCGGTGATCCCCCTGCCTCAGCCTCCCAAGTGCTGGGATTACAGGCCTGTGTGCCACCGCACCCAGCTCCATCCATTTATTTTCAATCTACTTTTGTCTTTATATTTAAAGTGTGCCTCCTATAGGTACCTTATATTTGGGTCTTTTTATCCATTCCTATAATATTTGCCTTCTAATAGAGTACTTAGCCCATCCATATTAATGTATTAAAAAGTTTACAATTTGATCTAACATTTTACTATTCATGTTTATTCCCTTTGTGTTTTGATACTACATTTCTTCTTTTCTTCCTTGTTTTGGATTAAAAAGTTTTTTAGATTTCCATTTTAATTTATTATGAATTTTATTTTTGAACATTGTCTTATTCTTGACCACATTTCCCTAAGAAGCTTACTAATTATCTGGCTAATCTTCTCCAGCCCAACCCATCAACACACACAAAATTAAAGATAATCTTGCCAGGATTAAATCCAAATTGGATTTCATTTATAAATTATTCTGAGAAGAAATTTATCTTTATAATAATTTCTTCATATACACATACTTCAACATCTATGTATATTTTCTTAGTATTTTTTCTTTCTCAGTATTTTTATAGTTTTCTTTATTCAAAATGTACTTGCTTTCTGTTAAGATTATGTAACATTTATTTTTACATTCATGTTGTAAGTGAAAATCTAGTAACTAGTAACTATTTTTTCTGTTTAGTATACCCCTTATAGGAATTGATTTTAAAATAGGTATTTCAATAAAACTCGAGGTAAAATTTGAAGACATGAAATGATATTCTATATCAACTATCAATACATTTGCAATTTAAACAATGTAATATACTGTGGGGATAAAATAAAAATTCTAATTTCTATAAAAAAGGCTTAAATGTAGCTAATTAAAATGAACAATAATAATAATACAATATTTATACTACATTGTTATTTATTAAGTGGTTGGTACTTTCCTAAGTGCTTTACATGTATAAACTCATTTAATATGGTAATAATTATTACTATTTCTCAGTTACAGATAAGGAAACAGAGTTACTCAATATCCCACAAACAGTACATACCTAAACAATCTAGCTTCTCAGTTTAGCTTTAATCACTATAGTACATTGTCTCTGCTTTTCAAATCAAGATGTCTTAATTGTTGAGTTTAATGGCTAGACACAGAAGCATTTTACCATGATTTATACCACTGAACAGTAGAAAATCAGATGGAAATTCTTTAAATCTTTTAAAATCAATCAATCTAGGGGCCAGGGATTTAGCTCAGTGGTTCCACTGCCTGCCCCCGCAAGCACAAGGATCCAAGTTCAATCCCCGGTACCAAAAAAAGAAAAAAATTAATCAATCTAGTGTTGCCATGTACATACATGTACTTGAAAAGATCAATTTATGATTTTATGTTAGTGGAATTTGATTGAGAATATGTAGTTTGTTTTCACATTGAGAATATGTTGTTTAGAATTTCAATACATTAATTATAAGACCAAATTCATTTTAAACTGCCTTTAACCGCATTTTAAATTTTCCTTATCTTGAATTTTTTTAAGGAAAAAAATGTGAATTTGGGGCATCTGAAGTCAAGAACAAAAAGATAATAGGGAACTGTGTTCTACTATTAAAACCCAAGTGTGTGTGTGTGTGTGTGTGTGTGTGTGTGTGTATTTGCGGTGGGGATAAAATTCAGGATCTCACATACTCTAGGCAAGCACTCCACCACTGAGCTATATCCTCAGGTTGATATTCAGAATTTTTTAAATTGCCTCTGTTGGTACTCTGTGTCCCAAGAAAGTCTGGTACTAAGAACTAAAATTATCAGGGCTGGGGATTTAGCCCAGTGGTTCTGTCACCTGCTTCGCAAGCGCAAGGACCCGAGTTTGATCCCCGGTACCAAAAAAAAAAAAAAAAAGAACTAAAATTATCAAAGGTTCCAATATACAATTTTTAGAAATAAAACTTTTATCTTCTCATTTTACCTGATCTGATGACATTTCTGAATCAAATATAGAAGAATCAAATAAATTCAATCCAGGTGATCTAGAACTGTAACTCATAAGAAATGAAAATCCAGAAGATTCCGTTTGTGATTGAACTTCAGGTACTACATTTCTATTTCTGTTACAGAGAGATTTAAAAAGTTATCAAACTGTTATAAATCTACTATTAAACATTGCCGATTGCTAAGCATCATAAGCAATGAAAGAGAAGTAGGAATTAGCATAGAAGGGAAAGGTAGGAAGTAATTACTGAAGTGACAAAGCTATGGAGAAAGAATGATTTGGGTGGAGAATAATGTACAAAAATCTTTTTGGAGATAATAATTATGACTAGTTACTCAGAATATACTGTCAGGCACTATTTTAGCTATAAGCATAACTTACTTATTCCTCATAATAACTAAATGAAGTAGATACTACTTTACAGTAGAGGAGTATGCCATTTTACAGTAAATTGTATAGTAAATTTTATAGTAAAGGATTCTGAAACACAGAAAGGTTAAGTGATTTGCTCAAAAGAGTAAGTGCCAGAGTTGACATTTGAATGTAGTAACCTAGATTCGAAGTCTAAGCTCTTAATCCTGATAATGTCTTCAAGATCTTGAAATCTAATTAAGATGTGTCTTAGATGAGAAGCCAGCCTTTACAGAGTTTTATGTGAGAGAGTTAAAACTATAAAAATGGGAAAAATAATTAGACAAGTATATAATTCAATGGTTAGAAAGTATAGATTCTATAGCCAGAACTGTTTGGATTTGCTCTTTTATTTTTTTCCGGTTGGAGATCAAACTCAGGACCTTGCACTTGTGAGGCAGGCGCTGGAACCACTGAGCTACATCCCGGCCCTATTTGGGTTTATATCTCAACTCTAACACCGACTGGTTGTAATCACTTATGATTCTGTTTTCTTATCTATAAAGTTATTAATATATCTACAATTCATAAGATTGTGAATATTAAGTGAGCAATACTTATAAAGTATCTAAAAAGTGGTTTGCATATAGTGTTCTGCAAGTGTTTTTAAATTATTACTCTCCAGGGGCTGGAGAGTAGCTCATAAAATGTAATAGTAGCTGGAGTCTACTCAGTGGGTGCAAGGCTTTGGGTTCAATCCCCTGCACCGAATGAATGAATGAATGAATGAATGATGTACGTCTGACTCTACCCTATCTCTATGGCCATAAGTGAGTCACTTAACATTACAGATCATAATTTTCTCATCCAGGGAGAGAGGTTTTAGCATGTGAGCTGAAATTCTTTTACAGTTCTCAGGTTTAATGGATGATGACTTTCATGTTGAACATAAGCTTGAAATAAAGCAGAGGATTTATATATAAAATTTACTAGCAATTTAAAGTACAGAAGTAGAATACAGGTGAGAGATTCTTGATGAAGTGACATCTATTTGACATATGTTTTCAAGAAATTTGATGGGCCAGTGTGAAGAAAGAGATTAAACTAATTAAAAATGTTAAATGCAACACTATTTTCTTGGCTACAAACCAAAAATCTATGGTTCCTAAAGTTAAATATTCATGTTAGAGATATTTAAGCCTAAAGAGGTTACTTAGCATAATGGCAGTTCTTGCTTTAGACTACAACACATGAAACAATGACTGCTGGAACATTACTCAGTGATAAGTCCACAATCTACTACACGTGACAGTAGCTCTTTAGCATGACATTTAAATTTTTTTCACAGTTTTTATATGCTTTGGGAAATCAAATCTATATACTATTTCAGTGGATAAGAACTCAGTATATACATTATCTTCAGCTAATGCTGCAGAAAAAATGAGAAGGGTCTATGAAATAGGAAGAGCAAAACATTAATTGTTCAAACAGGGTGATAGGTACATGTAAGTTCATTATAAAAATTTTTCCTTTACATGTCTCAAATACTCCATATAGAAAATTTTTTAAAGTTACAGGTACTAGGCATTTTACTCTTCCTATAAATTGTTTATATAATTCAATGTATAGATAATTTGTAATTATTAATTAAAATCCTACATTTCAAATGAGGGGGTTTTAGGGAGCTGGATTTTCTCCAAAGATTCAGGTGTCTTTATAGCTTCAGGAGTTCTTAAAAATATAGGAATGTCAGGCGTTTGTGGAATATTCTCAGCCATTTCTTCTACTTTGTCACTATTATTTTCTATTGACTTCCCAGAATGTTCTGTACATACACCCTGCAAATTCAAAGTAACAGTAAATGGTAAAACTGAATGTTACTGCATTAATTATATATATAAAAACAAATAAGGTGGGAAGCATCATATTAATGTCATCATTTCATAGATAAGTAAAATAAGAATAATTGGTGAACTGATACTAAAATATACATTAAGAAATAGAAAAATAATTATTTTAAATTATTTTAGTTTTATTCCCAGCTCCATTTTTCTTGCCCCTACCTGAAAAAAGTAAATGTTAACTGTAACATACTGAAATTGATAAAGAAAGATGTTCAGGAGTAATTTTTCTTTTAAAATTTCCACATTACTCTCTCAGTGAAGAATTATATATGCTACTTCCTTGAAAGAGCAAAGTAATTGCTCTCATTGGTTTATGCTATAGTTTGGATCTGAAACATCCCCTAAAGACCCATATGGTACAGGCTTGATCCCCAACATGGCACTTTTGGGAAGTGGCAGAAACTTTAAAGAGTTGGGGCCTAGTGAGAGTCTTCAAGTATGGGGGACTATCTGGCAAGGGGACTGAGGGACCCCATTCTCCTCTGTTTATCACTTCCCAGCCACAAGGTAAGTGGTTTTGATCCACCACACATTCTAACCACAGGTCCAAAGCAATGGGACCAACCAATTATAGCCTGAAACCGCTAAAACTGTGAGCCAAGTAAACCTTCTCTCTTCATACGTTCATTATGTCAGGTAATTGTTATTTTAGATCATTGGTAACAAAAAGATGATTAACAATTTGTTATGTTTTTAATAGCTAGGGTAAACTTGATATACGTTGTCTGCATCTATCATCATTAAAACTTTCACTATTCAGAAACACTTTCAAGATACTTTTAGGGCAACCACTGGTCTTCAGTTGCCGTGGCAGATCATTCAAACTTTTTCTTTTTTTTTTTTGCCTATCGAGGACTGAACTCAGGACCTTGTGCTTGTGAAGCAGGCACAGTGCCACTGAGCTAAATCCCCATCCCTTCAGATCATTCAATCTTACCAAACAAAACTGTCTTCTTCAATCATATGGTCTCACTTATTAGTGAAAACTTTTTGTACATTTTCATATAAACTTCTTGTGGTTTCATTTTTAAATCTGAAAACTATAATCTGTAACTCTCTAGAAACATGATTACCAACCTAGTAACATCTCACATAAATATCTTCATTGTATTAAATCTGAAATTAAAATGGACACAATAATTTTAAATCAGAATGGTTTGCTTAGAAATTTGAAGTCAAGCATTTGACTTACTTGTGAAGTATGTTTTGACTCTCTTACTTGTCTTCCTGTCCCTTTATCTCCACACTCAGCATCTGTTTGTTACACAAGACCAATTTTTCTTTTTGCGATTTTATTGTAAAATAAAGCATGGTGACTATATGAAATTGCCTACATTTAACTGTTTAAACCTAAAAAAATGGCAATTTCAGATGGTTCAGCCAGACACATACAAATAAGACAATCAAGCATAATATAAAGTTTAACAAAAATTATAAAGCGAACACCCATGTAGCCACCACCCAAATAAAGAAACAGACCATCATGAACACTCCAAAAGGTCTCATATTCTTCATGTCCTCCTCTTCAGAGGTAATCCTTATCTTGACTTTTGTGATAATTATTTCCTAATTTGTTTTATATGGCTTTATCATTTAAGTAATATATCTTATTTGTCCTATTTTAAAATATTATGTTAAAACTGCATACGTGTGCTTTTTTGTTTAGTATGCACTTATGAGATTCATTCATATTATTGTATGTAGACATAGTTTTCTTAATGATTTAACTATTCCATTGTACAAACACAACACTATGAACAGTATCTCTGCATTCTCTTGCAAATGGGCATTGTTGAGGCTATTACAATTTTTTAATGTTAACAGTCTCTTATATATATATCCTTGTATAGATGTATTTCTCTACATATATACAGTATGTAAGGATGGAATTGTGTGGTCCAGAGTATGTGTATGTCCTGAAACCAGATGCAAAACTCTGTTCCAAAGTAGTTAAGAATCAATGAATCAAAGAGTTGGTTCTTTGAAAGATTAAATAAAATAGACAAAACCTTAGCCAACCTTATCAAAAGAAGGAAAGAAAATACCCAAATCCATGGAATTAGGAATGAAAAAGGTGAAATCATGACAGAGCCTACAGAAATCCAGGAGATCCTTAGTGCCTACTTTGAGAACCTGTACTCTAACAAGATAGAAAATTCAGAAGAAATAGACAGATTCCTAGACATATATGAATTACCAATGCTGAATCAAGAAGATAAAAAAATTCTAAATAATTCAATATCAGTTAATGAAATTGAAGAAGTAATTTTTTTAAACTACCAACAAAAAATATCCCAAGTCCTGATGGAGTCACTGCTGAATTCTATAAGAAATTCAGAGAAGATCCAATGCCACTACTCCTCAAACTTATTAATGAAACTGAAAAGGAAGCAATACACCCAAACTCACAGAAGCAAGCATTACCCTGATACCAAAACCAGAGAAGGATCCAAGTAAAAAAGAGAATTACAAGTTAATCTCCTTAAGGAACATAGATGCAAAAATCCTCAGTAAGATATTGGCAAACAGACTGCAGCAAATCATTGAAAAAATTATACACCATGACCAAGAAGGATTCATTCCAGGGGTGCAGGGATGGCTCAATATATGCAAATCAATAAATGTAATATACCACATTAACAAAATCAAAGACAAAAACCACACAATCATCTCAATAGATGCAGAAAAAGCATTTCACAAAGTCCAACACCCATTTATGTTAAAAACCCTACAGATAAAAAAATAAATTAATTAATTAAAAAACCCTACAGAAAATTGGAATAGAAGGCCTTTATCTCAATCCGATAAAAGCCATCTGTGACAAACCAACAGCCAACATAATAACTGGTCAAAAACTAAAAGCTTTCACTTTAAAATCAAGACAAGGCTGGCCACTATTACCACTCCTGTTCAAAACAGTTCTGGAAACATTAGCCAGAGCAATTAGTCAGGAGAAAGAAATAAAAGGAATATGGATAGGAAAGGAAGAAGTTAAATTAACATTATTTGCTGATGACATGATACTCTACATAGAAGACCCCAAAAACCCCACCAAAAGACTTCTAGAATTAATACTCAAATTTGGTAACATAGCAGAATACAAAGTCAACACTTAAAAATCAATAGCATTCCTGTACTTGAAAAACAAACTCACTAAGAGAGAAATCAGGGAAACAACACCTTTCACAACAGCATCAAGAAAAATGAAATACTTAGGAAGCAAACTAACAAAGGAAGTAAAAGACTTTTACACTGAAAACTACAGTACAATGAAAATGGAAAGATACCCCTGTTCTTGGGTAGGCAAAACCAATATAGTGAAAATGGCTATACTTCCAAAACTGTTATACAGATTTAATGCATTCCCAATCAAACTAGCAATAGCACAATAACACACCTCACAGAACTAGAAAAAACAAGCCTAAAATTCATACAGAACCAAAAGAGACCTAGAAGAGCAAAACCAATTCTGGGCAACAAGGGCAAGGCAGGGGGCCTCATAATCCCCTATTTGAAGACATACTACAAAGCTACCATGATTTGAAAGAAAACACCATTGTACTGGCAAAACAAAACAAAACCAGACACAATGGTCACCGGAATAGAATAGAAGATGCAGAAACAACTCTATGCACATTCATCTACCTTATCTCTGACAAAGGGGCCAAACAGCTACACAGGAAGAAAGATAGCCTCTTCAATAAATGGTTCTGGGAAACATGGCTTTCCATATGCCAAAGATTGGAGCTACAACCGTATCTTTTACCATGCATTAAACTAAAATCAAAATGAATCAAAGATCTAAATATAAAAATAATCTGCTGGAAGACAGAATAGATAAAACTCTTGAAGACATGGGTGCAGGCAAAGACTTTATGAACAAAACCTCAATCACATAAGAAATATTACAAAGAATCAACAACTGGGATCATATAAAATTGAAAAGCTTTTTAAGGAAAAGAAATCACCGCAGAGGAAAAGACAAAGCACAGAATGGGAAAAATTTTTTACCAGATACTCCTCAAAGAACTAATATCTAGAATATATAAAGGATTTTTAAAAAATCAGAAATTTAAAGACTCAGTCAAAAACTGGGCATCCCAAATGAATAGACACTTCTTAAATGAAGAAGTACGAAGAGCAAATAAATACTATATGAAAAATGTTCAACATCCCTGGTCATTCAAGTAATGCAAATTAAAACAACACTGAGATTTCATGTCACTCTAGGGAAAAAAAGGCTATTATCAAGAAATCAACCAATAACAAATGTTGGCAAGGCTGTGGGGGAATAAGAACCCTTCTCCATTTTTGGTGGGAGTGTAAAGTGGTACAACCGCTATAGAAATCAGTATGGAGATTCCTCAAAACTAAAATTAGAGGTTCCATTTGACCCAGCTATTCCCCTTCTAGGCATCTTCCTGAAAGAGTAAAAGCACCATACCACAGTGATATATGCATACCTATGTTTACTGCAGCACAATTTATAATAGCTAAATATTGGAAACAGCCCATATGACCAACAACAGATGAATGGCTAAAGAAAATGTGGTATTTATATACAACAGAGCACTACTCTGACATAAAGAAAGATAAACATGAGCCATTTGTAGGTAAATGGATGCACCCCCAAGACCATAATTTTAAGTGAAATAAGTAAGACACACAAGTTTAAATATAATATTATTTCTCTTGTGTGAGAAACTCTAAGGGTAAACAAGAAGCAAATGGAGGATAGATATTGGGAAGTAGGAAGAACGTGTTCAAATGAGAAGGGAACAAAGGAAGAGGGGTGGGAAGGGAAGGAAGAGAAAAGGGACTAAAAAAAACAAAGAAAGGAAGGGAAATATGGAAACAAAGCTTCTGTAAATTGGAAGGGAAAGAAGCGATGAAGCGAGGAAAGAGGAATGGAGGAAAAAAGAATTAAGATATATTATGTACAGGTATAATTCCATATGATGAATGTGAGCCCTATGTATGGAAAATATGTACTAATAAAAAATAAAAAATATTTTTAAAACAAAGTAACTGTATCAAATTTTATGACAACTAATCATCCTAGAAAACATTCAATCTCACCAGACAAAATTATCAGCTCCAGTTATAACTCAAGCATAACTTCCATATATGGCTATTTATCAACAACAGTTCCTACCAATACTTTGGGAACTCCTGTTGTCTACAACCTCATCAAAATTTAATAGACTTTTTGAATGTTGCTAATCTGATGTACAATATCTCACTGTGGATTTATTTTGCAGTTCCACAATTTGATGAGCGTTTTTTCATACAATTATCTCCTTTTCTGAAATCTCTATTCACACAATTTGTACATACTTCTAATGGTTTGTCTTCCTTTTTCTTCTTGATCTGTAATATTCTTGACAGTTTTATGTACTATAAATATATCCTTTAGCTTGGGGACTCATTCTTTTTATGGTATCTTTTGACCAAAAAAATTTAATTTTAATCTAGCCAAATTTATCAGTTTTTCTATTATTGAACTTTATAATTATTGTTTACGAAATCTATTCTGATATCATAGAGCTACTTTTCCATTTGATCTTCTAAAAGTTTTATATTTTTTGCCTCTTGTATTTAAGTCATAACTATCATTTTCACCACATATTAATTTCTTTAAGTCACGGGTTTAAAGATTGTTGAAATCCTTATTTATTTCAAAATAAATACATGCGCTATATATGCTCAAGTAGAACAGTGCTAGTCATATGCATTTCCCCATATTTCAGTGTTGACATGCACTATTCGTAGAAAACAGCTATTTGTCCTTGTCTAACACTGTCAGTTTGGCATAGTTAGGGGCTCCTAAGCAGCTTGGACAGATCACCTGTACAGATGTAAGTTTTCCTCTCAGAAAAAAGCAGAGAGACTATTCATCTGTGTGGAATAAGCATATCGTGTTGGGTGAGTTCCATACAGTCTGAGAGAAACAGACTCATAGTATATGACCACTTTGAATATGCATATATTTACAGAATTTTCATGATGACAAAATGAGGCATTTCTTAAATTTCAAAATAAAAGCCAGTAAGATAAGAAGAGGTGAAGACATAATAAATAATTGTGCCTTACTAGGTTATCAAAATATATGTGTGATATATGATATACATTAATGTATATGTATAGTCATGCATGTATGTTCGCATGTATATAGAGAATTAGTTTCCAAGAATGTATGAAAGCTCCAACACCTAGCTGATTTAGTGGTTATAAATGCATACATGTATCCTATGATCTTTCTGAGATTTTATTCAAAGAAAATAGCCCAACATAGTAAAAGATTAGGGAAAAGAACATACTAGCACTGTTTATAATAAAAAGAAGAATTGGAAACAATAAAATATTCAGTGCGAGAGAATGGGTATATAAACTATGACATATACACACAAAGAACATTATACAGTCATAACTAATGACGGAGAAATAACTCAATAGTCTATCAAATAGGAAAAAACATACAAAATTATGTAGATAGTATGATTCAAATTTTAGGAGAAAAGAGCAAAACATACATATGCACCAAAAAAAGACTAAAAGAGTATACACCAGTATGCATGTTGTCAGTTATGTTTGGATGGAGATGTTTTTCTTTCCTTTGTATTTGTCTTTGTTTTCCAAATTTTCTACAGTAAAATGTATTCACTTTATATTTAGGAGAAATTTTATTTTAAAGGTAGGCATTCATGGTCATTTAACATGAGATACAAACAATACAAATAATTTATTTGAATAACACAAAAACTGATATAATTTGCTACTTTTAGGAAAAAATATGAGCAAATACCTGTATGTCCTTTTTCAAACCACTGATTATAATTTGATTGTTTCTGTGGAGTTAATCTAAAATGCAATAAATATAATTTTTATATTATTTTTTCAGTTGATACTAATAAGTTAATTCAGAAATTAAAGCTTTTTTTTGGTGGTGCTGGGCCTCATGTAGGCCAGCACTCTACCACTGAACTATATTCCCAGCCCCTGAACAGTTTATTTTTTAAAAGTTACCTTAATTGCATAAAACTGTGTGCACTTTTAATAGTTGTAACATGTGAATTATTGTTCACATCAGAGTCACTAGACACCTGAAAGAAATTAAGCATTTAAAATCACTAAATAAAACAATAAACATTTGCCATAGATACTCAGGGCACTCATTACACTAACATTTCATTATCATCATCATCATTATCAATATCAACACCTACAAACACTAACTGAAACCACTACACACAAAACAAAGTCAAACACTGAGAAACAAAACAAAAATCCTCAATATTCTCAAGGGATTTGATTTTTTTTGCCAAGTATAACTATTTGTGCTAGTATTTTTATATTTAAGGTAAATATATTAATCATTTTCCCACCTTTGGGATAAAATACCCAATATTCATAATTTAAAGAAGAGGTTTATTTTGGCTCATAGTATCAGTGGGTTTGGTCAATGTTTGCCCAGCACCAAGGCTGAACTGATGTGATGAAAGGGCAAGGAGCCAAGGAGAAGAATACATCTTTCCAGGTCACACCCCAGTGACCCACCTCTTCCAAAAAGGCCCCACCTCCAAATAGCACAGTTAGCTATGAACTCATCAATGGAATAATCCACTCATGAGCATAGTACCTCTCCATGATCCAATCACCTTCAAAAAGTCCAACCTCTGAACATGAGACTTGTGGAGGTCATTTTAGACCTAAACCATAAGATTCCAACCCTAATCCCCAAAAGGCTCAAGTCCATCTCATTATGCGAAATGCATTTAGGGCATCTCTAAGAGTCATCAAAGCCTTAACAATTCTACACTGCTAAAAAGTGTAAGTCTAAAGTCTCCTCTTGAGACTTGAGGCAAACTCTTAGCTGTAAGCCATTGTAAAAATCAAAAAGAAAGTTAAATTCTTCCAATATATAATGGCAGAAGGTAAATATTTCCATTTCAAAAGGGAGGAATAGGGGGATAGAAAGGAATCACACCAAAGAAAGAATGAAAATCAGCAAGGCAAGCATTAAATCCTGTAGTTCTGTGTCCAGCACCCAGGGCAGGTTGTGACAAGATGTAAAATCCAGAGGGCTTGGGCTGGTTGCATGTCCTTTCTCTTGGTCCAGCTCCACTACCTGCTTAGGGTTTTCCTCCACTGACATTCCATGTTCCTGGCATCATCAACTTCGCAGGATCTCCACTGCATTTTTGGCTACACTCTCATGATTTCATATGTCACGCTCTCAGGAGCACATTGCCTGGTCTCCCAGGACTCTGAAATCTGAATGCAAGCATCCCTAACGCCACAACTCAAACATTCTGCATGCCTGAAAAGCTAGCATCACACAGATGATGCCAAAGTCTGTAGCTTGCTTGAGCAGGCCAGCCCCCTTGGATCAAGGCTACAGTGAGTGCCTGGATGACTAAATTCTGGATGGTTGAACTCTGGGAAAAAACTTCTCTCTACAGTCCTGAATGTGCAGGATGCCACTGGACTGTCTTTTCAAAGCAAAATCTTTTAAAGGAAATTTACCCGTTTACACACTTGAACCTGAAAAGGGTAGGGTATGGCCAATTCCTTCTCTCCTTCCTTCCTTCCTTCCTTCCTTCCTTCCTTCCTTCCTTCCTCCCTCCCTCCCTTTCTTCCTTTCTTTTATTAAGTTTATTGGTACATTTTAGGTATACAATAAGATGACATTTATCACTGGAAATAAGCACCTTTACATGATATATCTTGGTTCTTATTTTTTCCCTCTTCCCCTGCCCTCCCTTCAACCCCTCCACCCCTCCCTCTTTACAAAGACTTTGATTCTGTCGTTTCCTTTTCTCATATTTATTCCTTTTCCTTCTTTTGTTCTCCCTACCCCTCTCATTCCCCTTTCTCTTTGGACATTATCTTCCTATTTTAAATTACCTATTATACATTTAGTCCTTATTTACACTTTCAGTTTCTCACATCAGAGAAACTATTCAGTATTTATACATGTGTGTCCTATTTATTTCACTTAAGAGTAT
>NW_004624734.1:40650588-40675600 GCF_000247695.1 Heterocephalus glaber | reverse complement strand
GTTCTACCTAACCTCTGTTCCAACTGGTTCAGAGTTTCTATTTTAATATTTAGATCTTTAATCCATTTCGATTTTAGTTTAGTGCATGGATTGTTTTCTCAAGGTCTGTGAAGTATTCTGTTGGAATTTCAATTGAGATTGCACTGAATCCATACAGCAGTTTTGGAAGGTCATTTTCACTATATCGGTTCTTCCTACCCAGGAGCAAGGTATGTCTTTCCATTTTCTGATATCCTCTTCTATTTCTTTTTTTCAGAGTGCTACAGTTTTCAGAGGAGAGGCCTTTATTTCTTTCATTAGGTTAACTCCCAGGTATTTCATTTTTTGGGATGCTATTGTGAAAGGAGTTGTTTTTCCAGTTCCTCTCTCACTGAGTTTGTTGTTTGTGTACAGGAAGGCTAATGATTTTTGTGTGTTAACCTTGTATCCAGGTACTGTACTGAATTTGGTTATCAAGTCTAGAAGACTTGTAGTGGAGTTGTTGGAGTCTTCTATGTAGAGTAACATGTCATCTGCAAATAATGACAATTTAACATCTTCGTTTCCTATCTTTATTCCTTTTTTTTCTCTTGTTTAATTGCTGCGGCTAATGTTCCCAGAACTATATTGAACAGGAGTGGTGATAGTGGACATCCTTGTCTTGTTTTGACCATTTAGTATGACGTTGGCTATTGGTTTTTCATAGATGGCTTTTATCAGTTTGAGATAAAGATTATCTATTCCAATCTCTTGTAGGGTCTTTATTATGAATGGGTGTTGGATTTTGTCAAATGAATTTTCTGCATCTATTGAGATGATCATATGGTTTTTGTTCTTGGCTCTGTTAATACAGTGTATTACATTTATTGATTTGCATATGTTGAACCATCCCTGCACCCCTGGGATGAATCCTACTTGGTCAGAGTATATGACCTTCTATCATAAGGCAGTTCCTCCAGATAAACTTTTCAATTGTCCTTATGTAAAGTACTTGATTTCCTTTTAATGCCAATCTTTTTAGGAACCACATTCTCCTTTGTTTGAACTTTATGAGACCTTCCTTTCTAGCAAGGCCTTACATTATTTGCCTCTGCTTTTTGTTCCTGATTTTCACTATCAATCCACCTGAAAGCAGCCAGAAAAGTACCCATGCCACAACCAGAACACTGGGCTGCCTTGTAATTTACTCTGCTAGATTAGTCTATCACCCTTAATCTCAGTCTCCAGTAAAGTCTCAGTACATAGGCAAAATGAAGGCAAATTTTCCACCTGAGTGTAACACACATGGCCTCTAGTTCAATGGAGCAATTTCCTGAGCCTGAGCTTAACTGTCTGCATTCCTATCAACATTCTGGTCTTCTGAACTCTGACTAGAATCACACATCAGGTTCTGCCTACAGAATTGTAAGACTTTTCTAGCCTGTATCTCCAAACTTCCAAACTCCTTCTACAAACCAGTTCCAAAAGCCTCTAAACCACATGGGCAGGTACAGTCTTATCAATGACTCCATCCCTGTTACTGACTTTCTGTATTATCCAGCTTTCCATAAGTGAGACAAAATATCTGACACCCACAACTTAAAAGAGGAGAGGTTTATTTTGCCTAATAGTTTCAATGGGTTTAGACCATAGTTGGCTGGCTCCAACAGAGAAGCCACATGCTAGAAGGGGAAAACAGAGGAAAAGGGCTCACCTCATGGAAGCCAGTTCTAGGTCATAGTCCCAGTGAACCACCTCTTCTGACCAGGCCTCACCTCCAAACAGCATAGTCAGCTATGAACTTATCAATGGACTAATCCACCAATGAGCATCATGCTCCTTTTTGCCTTTGAAAAATCCCACCTCTGAACACAAGACTCTTGGGGGACATTTTAAGTCTAAACCACAAAAGTAAAATTTTGAAATTTTATCCTATCTATATTTGTGACTAATCAAGGAACTCTTACCATTTCTCAATTCATTATCTGACTTCTGTGTCCCTCTATTCTACATAATCTCCCAAACTGAACATAGGAAAGCAAAACAAATTAAAATATCAAAGCCTAAACTTCATTTGTATATAATTATGAAAGAATTAATATTTCATTTTTAACTTTAAGGGTTTTAATATCAATACCTAAACCACTGCTTTAATGTTTATTTCAAACTTTTCATTTTCCCTGAGTCCCTCACTTTGAAGAGTCCTTGATTTTTTTAACCCAAGCTGAACCCAGGTACCTCACACTGAGCTACACCACCAGCTCTTTTTATTTTTTATTTTGAGGCAGGGCCTAGCTAAGTCAGCAAAGTTGCTCAGACCAGGCTTGAACTTGTCATTCCTCTACTTCAGCCTCCTGAGTGCTGAACAGTACAACACCATCCCTAGCTGTAAATGCTTTCTAGTCGTTCAACTTCCTCCTCATTCTTGTCATTTGTTGACCCAATCTTCTCTATCTTTTTCCTGTTTTAAACTTCCATTTTCCATTTCTATTTTGGTGATTACCCTTATATAAATGTATATAAATTTACATTTTTCCAGTAATGTACAGAGCTGGTCAGTATTCATACCTTCTCCCTACCTTCATCTCCCTCCACCAAAACCAGCAACCTTTTTGTTTTCCTCACTTTTCTCCCCTCATCCTATTTTTTATGTCTTTTATGAGTACATATTAGTTATACAGATTAATGGATTTCAGTTTGGCAGATCTGTATACGCATATAACACACTTTGATCATTTTCACAGTCACTTCCTTGCCCATTTCCCAAGTCTCACATTTGAGGGGAAGCTTTTGATGTGTATATTTAAATCATATCTATCCCCCATTACCTATTCTTATGTCATCCTTTCCCTCATTCCCTTCCTCTTGTCTAACAGGCTCCCATCTACTTTCATTTTCATATAGACTCCATGTATTAGAGAGAACGTGTGATATTTGTCTTTCTGAGTCCGGCTCATTTTGCTCAACATGATCATCTCCAGATCCATCCATTTTCCTGCAAATGGCAAAATTTCATTCTTCTTTATGGATGAATAATACTTCATTATGTACATAACATTTTCTTTATTCATTCATTTGCTGATGGGCACCTAAGATAGTTCCATATCTTGGCAATTATGAATTGTACTTCAATAAAATGGGTATGAAGATATCCCTACAGTATGGTGACTTTAACTCCTTTAGGTATATACCAAGGAGTAGTATAGCTTGATCAAATGATAGCTCTATTTTTAGTTTGTTTGGGTTTTTTTAGGAACTTCCATTCTGAATTCCACAGTAGCTGTATTAGTTTACATTTCCATCTGTAGTATAGAAGGCTTCCTTTTTCCCTTCATCCTGACCAGTATTTATTGATTTTTGTATTTTTAATAATAGCCATTCTGACTGGGATGAGATGGAATTGTCAGTGTAGTTTTGATCTGCATTTCCCTAATGGGCAAAGATGTTGAATACTTTTTGGTATACTTATTGGCCATTTGTACTTCTTTTGAGAAGTGTCTGTTCTACTCATTTGCCCATTTATTGATTAAACTATTTGATTTTTTTCTGGTGTTAAGGTGTTTTTTTTTGGTACCGGGGATCAAACTCGGGTCCTTGCGCTTGCGTAGCAGGTGGTGAAACCACTGAGCTAAATCCCTGGCCCTCTTAAGGTTTTTTTTAGTTCTTTATTCTAGAGATTAATCCTCTGTTCTTGCTGGAAAATATTTTTTTCTCATTCTATAGGCTCTCTTCACTCTATTAGTTGTTTTTCTTGCTATGCAAAGATTTTTTAATTTGATATAGTCCCATTTGTTGATTCTTATTATTTCCTGTGCCACTGGAGTCATATTCAGGAAATCTTTGGCAGTTCCTATAGCTTCCAGTCTACCACGTATTTTTTTTAGTAGTTTCAAAGTTTCAGGGCTTATACTTAGGTCTTTGATTCATTTTGAATTTATTTTTTGCACAGGGTAAGAGATATACTCTCATCTCATACTGAAATCACTTAAAATTTTAGCACTAGATTTTAATTTCTACAGTTAATAGATTTGTTTCATTAATTACTTTAGCTACACCTACCCTGTATCTGTCTTAATTAACCACCAATTAGTAGAAAGACAATTATATTTTTTATTGAGGATTTCCTCCTGGACTGTTTCATGAAAAATAGGGAGGAAAAAAAGACGTGTGACATCAGCAGTTAACTTTCTGAGTGTTATGTTCCTTGTTCTTCACAGGCATCAAGAACTGCCCAGGGTGCCAGTTTGTCTCTCTCACCAAACCTCCCACATTCACTTCTACCTGGAGACAGCCAACCCATTGCTGATGCCTGGCCAAAGACAAAGTCCAACTCCCACTAGGGTAACCCCACCAATTACCCTATTCATTGCTCCTGGGCCTTTACTTTGTGGAACAGTGTTCTCTTATACATGTCCACAACTATAATTTATTCCAATCCTCTTTTCCTGCTTCAGGGATTTATCGTAAGTTTTGGTCTACGAGATACAAGGCTTGATATTTTTAAACATCTTTTCTATTATTTTTAAGGGTAAGGAAGCATGTTTCAGTATAAATTCTGAATGCCATATTAAAACTCCTTTAAATTTCTTCAGAGCCTTGGGTTGTACTAATGGCTAATTTAACATATTTATAACACACACACACACACCTTGGGTCCTAAGTGTAATAGTTATCTCATTTAATGTAAGCATCCATTTGATTTATACTATTAAAAAATAAATACCTGTGTATTATTTTCTTTTTGTCTAAAGTCCATTGTAGCAAGCTTTGACTGCTTCACAGAACTTTCTGCTCTTTTATCTAGATTATTAAATAGTACTTCAAGTTAGTTATGAAAACAGAATCAGACATCATCTCAAACTTTTTTTTCTGCTAGAACTGAAACTAGGACCTCACACATGCAATTTGAGCTCTACATCCCTGGCCTTCCTCTCCAACATTTAACCTAAACTTCTAATTCAGAAAATCATAAGTCTACATTAACATTGAATTTTAAAATAAAATACAGAATTATGAAATTATTTTGAAACTCTTAATTCATCACTATATATTAGTTATTACAGTAACTGTGAACATGAAATGACAAAATGGCCAACAGATAAAACTACCCTTTTATAATGTATAACCAAAGTAAACACAATGGTGATACAAATAATGAGGGAAAAACAATCAATGTAGTCAATGTGATACAGTGTAGATAATCCAATCTGCAGACCCATTGAACAATATCTTACACATCTCAGTAACAAATGACAAAAACATAAGTTTCCTACTCACTTAAATCATACATACTGATACTACAACTCCCAAAATGAAAACTATGTAATTATCCATCCTGTCTGATAGCTCTGTGTTCATACCAGAACACTTCTTTAAAATATATCATGTGAATGTTTTCTTTCTCAAAGAGAAAAAAAAGTATAGAAAACATATTGTTTGCTCTCAGAAAGATTCAAAATGGTACCTTCCTAAGTCTCTAGGTCTAGAGTATTGTTTGTTCTTGCTTACACCAAATGATAAATAAAATTAAAATTATTTCCTTTTATTTTTGTGTTTGTACATAAAAACATTTTTGAATAATAATTCCATACCTGTAACTTTTGGTTCTGATGACTGCATCTTTATTGGTCTTACTAATTTCTGAGATTCATATGGCAGATATAATTGACTGCTTTGAGGAGTTTCACTGAATATATGCTCATCTTTTTCAAAAATTCTAAAGAGAAGAATAAAGTCAATATTAGCTAAGTAAAAATTAAAATTTTAAAGCTAGAAGGGATATTTAGATAATACATGTATACAGTTAAAATCCTTCATTTTGCAGGTAATGAAACTGAGTTCCAGAGAATTTAACAGACTTGACCAATATTACTAAATTACTTGGTAGTCATGTCAGAGCTAAAATACACTTTTCCTGATCAAGTCCAATGCTCTGCTCAGTATACCACACTTTTATTTTTAAAACAATCATTTTTTAAGGACTTTTTAAACAGATCAAAAACATTTTAAGCCAGGCATGGTGGCGCATACCTGCAATCCCAGCACTTGGGACACTGAGGCAGGAGGATTGTCATGAGTTCAAGTTCAGCCTGGGCTACATAGTGAGTTCAAGGGCAACCTGAACTATAAAGCAAGACCCTGTCTCAAAAAAAATTTTTTTAATCAAAGCTTTAACCTCAAATAACATGTTTTAGATTTCAGAGTACATTAAGCTTTAAAAACTTAGAAAAAATTCAACTAGTACAAATATAGAAATCATTAAAGCAATGTACCTATCTTTTAAATTTTTTATTGAAAGAATAATTTCATTGAGTTTTTTCTAAATCAAAGAACTAGAATAAACACTATAAAATACATTAGTCTCTCCTCCTCAGCAGGTTATATGTCCTTAGCAGATACCTGAAACCATGTATAGCACCAAACAATAAATATATTATGCTTTTTCCTACACATACAAAATTTTTTTTTTAAACATCTTTTTGTTGTTGTTGTTGTTACCGGGGATCGAACTCAGGTCCTTGACTTATAAGGCAGGCGGCGGAACCACTGAGCTAAATCCCCGGCCCTACATACGAAAATTTGATGCCTTTTCCATCTTAATTAAGGACTTAGGATACATTGTGACTATAACTTTTGCAGTGTGAAGAGCGACAGCAAAACTAGCAAAAATTTCTTTTTCTTTCACAAGTTCATGGACACAGATTCATTCTTATTACAGATCTTAGCAACCTAAGCATATGATGGTTTTGTTTCCTTAAGTTGAGACTTTTCACTTAAAGAAAGTACTTTACAGCTTTTCACTGACATATACAAATTTCTAGTATCACTACTCTTTGCATTTTGGGGGCATTTTTAAGTAAAATAAGTGTTACTTTGATACAAGCACTATTTTAGTATATGTGCTGCCAAAGCAAGCACTGATACAAACACTATGATACCACAACAGTCAATCAGATAACTGACATGACTACTAATAGGCAGGTAGTATATTGAGGCTAGATACACCAGACAAAGGGATGATTCATATCCCAGGTGGTGACAGAATAGGATGGCATGAGATTGTATCACATTACTCAGAATAATGTGCAGTTTAAATGTTGACTTCTGGATTTTTTTTCATTTAATATTTTTGGACCATGGTTGACCATAGATAACTGAAACTATAGAAAGCAAAACCATGGATGAAGGGGAGCCACTGTATACACTGAGTTAAAAGTGATTTAGTATTTATGTAAGTCCCATTCAATATATAAAATTTTTGTATTAAAGCACTGTTAAGCCAGGTGTGGTGCTGCACAAATCCGAGCACTTAGGAAGTTGAGGCAGGAGGACTGCTGCAAGTTGAAGGGCAGCCTGGGCTGCACAGCAAGATCTTTGAGATGAGAGAGAGAGAGAGAGAGAGAGAGAGAGAGAGAGAGAGACAGCAGACAGAGAGAGAGACAGCAGACAGACAGACAGGAAGGAAAGAAGGAAGAAAGGAAGGAATAAAGGAAGGAAGGATGGAAGGAAGGAAGGAAGGTTGGTTGGTTTGCCTATTTTTTCAATTATAAAATTAAGGACATGCTGCCATTGATGTGACATGTAGAAGTGGGAGGATCAAGAAAATAAGAGATACTGGGTCTGGAGGCTGTAGCTCAGTGGTAAAGTGAATGTTTAGCACGCATGAGATCCTGGATTCAATCCCCAGCATGGCTGAAGGACGGGAGAATAACAGATCCAAGGAGGTTTGATTAGGGAAATTAACACAGGAGTGTGTTGAAAATTCGAAGAAGAAAATGGAAACTGAGGAATGAAATTTAAGAACAAAAGGGAGTGGTATAGGTACAAAGAAAAAAAGAGAAAGTTGATCAGAAACAATAACAGTAATAACATCCATTTTTCTTCAAATAATAGTAGACAAAATCAGGTTTTTTTCTTAATGCCTCTATCACTGATGTCTGTATTCTCACCATTGGGATAAAAGACAATAAAATATATGATGCAACAGATCTCGTAGCAGTTTTGGGCTCATCTTCACTCTTAATGGTAAGGGAAGAAATAGTCAAGCTGCTATCAGGGTGATAAAAATGTAGATACATTACTGTTCCCACCACTGCCTCTCCTGTTTTACTTCAATTGCTGACCTACCATAGAAAAGTGGGTAAATTATATGACTGACAAGTTACAGAACAGAAGATGTGCTTCTGCTACCCTATTCTCTCTATACAATATTCTTGGCCTTAGTAAATAATAAGCAGATGTAAAAAGTATGTAAGTTAATATATTTCATAAGATACTAATAGAGTTTGCCCAAAAACTTATATTAGGATGAACACAGAATTAAACTTATAGATGCAGAATATCTATTCACATAAAATCCAATTTTAAAGTTTACTTATACCTTTCTTTCAATTCCTTTCTCTTTTCTGTATTTTTGTGGTTTTCTTCCGGAGTTTCTGAAAGATTTTTACTCTCATAAAGTCTTATAATCTAAAAAGAAAAAAGAGAAAGCAAAGCAAAATAATTACATGAAAAGTAGAACACAAAATTTGTATTTTTGGTAGTATTCACTTTTATTGAAAATGGCTAAAAGTAAAAATTAACCCTAATTCACACCCTTTCAACTTTTCTTTACTCCTAACTCAGCAAATGTAAATTTCAATAAACTCCACCCCCCAGAAAAGAATAAAAACAGTCACAAGGTAAACACTGTTTCCTGACATAGGGATATAGTTACTATAAAGAAAATAGCATCCATTTCTGTGTCATTACTAAAATTGTGTTACCACTATTTGGTGCCTCGTAACTATAAATGATATATACTCTTTAACATAATTTTTAAACAAATTAGAAAATTAGGCATCATATTTAATTTTTCCTCAAAATCTGCAAGTGACTTTAATATGTTCTTGTACCTATGTGAACTAAAGTCATAAGTCAACAGATAATCCTAAAAATATATTTAAGAAAATCTTAAAAGCTAAGCTATTTCTAGCCTAATTCTCTAAAAATTACAAGCCATAGCCACAAATTTTCAATAGTAAATTCTTTAGACTATTATCCTGGTCCCTTTTTTTGAAAATACTGTTGCTCTTTTAATGCCTTAAAATTCCTGTTATGGGGATAGGGGATAACTCTGTGGTAAACAGCTTGGCTAACATGAGTGAAGGCCTCAGTTTGATCCACTACATCATAAATTAGAGAAGTAAATAAATTCCTTTTACTAAGCTACATCTTTTTCTTTGCTTGTTTCTTTCCTCAGACCCCTGAAAAAGCCAACTCTTACCCAAAACTCAGAGTTAAATCTATTCAGTATCTGAAATACATTTTGGCTTCAACAGTAATCAGAGGCAAATAAATTAGCCTTTCTCCATATACAGGTTTTCTTAAAAATGGCTCTTCTAAGACTATTAACATACTATTACATTAATACTTATACAGTATTAGAAATACATAACAAATACATACCTTGTTTAAATAATTAATTTCTATTTCTGCTTCATTTATTGCTTTCTTCAACTGAGATGAATTTTTCGTAAAATTGTTGGCATGTTTAAGAATTTCTTCTGTTTTAAATCTCAAATTAACTCTTTTTTATGCTAAGGAACTATGTCATACAACTAAATTTTACATTTATAATACATGTACTATATCATAGTTTATGATACATAACTTTATATGCATCTTCCTTATAAGCAAAAAACATTAATAGCAGTATCTGAAAACAGAGGTAAAACTAATATAAATATTTAGCAGACTAACAAAGATAATTGTTATATATTGAACTTAAAAAGATTGCATTGAAAAAATGTTAGAATGACTTTCTTTTCATTAAATATTTTCACAAAGTGGTATTTTACTTTTTTTTCACGCAAGTTTATTGTGTCATTTGCCATGACTAATGAAATATAATCAATATGCTTCCTTTTTTTTTTCTAAAATCAACATAAAAGTCCATCCAATTTCCCTTTTCTTGCTGCATAATGTTCATCAACACAGAACTTAGAAAAGCGTCCATCTGGACTTTCTGCTTGAAGTAGATTTATACTCAATTTCAAGTATAGAACTTCTCAACTATTAATAGTTAATATTAATAGCTACATTGTTATCAGCTAATAAAATTTCCTAAATTACTATAATCCACTTAGGAGAATTTAAAAATGAATAGAATAATAATTAACAAGAACACCAAAGAAAATTTATCAGACCTTTCCTATCCTGACTTTAAAAATGATTTATATGCTAGAACACAAAATTTGAAATGAATATAATTTGTAAGGCTATGTTATTACCAAAAGTATCAATTTAAAATTTTAGATATAGATCTTTAAATCTTAATATTTAATTCTTCCTACCTCCATCTACCACTTCTTGTTTGTCATGAAACTTTAATCTCAACTCACATGCAAGTCCCAAACCCTGGGCTGTACCTTCAGCCATCTATCCATCTCTGCCCCTTCCCACTAAGCCAGTGGTGGCAAACTTATGGTAGGCACACAAAGCCCTCTCTGTCAGCACACAGCCAAGTTGCTCCAGCAGCCAAGCATCGTTACAGTTGTTGTTTTCTAAACTAAAACCTCTATATTCAGGCTTAATTGCAATGTTGGCATTTCATTATAAATAACTGGGTTTTGGGTTGTAGTTTGAGCACTCGGTCTCTAAAAGGTTCACCATCACTGCACTAAGCAATTAATACACAGATAAGCAGCAAATGAACAACTAAAGACATAATAGGCTAAAATCAAAATGGGAAAAGAGTGGGCCGGGGATTTAGCTCAGTGGCGCTGTTGCCTGCCTCGCAATCGCAAGGTCCTGAGGTCGAACCCCGGTACAAAAAAAAAAAAAAAAAGGGAAAACAGCAAGCAGAAGAGAAATTATAAAAATGGCTTAAGATAAAACACACAGGAAGCAAGATAGAATGCAAGGACAAAGACTTTAGTACAGGGTCAGGGATTTAGCTCAGTGGCACCGAGCCTGCCTGGCAAGCGCAAGCTCCTGAGTTCATACAAACAGTGGAATTATAATCTGATAGGAAAGCATATAAAAGATTATTGAGGTTGAAAGAGGAGTAGAGCTTCAAGATCATCATCAGGGAGGATCTTTCTGACAAACAGGTGAAACTTAGACCAATTAAAAATTACTTAAGCATCTATAGCAGTGATGGCAAACCTTTTAGAGCTTTCAGTGATGCAAACACTCCACTCCAACATGCATGCCATAGGTTCACCACTACTGATCTATGGTATTACAGTGGTACTGCATTAGAAATACTGATTCACATCTGTCTCTCCTACTAAAATGTGAATTCCTTGCAACAGAACTGTAACTTTCTCAGTTTTTCCTGGTACAAGGTAGACACCCAATCAATTTCTAAAGATTAATGAATAACTAATCACTTCTTGGCCTTTTGACTAAGATCAAGTGAAAATTAATGAATAATTGTGACTCATTTCCTTACCAACTTCTATCCAAATGAATTATTACCAGTTAATTTAATTGGAACTTTCTTTGTTAAGACAGAACTAGATGACTTTTTTGTTTTCTTGGTTGCTAAGATCTGCTACTTTAAATCCAGATATGTATACCATTCTATTCTTACTCAAACTGCTTGCTTTTGATCCTGTGGGCATATTGCATGTATCAAAACAACTCCCAGGACATTTTTAAAGTGACCTTTAAAAGTTCAAATTAAATATAAAGACAAATCCATGAGATTTTCATCAGGAAAAGACAATAAAAAATAAAATAAAGAAACTATACTTATCCAATAAAATTGTAATTAGCAATACTTTTGTGGATACATGTATAATGTCCACTTAGAAAGTGATGGAAAGGATGCAGGCACTGAAAAACAAAGTCACAGTTGAGATTATTATATTTATTTCACTACAAAGATACCATAATTAAAGCAATATATAACATGAATATTAGTACCTCGAAATTCCTTAAGCATAATTTCATTTGTTTTCAGTTGCTCAGTACATGCCAATGCTCTGTTTTGAATTCCTTCATACTCTCTTTTCTTCTCATAATAATCACGTGAAAGGGGTATTTCTGAGTATTTTAGTTGGTATTGCTTTAAAACATCTTTATACTGACTTATATAACCATGATACATTTTTCTGTTAAAAGAAATGATGTAGAATAGACCCAAAAACATAGTATCACTTGTCAAATCTACTAAATTAAATATAAAAGACAAGTCAAATATCTGCTTATTTCTACTTCTCTCAATAATAGCCCTCCAAACTTTCCTTAACCCCATCACACTTCTCAACTAAGTTCTTTTCCTCCATTACCTGTGTTACTCCCTAATCCTGTTCAATTTAACTTCCACTCACCTACTGTTCCTTCCAAGGTCATCTGCAATGTAATTTGTCCAAGTGAATGATCTATTTTGCATGCTCATCCTAACTGATACTGTACAATCTATTTCTTCTGGTCACTTACACCTTTCAGAAGTTCTCCTTGGGTTCTGAATCTCTCTACTGTCCCCAGTTCAGCTACCTTTACAATCATGTCTTTTTAATCTCTTTCAATTTCTGTAGCTAAAACTATTACATGAAGTAATATCCTATGTGTTAGAATTGGGGGTTCTAATCATTCAAGTATATTCTACAACTATTTTTATGAAGAAAATTTTAGCATAGTTTGAAGGAACTCCTTCAGATCAACTCAAGTAGTAGTGGATGACCATCTAGGCACAAATCTCGAGTGGAACATTCTTCAAAAAAAAAAAACCAAAAACCTAACCATTCTCTTTTATTTGATCCAAAATTCACTGGCAAAAGGAGTTAGTTACTACAATCTACATGCCAAATTTATTTTACCATCTGTTGCTGTATGGTATGTAATCTAAGAACAGCTTTTACATTTTTAAATGATTGAAAAAACTCAAAAGAAGACAATTCCATGATCCTTTAAAATTATATGAAATTCAAACCAGTGTCCATAAATAAAGTTTTATTGGCACATGGCTCATTTATTTGCCTATTGCCTAAAAGTGCCTTATGCCACAACAGCAGTGTCGAGTAATTATGACAGTCCATATGGTCAATAAAGCCCAAAATGTTTACTATCTGATCCTTTACAAAAAAATGTTTGCCAACCCTGATTTAAAATATTGAAAATATTTAATCTAGCTCTTTATAGAAACATATATTTTAAGTCCTCTTTTTACCCAGTTCTTATAGTTTTAAGAAATAATATCCACAGTAAACTTTTTAAAGACATAGCCATTTATATTAGAACAAACATTATATTCTTCAAGATTTTCTTATTTCTTGGATCAAGATATACTACATGGGGGAATTTATTTTAAATTGCTGTAAGGATTATTTACCTCAGCAGATGAAAAATGAATAATAAGTATTGATAAACTCCTGGTTTAATCAGAAGAAAAGGCTAACAGTCTGAATCTTAAGAATCATCTAATTTCTTAATATTACTAAACTCTGTCCCCGTTAGCAAAACAAAGGAGTCCAAAATAAACTCCTATTCTTCTAAATGTTCATTTTCTAATTAAGATCCCCCATATTTATTCTGTAATAAGTTGGGAAAATAGTACAGGGAGTAGGAAAATAGCTATATGAAAAGCAGACCTGGGTCCCCAGATTCAGAGGAGACTAGCATACCATATCCATCCTGTTTATATTGTATATTTGTGCCTACCCTTCTAACATGCTTCATGTAGGAACTCTAGCTGAGCACAGTATAGCTAAGTAATGACTCAAGAAGATCACCATTATTATCTTATCTGCTGCTAGCAACACTAATCTTTATGAATGCCTGGGATAGGGGTAGGGATGGAAGATCAGAAATAATCAGCTGGTGCCTCTACTTCCTTAGTTACCACTAACACCAACAAATGAATTCTTTTCTTTTTAGAAATGCCTGGTATTGAGTCATCAGTTCAATTCACCTATGTGACTGCTTTAAGAAACAGGTGTTTCACTTCAATGCCTGTTTAGTTCAGAGAAGTCATCTATAACAAACACTGTCACGGAGGTAATATTTGGACTGGTTTGCTTTAGCCTCTTACAGAATAAATTTTAATAATTTAACATTTTAAAATAGCCATGGCTTACAGTAAGAAATATCATAAGCAGTTATATATATTGTCCTTTGTGGGGAAGGTCATTGAAGATACAAACTACCAGACTCCCCAGTTTCCCCTTTACGATGACCCATGGGAAAAAATTTAAGTCTCAGGAAACACTTCTGCCTATCCTAAGCAAATGAACTGTTTTTTAAATCAATACTCTGAATCCCAACCTGGTCACATTTCTACAATGCTTCAACTAAAAGGAATTTCAAAGCCTAGTCTGCACCTAGTCTAACAATTGCAGGACCACAAAAGATTAATTTTAAACTTGAGCAAAGGCTTCCTAAATTATCCCTACTTTCCTGCAGCCTTGATATTTACATTTCGTGGGTTTTTAAAATATATAATGGTATTATTTGTACAAATCATCTCAAATTCCCTAGCGAAGGAAGCAAGATCTATAAATGACATCCTAGCAGTCTCTTTTACCCTTCTAACTTCTGGTCTGCTCTTTGGATGATGGTGTACTTTGCCTTTCTCCTCTTTATGCTCCATCTATTTCCCTAGAAAATCTCATCTATTTCCATGATATTTATTAAGAACAATCTTCGGGCAGGGGATTTAGCTCAGTGGTTCCTCCACCTGCCTCGCAAGCACAAGGACCCGAATTTGATCCCCGATACCATAAAAAAACCCCAAAAGAACAATCTTTAACTTTAGTCCCTACCTTCCCTTAAGACTCAACTTTGACAATAAAGGACTGGAGATATTTTGTGTGTTTTAAAAATTAAAATATAAAAATACACAACTGTTCTCATCCAATTATGTCAAAATTCATTTCAATCTTTAGGTGAAGTTTTAATGCTATACATCATGTTCAAAGTCTCTCATCTTATTTCACTATATTCTCTAATTACACTTAATCTCCAAGACAATGTGAATGTGCAAATAAACCCACACAAGCATCAGTATTGTTTCATTAGAATAAACCTCCACTGGTACAATCAGCAGTCTAAAAATGGAAATTTGATATAATTTTTTCATAAGCTAATTCTATTGATAATTATTCCCCTAGATGTTTGCTTGTAACTGCCCAGTCATAATTGCTGCTGAGAAATAGTTTATATCTAAGGCAAATCTAAACATATCCAGGGTTAGAGATTTATAACAAAATACCTCCAAAGCTATACAGAGTCCAAATTATTTACTTAAAATACAAATTTTCTACATTTTTAAGTAGTTATTGTTTGAAACAGGGTCTTTCTCTGTAGTTTAGGCTATCCTTGAGCTCATTATGTAGCCCAGGAGACAATCCTCCTGCCTCAGCCTCCTGAGTGCTGGGATTACAGACATGTACCACCATGCCCAGCTTTAAGTAACATTTTTACAAAGTCTGTTTTAGTAATACTAATTTACAGAATGCTTATTCTATATATAGAATGCAGAAAAATGCTTATAAAGAGAATATAGAAGAATGCTTAAATCAATACATATATATATATACTGTACTTGTCTTTTTCAATGGTTTCTCGATAAATAGTAAGTTGGCCCTGCATATAATCTTCATGTTTATGAAAAACATCACATGTTGGCTTCCAGCTGTAGAAAAATTATAGTTTTATTTAGCATCTCAGAATGATAGACAGAAATAGTTTTAAAATGTAATCATTTAAAAAGAAATAAATCTCTCTTCCCAGAGAAAACAAATTTACAAGAAAAATTTTTCCATTTACTATCATCCCCACTACTATCATTCATGTACTTATATACTCAAATATTAATATTAATTTACATGAATTTTTGAGAGATGACTAAGTAAAGAGCAAACACAGTATGGCTAGATTGTGTATTGCCATAGCATTTCTATTACACTTTCCAATACTCCAACATCAGATCTTCTTTCTCATCATATTCTAAGATCTTGACTAAGAAATTTGTTTGGAATAGGCATTGAAAAAGCTTGAATAAAGGCAAAAGAGAGACTATACTCTCTTCTGACATGTTGGCTGTTACACTTTCCTGAGCTACAAAGAAAATTTAGCCATAATTAATTATATAAAATAAATATTCATCCTTTTTTTTTTTGAGACAAGGTCTCACTATGTAACCCAGGCTGGCCTCAAACTCACGAGAGATTCTCCTACCTCAACCTCCTAAGTGCTGGGATTACAGGCATCCACCATCATGCCCAGGTGAATATTCATCTTACCCATTTTTGTTTTATTATATAAGTTGAGAAAAATTACCAACTGGAAAAATCTAAAATTACTATATACTATTCTAAGTATTGTTTGAATATTTCTTCTTTTTTCTAACTTTTTTTCCAGAGTCAAAGAGTAAACATGGCCATTCTGAAAACAAAGTATATACTACATAAGAAAATAACTATAACTCACATTCTCAATATTAAATAACTACTGTTTTCAGATTTTATGATATTTATAAATTTAATGTCACTGAAATCATATCTACATATGACTTACCCTTTATCATTTACTGAACAAAACTTGTACTTTAATATTTGTCTGAATTTCTGGCTATGTCTTTAAAAAATTCTCCAAAATGGAATAGGAAAGTCAAAGATTATACATACAGGTATTCCGAAAATTTAAAAGTTCCATAAGACGTGAATGTCTGCTGAGAAGATAATCTTACAGTGACATGCATTTTGATGTACATCTATCAAGATTTTTCTAATTAGATATATAATTATGAATTGGTTTCATACTATGTTTTATTATCCACTTTGCCCAATTTGTAGTACTGTGTACTGTTAACATCTTTCCATGTCAAACATACACCTATATCATTATTTTATTGGCTGCCTAGTGTTCAATCATACACCAAAATTCATTTAGCCAATCCCCTTAATACTGAACATGAGACTTACTTCCAATGTTTTCCTATCATTAAAAAGGCTGAAATAGAATTTTTAAAATTCAACAGCAAGAGAATAAACTGATTTTTAAAAATGGGCAAACGAGGGCCAGGGATGTAACTCAGCAGCATAGCGCCTGCCTGGCAAGAGTGAGGTTCTGAGATCTATCCCTCGTACAAAAAAAAAAGCAAAGGACCTAAATAGGCATTTCTCAAAAGTTCTTTATCTTGAAAAATTTTAGATTGCGCCTGGCATGGCAGGACCCACTTGTAATCCTGGCACGCTGAGAGGCTGAGACAGGAGGATCACAAAATTCCTGGAGCAACTTAATGAGACCCTGTCTCAAAAGAAAAAAGAAAAAAGGACTGAGGATACAGCTGTCAAAAGGCCATGGATTCAATTCCCAGGACTGCTAAAAAAAAAAAAAAAAAAAACCTAATAAGTTGGATTATTTCACACAAAACTAAGACATTAAAAGGTCAAAAATAGAAATTATTTCAAAAATATCTATTAGGAATTTTAAAACTGACCTTACATTACATTCAAAAACTGTAATCAGACTAAATCTGAAGTGGTAAAATCTTATAGCCCTTACTTTTTCTCTTGAACCTCCTGTGATCCCTTTCTACAATGGGGTGTAACCAGGTGATCAATGACTTGATTCATTATTTTGCTAATATGGAGTACTATCTTGGGGCTCCGGATATAGCTCAGCGGTTCAGCATATGCTTAGCATGTGCAATAGTGCTATCAACCATATACTCAGAAACCCTGAATAAAGGAATCAAATGACAATTACTGGGAGTTTCTTTCTTTCAAATACTCACTCACTACAGCTGTCTTTGATCTTCTCACTATGTTTACAGTAATGAGTAATCTCCTCATCTGTTTTATTTATACTTTTATGTATCTTACAAATTGTTTCTTTGCTTTCTTTAATATCTTCAAGGCATTCTGAAAAGAGGATATATATTTTTTGTTTAAAGTAGAAATCATAAGTTCAAAATAAATACAGTAGAAAAAAAAAGTGTATGACAACTTATGTGTCCCTACAAGAAAGAGAGCCAGAGAATGGAAAGTAAGAGAGCCATGAGACAAAAAAGCACTTTATATTAAAAAGCAGAAAACCAGAGCCAGTCCTGATCCAAGATGCAGATATGAAGGATTTATGCTTCAGGTTGAAGGGAAATAAATGTCTCTCATCTTTGACAGAAGAGGGCTAGACTAGGTGATATTTAAGGTCAATCTATTATAATAATCTATGCATTCATGCTAACTTTTACTCATTAATGCTACTAACATAGGCTATATTCATCAACTCCATGTCAATTAATTATTAACTATACCTTCAATCGTTAGTAGTAATCAGAGATAAAGAAATTTCTTGAAAAGATTAATTCATAATACAAGTTAACAGTACTATTTTTATAATTAAAATATTTTAAGAACTTAAAATACTATATTTAATTAGCCTTGCCTTTCACTCACACTATTGTTTTTTAGAATTATTATTCTTGAAATTGTCGCATCTATCAATCTTGGTCCCTGATCTTTGGTACTTCTATAGAGAAAACATTTTCACTCAAATATTTGAGATAAACTTGTTATTTGAGAAAAATAGTATTTTTTAATTGCATTTAAGGCGTCAGTTCGGCTTAAAGCAAAACAATTCACAAAATAATCAAATGCTGAATGTACAAATTTATTGTCTGAAATAGCTAATAACCATTTTGCCTAACATAAATAGCTCAGTATTAATTACTAGAGAGAACTGCCACAAAAGTATATTGCCAATTGTAAGCTGCCCTTACATATTAAGCTATATGCCATTAAAAATATTAAGACTAAAATAACCGTATCATGTAAAACTTACTATTAATTCTTTGAATCGTATCTTCTTTAGTATTTAGTTCTTGCTGGTACTGGAAAACTGAAACAATTTTTTTTGTGACTACTTCATTGTTAAAATGTCAAGTGATAATACAGTTACCTATTCCTTTAATTTTATACCTACCAAATTCTAACAAAAGCCTGTCCAACCTAGCAAATAGGCTGTCGTTCATCTTGGAATCTATGTCTAAAAAAATAAAAAGTGAGATTTTCAGCTGTCTTTCCGCGCACACAAGGGAGCCTCTTGAGTGCGCTGCGCCCGCGGGCGGGACGGGGCCCGGGGACGCGCGGCGCGCCCTCGCCCTGGGAGCTGAACGCGCGCCTCGGCCAGGTGTGAGCCACTTCCGCTTCCGCATAAAGCCCTTCACCCTCGGCAAGGTGAGGTCCTGAGGAAGGGGCTTCCGTTCACAGATTTACCACCAGGGACTGCTTTAAGTGGAGTTTCTCCCACACGCAGAACGGAAGGCCCCCACCGGCGCTCGCGTCCCCGCTCCCTCAGCCGGCCTGGCTCGGCCTCCCCTCCCAGCGCTCCCCGCGGCCCTCCATGCCCTCTTCAGGGCGAGCTGCCCCGCGTGGGTCCCGCCCGGCCCACCGCAGCGGGCCCTGAGACCCAAACCTCCGGGCCCCCTCTCCCGGGGTGGGCCGGCGACGCCTCAGCGGATCCCGACACCTGGCGCTGCCGCTGCTCCCGCCCTCACCCCCTGCAGCCAGCCTGGGAGACCCCGCAGAGCACGCGGGGCAGATCGCGCGAGGAGCGAGATCCGGGAAGCCCTCGTGCACGGGCTCCTGAGCAGCGCCGAGGGGGTGCGGGAGGCGTAGAGAGGGCGCGGGGCGGACTGGGGCGAGGGCGTGTGTGGGACTCTGCTGCTCCCGTGAGGAGAATGCTTCTTAAAGCCTCTGCAGTACTCTCGGAACGTTTTTAGATATTTTAAAAAATATTTGAGAGAATAGCAATAAAATTGATATTAACTTTTAAAATGACAGTAAAAAGCGACTAATAATCAAAATTCAGTTTTAATTCAACGTTTTCCAGAACTTCTTGAAAAGCAAGTATAAACCCAATGCACTTTCATTAAACATTTTGTTTCAAATCAGATTTTCTGTCTAAAAATGTTGATAGATGATTTTTCCTCTTGAACTCCGCGTATCCAAAGTGAAAGAGTGGAGAAAAAAGTAAATATTTGGTCCCCAAATTACTTGTGTGTGTGTGTGTGTGTGTGTGTGTGTGTGCTGTGGATTGAACCAGAGCCTTGTAAATAAACATGCCCTCTACCTCTAAGCTATACCCCTCCTCAATTTTTTGTACATTTCTCATGGAAATGTTTTTAATTCTGAATTATTTCAATAATTATTTGAGTCAACACATCCTAAACTTTCACATATTAAAATGAAAAAAAAGCTTTCAGAAGTTTTCTTAAGTTCAGATGAGATTAGCATAATCAATTTGATTATAACATGCTGTAGTGTTGTTCATTAGTATTAAGCATAGTGAGCCATGAAAGCTAATTTGTTTCGATGGGGTAAGAACTTAGCCTCCTTCTACATATGTGAAAATCTTTCTTATTTTTCCCAGCTTTATGGAGGTAAATAAACAAAAATTGTATATATTTACAGACTATAACAAGAGTTGGATGTATACATTTTGTGTTAGTTCATTTTGTGACACAACACCACAGACTGGGTATGTTATGAAGAAAAGAGGTTTATTTTGGCCTACCATCTGGAAGTCTAAGATTGAGAGGCCACATCTGGTGATGGCCTTCTTGGTGACAAAGTCTAGTGACAACAGAAGCCATGACATGGCAACAGACAGCGCAGATGTGTTTGTCTCTCTTCTGGTCTCACCCTCTTCTTGAAGAAACACCAGCAATCAGTCATAGAGGCTCCATCCTAATGCATTTATCCAATCCTAATCATCTCCCAAAGACTCCACCTCTAAACACATAGTCAAATTAAATCTCCACCTTTCTTAATACATCTCAATGGGGACTGAATTTCAACACAAGAAGGCTTGGGAGAAACACTTAAACACTAAGTCATAGCCATTATGAAATGATTATTACAAGCAAATGTAACACATCCACCACCTCACATTACTATCATTTGTATGTGTGATGAGAACATTTACAGTATACTCTCTTAGCATATATCAGATGCACAATATTGTTAACTGTAGTCACTGTGCTATACAGGAGATCTCCAACACTTGTAGCCGTCGACTAAAATCTCCATTATCACCTCCCACGCCTTCCAGCTCCAGCAACCAACATTCTTCCTGCTTCTATCAATTCAGCTTTGTAAAATTCTATGTGTACCTCAGTAAAAGAAACCACCAATGGAGTGAAAAGGAAACCCACAGGGTGGGAAAAAAATTTTGCCAGCTGTTTCTCAGAAAAGAGCTAATATCTGGACTATATAAAGAAAATTAGTCCTCCCAAATTTTAAGACCCAATCCAAACATGGCCATCTGAAATGAACAGACACTTCTTAGAGGAAGAAGTACAAATAAATATATGAAAAATTGTTTAACGTCACTGGTCATTCAAGAGATGCAAATTGAAACAACACTGAAATTCCATCTCACTCCAGAGAGAATGGCTATTATCAAGAAATCAAACAATAATTAATGCAAGTGGGGCTGTGGGGGAAAAGGAATGCTTCTACACTGTTGGTGGGAGTGTAGACTGGTGCAACCACTGTGGAAATCAGTGTGGAGATTCCTCAAAAAACTAAAACTAGAGATTCCATTTGACCCAGTTATTCCCCTTCTTGGTATCTTCCTGAAAGAATTAAATGCATCATACCACAATGATAAATGCATATCCATGTTTATAGCAGCACACTGTAATAACTAAATCTTGGAAACACCCTAAATGCCCATCAATAGGTGAATGGATAAAGAAAATGTGGGGGGTTTTTAATACAATGGAATACTGCCCTACTATTAAGAAGGATAAACTTGAGACATTTCTAGGTAAATGGATGCACCTTGAGACCATACTCTTAAGGGGAAATAAATCAGACACATATGTTTAAATATTGCCTTATTTCTCTGGTATGAGAAGCTGAAAGAGTAAATAAGGACCAAAATGTATAATAGATAATGGGAAATAGGAAGAAAATGTTCAAATGGGAAGGGGAACAAGGGAAGGGGGAATGGGAAAGGAAGGAAGAGAAAAGCAAAAAAGAATAGGAGGAAAAAATGGAAACAAAGCTTTTGTAAATAAGGAAGGGAAGATGGGTTGAAGGGAGAGGAGGGAAAGGGGAAAAAAGAAGCAAGAGATATCATGTACAAGTACAAATTCCCTGTAATGAATGTAATCATTATGTATATCTAAAATGTACCAATAAAATTAATTTTAAAATAAATAAAAGTCTACATGTAAATAAGAATACCAAATATTTGTCTTTCTGTGCCTATCTCATTTTCTTAAGCATGATGTCCTGGATCATCTATGTTGTTACAAATGATAGGAACTTCTTCTTTTTAAAGGTTAAATAATATTCCAGTGTGTGTCCATATGTGTATGCATTACATTTTCTTTATCCAGTTATTTGTCAATGGACTTTTTGGTTGATTCCACACATTGGCTATTTGTGAATAATGTTGCAATAAATATGAAAGTGCTGATATCTTTTTGACATACTGATTTCATATTCTTTGGATACATATTCAGAAGTAGGATCACTGGATCCATTATAGCTCTATTTCTAACTTTCTGAAAAAGCTCCATACTGTTATCCAATAAAGGATACAGTAATTTACATTCCTATTCATAGTGTACAATTTTCCTCTTTCTCTACATCATCAGCAACACAAAGTATCTTTGTCATTACATTAAAACCAGTGTGAGGTGATATCTCACTATGGTTTTGACTTGCATTTCCCTGGAGATTAGTGGTTTCACTCAGCTTTTATTTATCTTAAAATCTTTTATTTATTTTGCCTTCATTTCTAAAAGATACCATTGCTGAGCACAGTAGTTTTGTTTGGGAGTTTTCATCCTTCAGCACTGTGCATATCTCATCCTACTCTTTCTTGGCCTGTAACATCAAGAAATCTCAGCAGAAGCTCAGATATCTGCTGTCAGGAAAATTGGAAAACTCATGTGTTACTTCTTTTCTCTTGGTATTCTAAGAAACTTCCCTTTGTCTTTAACTTTTGAGAACTTAAAGATAATATGTCTTGGGGGACACTTGCTTGAGTTGAATCTCCCTGGTGAACTTAGACATTCCCATTTTGAACACTTCTGTCTCCTACGTTTGCAAAATTTCCTGTTCCTCTTTAAAGAAGTTTTCTACCACTTTGGCATCCTCGAGTCCTTCTCGCACCCCAGTAACTCAAAATTTTGCTTTTCTGATGCTCTCCCAAAGTTATCATAAACTTCCTTCATTCTTGTTTTCCATGACAGTTAATCTTGACAGTCAATTTGATTGGCTTGAGGAACCTAGGAGATTAGTGAAGCACACTGTGGGGTGTGTCTGGGTGAATCATGGGGATATGACCTTGGGGACACATCTGGTTGCTGGCCACTTCCTCTCTGGTGCTTTGTCTCTGCTTTGTTGATTCTCAGCTGCCATGAGGTGAGCAACCTTCCATCGCTATGCTCTTCCACTCAGAATGTTACTGCCTTGTATCCAGCCAAGCATGACTCAGAATCCATGAGCCAAAATAAACCTTTCCTCTTTTAAGTTATGTATGTCAGGTATTTTGTCTCAGCAATATAAAAGCTCACTAGCACAGAAAATTGGCACCAGAGAAGCAGAGCTGTCCTTTGACTATACGTGGTCATGGTTTGTAGGAGTTTGAAAAAGTTAGGAAATGATAGCTAGAAAAGGTCTAGATTGCTGAAAGCAGTGGTCAATGAGCAATTCTGGTAGAAGCTCAGAATACTGATAGGAATATGGTCAGTAAATATTGTGCTGACGAGGTTTCAATGGGAATGATGATCATACTGGGAATTGGACCAAAGGCTATACATGTCACATTGTGGCAAAGAACTTGTTTATGTTTTGTCTTTGCCCTAAAACAGTGATGGCAAAACTTTTGACGACAGTGCCCAAACAGCAACCCAAACCCAATTATTTATCACCAAGTGCCAACACTGCAATTACACCTGAATACTGAGGTTTTGGTTTAGAAAAAACAACTGTTATCTGATGCTCAGCTGCTGGGGTAACTGTTCTGCTCATCAACAAGAGAGTGCTCTGCATGCCTGCTGTGGTACACAAGCCGTAGATTCACCACCACTGCCCTAAAACTTTGTGTGAGTCTGAGTTTAAAGGCAATGTAGACTGCAACAAGCAAGGCTATAGGGGTGGGGTTCTCCAAGCCTTTTGGTTTTCACATTGTCCATTATGTGGGTCAAATGCCGGACATAGAGCTACAGGGCAATGTTTATCCTGCTTGGTTTAGATCTTTCTTTGGTCCTATTCTTTTCTATTTTCTATTCCTCCTTTCTACAATGGTGATGCTTACCTCAATCCACTGTATCTTGGGAGCATAGAACTTGCTTTTTCATTGTCATAGGAGCTCACTGCTAAGATTTTGCTTTGAGTCTTAGAGAACAATTTGGACTTGGGCTTTTGAGCAATTCTGAAACTACTGAGACTTTGAGGAAGGAATTAGTGCATTTTCAGTTTTTTGCAAGACAGTCACACCATGCTAGGCAGAATTATGACTTTATTGTTGGTTTTACTTGGAGATTAAGCGTGGTTTAAAGTGCTATATTTGAGTGCCAAATATGTGGACTGTGATCTTTAATTTTGATTGTTAACTTGACTGGCTTGAGAGACACCTAGGAGACTAGTAAGGCAAACTCCTAGGTGTGTCTGAGTGAATCATAGAAGCATTACCTGGGGAATTATGTCCAGCCCTGGCCCTTTCCTCTTGGATTCTTCCCCTGCACGCTGCTTCCTGGCCACCCTAAGTTGAGCAGATTTCCCTGGCCATCCCTTTCCATCATGATGTTCCTCACTTGGAGTCAATCAGCCATGGACTAACACCTGAAGCTTTCAGCCAAAATACACCTTTCCTCCTTTAAGTTGTGTATATCAGGTATTTTGTCCTAGCAACAGAAAATCTAACTAATATGTTTTCTTTTTTTCCCCTCTGATGGGTATTTTCAAATAGCCTGTCTTCAAGGTCACTGATTCTTTTTCGGTTTAAACTATTTCACTCTTTTTTTTTGTATTACATTCTTTTATTGGTACATTGTAGGTATACAGCACAATTACATTTCTCATTGGGAATTGTACCTTTA
>NW_004624734.1:40601648-40644845 GCF_000247695.1 Heterocephalus glaber | reverse complement strand
CTGCCTGTCTGCAGCAGGGTGATTCGGTGTCTTCCGCGCAACTCAGGACCTCAGTAGGGTGTGCACAGACCTGCCTGTCTGCAGCGGGCTGATTCGGCATGTTCTGTGCCACTCCGGACCTCGGTAGGGCATGGGCAGACCTGTCTTTCTGCAGGAGGCTGATTCGTCATGTTCTGTGTGACTCAGGACCTCGGTAGGGTGTGGGCAGACCTGCCTGTCTGCAGCGGGCTGATTCAGCATGTTCTGTGCAACTCAGGACCTTGGTAGGGCTTGCCTAAACTATTTTACTATTGATGTATTAGATTATGTTTTTCACTTCACTCAGTGCATTTTTCAGCACTAGGATTTCTGATTCTTTTAATTACTTCAATCTCTCTGTTAGGATTTTCTGACAAAGTACTGGATTATTTCTGTGTTTTCTTGGATTTCCTTAAGTTTTCTTAAAACAGCAATTTTGAATTCTCTGTCCAAGAGTTATACATGTAGATTGCTTTATGGTCAGTTACTGGTGCCTGTTTCATCCTTTGGAAGGTCATGGTTCTGTAAAACTTCTTGATGCCCAAGACATCTGCACATTGAAGAATTTGGTATTTCAGTCTTCCTAACATGGCTTTGTTTGTGTCTATCCTTCCAGAAATTCTAAGCAGATTGTTTAGTTTTCTAAGCCTGTGGTCACTACAACTGTTTCTGCACTACACAGTGCTCTAAGTCTAGGTTTGTCATGAGTCCAAGATTGGTGTGTTTTCATTATTTCAGCATTCGAGGATGCCCCAAGCCAAAGTCTGTTGCAAATCCACAGTTCATGTATCATACAAAATGATCTCAGGAAGTATCTAGAAAGAATAGACTATTCCTGAAAGCCTCTATTTGGAACTGGGGTATGTCTAGATGCCTTGTTATACTCATTGCCCTGTGATCAAGCACCATAAGATTCTGTCTATCACTAGATCTCATCATTTAGGGAATGGCTGTAGGCTCCTAAAGTAATGACTTGTGACTCTCCCTCTTCTTTCCCTTATGAGACGAGTCTCTCCTTGTTGTCCTGCCTGGAGTTGCAAGAGAGATGGGATATGCAGATCTGTGGCCACTAATCCTGCAATGTTGGGTTGTATCTGGAGCCTACATCCAACCAGTACATGGCACAGTATGTGGACAGGATCAAGGGCCATGCCGTTATGACCTGCCTGCTGCTGTGATGTACTCATGGCCCGAGGCTAGTGTAGCCAGCCAGAGATAATGCCAGCCAGGATACAAATCAGTCTAACTAGAGAGGTGGGTGTCCACCTGGCACCAGGGCTGGCCCAGGGGTCCTATTTATAGACACTGGCTTAGGAACAGGGACCATTGCAATCTGCCAGGTGTTAGGTTTCGGTGGCCTGACACTGAGTTCCAAGACAAAATCATGTACTTATTTCCTTTCCCTGTCCCATTTCCCAGAAGATAGAGTCCTTCTCCATGCTGTGCCTGAGTTTGAGGGAAGCAGAGATGGAGGCAGTCCTTTGGTATGATAGTTAACTGATTGTGTCAACTTGAGTAAGAAACACCCAACTAAATTGGATCAGCATAGTTCTAGGTGTGGCTGAGGGGATTTACTGAAGACAGAAGACCCACTCTGGGTAGACTGGTCACCTGAATGGTACAAAAGGAAAATAAAGAAGGAAAGCTTGCTTCTGTTTCTTCAGGGGAGCTCCAGTCTTCACCTTCACCTTGAATGTCATCTCTTGGCTTCCAACACACTCTTCAACCTCCAGCACCGACCTTTCAGCCTTCTGGGGCAGACCCTCAGACTTCCATTTCAGACCGTTTGGGCTCCTAATCTGGATTTGCATGGGACACTACAGTGAGCTCCAGACTTTTAGATTGCCAGTGTGCAGACAGACCTTTTGCACTCTTCTGTACTTAACTTTGTGGGCAACCATTGTAAGCCAAAGTTTTAAATTCTTATACATTTGTATATCTTGCACTAAATCTGTTTCTCTAATAAACACCAACTGATACAGATTTTGGTACCAGGAGTGGCGTCAGGAAGGCATGCACTTCAGAAGAAGGCCTGAGAAGCCAGGCAGTATGCCCAAGAAGGTAGTGTTTAAAGCTGAGAGTGTGAAGCCAAAGGTGCAATGGAGACCCCAGAAGATGGAAGAAGCCAGAAACATGGATCATCTGAGGAAAGTTGCAAGGAAGGAGTCAAGCCAACCCAAGAGAGAAGCCATGGAAGCTACCACCACCAAATGTGCCATAGGGGAGGAGCCACCCAAGCCCTTCAGAGTTTACATCTAGCCACAAATTTTACCAGATGCTGGACATCGAACTACAGGACTTAATTTTTGCCCTGCTGGATTTTGGACTTCCTCTGTTCCCATTCCTTTCTATTACATTATTTGGAATGGGAATATTTATCATGTGCCATTGTACATTGGGAGTGTTTAACTTTCTTTTCATTTGTACTTGGCATTGGGGAGGGTCTGCAGCGAAGAGTTTTCCTTAAATCTCAGAGAAGACTTTGAACTTGGACTTTTCAGCAATGCTGAAATTATTAGGACTTTGGCAACTCTTAGAGATGGACTAAAGGCCTTTGTATAAAGGGATGGACATGAGTCTTTCGTGGGCCAGGGGTGGAATATTATGGCTTGTGTCTAGACGTCCCCCCAAAACCTCATGGCCTCATAGGTGAAGAGTTTTGAAGGTAGCTGCATTAGGGAGTGTGAACATGGATTGAGGAAGTGACAATGGGATTAAGGCTGTGGCTAATGGAAGCCCCACCCTGAGTGTGGGTGGCACCAATCTGTAGGCTTACAGTCTGGATGGAATATAACAGGAGAGAGAAAAGGTAGGCTCACTGCTGTTGCTGCTGCTGCTGCTTGCTGCCTTCTGTCTGCTCTACCATGCCTTGGACATTTCTCCTTGTAATTCCCCTCTACCATGCTGCCCTGCTTTGGAACCAGCAGATTATGGACTAAAACCTCTAAAGTGAAACCTTTTCTCCTTTAACTTGTGGGTGGATGTTGGGTATTTTGTCTCAGCAATGAGAAAAATAACTTAGACACTTGGTCACCAGCCTAATGTGGGTCCAGAGGCTCGATTCACAAGCACTGGCCTGGGAGACAAAAGACACAGGGGTCTGTCCAGTACTGGGATTCAATGTGGTGGGCCTGGTATAGAATTCAAGTCTGAAGCCTAGACTTGATTCCTTCTCCCTCCCCAAGAAGGAGCCATTCCTACCATTGTTACACTGCTAGGAATTTGAGGAGGGGTGGTTTGGCACCTTCTTCAATGACTTTTCTTATTATTATGCTGAAATCTGGCCCTGTGAAGTCTCACTTGGGTTCCTTAACTATTGCAAAGGTACTTTCATGTATGAATAGCTGTTCTGATTGACGTTTCTTTAGGAAGATGATTGTTGGAAGGGCTCTGCCATCATCTTGCTCTGCCCCCAGCTAACCTGTTTTCTAAACTAATGTCCAAACTTACACTGTATCACTCCTTGCCTGCTTCTCATTCATTCCAGTGTCTACCAACCCTATAACACCACAAAATTTTTTCTCATTAAGTATTACAGTGACCTGGTGGTTAAGGAATTCTGGACTTCCAGAAAGATGGCAGAGTGATCGGCAGCAGAGAAAGAGCCTTTCTGAGATTAGTGTCCTGACAGTAAAATATAATGGTGTGAGGAGGAGAAGAAGGGAAGTGAGTCCCTGGGACCCAGGAAGGATCTGAAGCAAGAATTGAAGTTCATGGGTAGAGCAAAGAGAGAGACTTCCATGAAGAGGAGGGATATAACAAACAGCACTCTCTCCCAGAACCTGGACTCATGGCATGGGAAGGTCTGGTTGAACCTGCAAATGCATGGTGACTACTAGCGACCCCAGAGGCCTCCATGGAGAAACGCACCAGTGGAACAGCGCAGTGGACACAGTGGACTGCAGCAGCTGGTGAGTTTTCAGGATTCAGACCTCACCCAGGAGTTGGGTGATTGGCTGGTAGCCATCTTGGAGAGGGGTCAACTGAATTCAGAACTCAGAAGTATCACAGTGACTTTATGTTACTAAATTAAATGAACATAATTTAGTCTTTAGCTGACCTGTTTTCCAGTGAGCATTCAACAATATTTATATTGCATCCTTCTTAGGACATAGGGTTTACCTGATTTTTCTCCTATTTTTAGTAATTTCTCTACCTCCTCTTTCAGGCTTGTCTCCTACTTGCCAATAAATGTTATAAATGCCTCAGACTCAGTCCTAGCTCTATCTTCATTTTGTACTCTATGTGCAAGATTTTCAATATAACTGCTGCATAGAGGACTCATAAATATATATTTCTATCCCAAACCTCTAGTATCAAGCCAAGTTGGTAGTTCCAAACAACTTCCAACTTTCAAGTCAGACATTTATTCTGGCCAATTTAAGCAAAGATATAATTTGTTAAATGAATAATATGTCTCCCCAGACTCCCCGGAGTAGCTAGAGAACCAGACATAACGCTAGGGGCTGCAGCTAACACCACTACCATGAACACTGCCACAACTATACTGCAAACTCTCTCTTACTTCAGCTGACAGCACTAACAAAGAGGACTTTTCCTAGTGCACTCTTCTGTGTGTTACACATTTCTGTTTCAAAAGCTTTAGTGGCTACATTTGATTAAAGAAATCTAGACCACATATTCAGTCCTTCCCAGACTATGAAGGTAGGAATTCTGCAAACATAAGTGGATTTAAATGAGCAGTCAAAAAGAATAGCAACTTTCCAGTTTATCTATCCTCTGAGTTCCAGATCTATGTATCTAATTGCCAACATGACAAGCTATCTTAGAACATTTCTGCTGTTTTAACAAAATACCACAGACTAGGAAATTATAAATAATAAAGGATTATATCTCAAGTTCTGGAGGCCAGGAAGTCCACGATCAAGGCACCAGCAGATTTGGTGTCTGGCAAGGGCTGACTTCTGCTTCCTATCATCCCTCATATCTATCTATCATCCCTCATCGATCATATCTGTCTATGTCTATATCTATCTATCTATCATAAATCCTACCAATTCCAAGATGTTGCCTTGTTGCTGTGTCCTCCAGAAGAGACGAATGCTGTGTCCTCACAAGCCAAAAAGGATAGAGGGATGGAAGGTACAAACTTGCTCCCTCAAATCCTTTTATAAGGGAACTAATCCCATCTATAAGGGAAAAGTCCTAAGGCTTAATCACTTCCTTAAGGCCTCATCTCTTGATACTATTAAGCTTCAACATGAATTCTGGAGGGTCACAAACATTCAAACCATAGCACAAGCCAAACACAACTCATGTTACCCCAACCCCTACTAATTCTAGGCCTTTTTCATTTTTCCCTCTCTTTTCGTGCATGGGACTAGTATCAATTTATATATATCAGAAACTTTGGTGTCATTCTTCAAGATTTTCTCCTATCTTCCCTCATATCTACCTATCATAAATCCTACCAATTTTACCTCTTAAAGGTCTTTCAAAATGAAAAAATGGAAACAAAGTCTTTGTAAATAGGGAGGGATGGAGGGGTTAAAGGGAGGGCAGGGGAATGGGAAAAAAATAAGACCCAAGATATATTATGTAAAGGTACAAATTTCCAGTGATGAGTGTCATTATATTTTATACCTAAAATGTACCTATAAGATTAATTTTTAAAAATCTTTCAAATCCATCTGTTTCTCTCAATTTAAATTGCTATCTTAGTTCAAGCAAGTTACAATCATTCATTCTCTCATTTTGATTACTGTGATAGCTTCCAAACTAGTCTTCCTGCCTTTCTGCTCTGACCCACTTGTTCATTCTCTATCCATTCGGCCAGAGTAGGACCGATTCTTAAATTTAATACCCCCTTCTACACCAACATCCACACACATGCACACACACACCTCTTAAAAACACATCAATGGCTTCCTATTGTGTTACAAATAAAGGACAAGACAGAATTCTTATCATGACCTATAGGTTTCTTTATAGTCCTGCACCTACCTATCTCTACATCTTCATATTATCCTAACTCTATCTTCCTCTCTGCAATCCAGTGTTATTACAAACCTTCTTTTGGTTCTTAATATGTTCTTTTCCATCACAAGGACTTTTTACTTGGTAGCTCCTTAGCCCAGAATGTTCTGTCCTTTTTCACTTAATAACCTACTCATTCTTTAAATTTCAAGTATCACAGCCTCAGCAATGCCTAAGCATTATAAACTGTCATATGTAGTGCATGCTTTATCCTTCATAGCCATTAAAGCAGTTGTACTTCTCCATTACTTGTATAATTATTATATAAATACCTATGTCATTCACTATACTGTAGATGCCACAAGAATAGGTTCAACCTCCTCTATACACACACACACACACACACACACACGCATGCACACAGGCTGGTAGCCATAACAAGTAAGTCACAGCAGTAGTTTGTCATAATGTCTACAATCCTAATTTAATTCAAAATCACTTTCAAGGAAATAGATACCACTTCATTCTAATACTAGACCTTATAGGAAAAGAGTCATAGAACATGAAGTGAAGCAATGTGAATCTACTAAGATCAATGTATTTATATGAATGGTATTCAGATGAGTGGGGAAAACAACAAGTTGAAAGTGCCAGGATTTTCAAATATACATAATTAGGTATATATTTTAATATTTTTTAAACTCATCTTCGTTTTCTCATCTAATTCCCTTGGTCTGTCATCTCCTTGAATTATCTTGTGAATAAAATATGAGTTATTGTTTGACAATTCTGCCTTCCTTTCTTGACAACAATCTTAATGTTAATGGATTTCCTTCTGAGTATTGTAAACTCAGGGCAAATGCAAAACAAAGAACTAAATTTTTTTATTCCAGTAGATCTTGTAGACAGCACTTCATATTGATCAGGCATGCCAATTATTTTGTTCTTCATGTACCTTTGATTCTGTTCTGAGTACAAGCCTCTTTCTCCTCAAATGTATCTACTTACTTATAAAATCCTATCAGGTGGTATTCTAAATTTCAGTTTATTCCTATTATTCTATCCTTTATATTGCATAGTTCTTTAATTTTACTCCCATATTTTGCTCACTGTTATATCTCCCAGCACCCAGCACATTGCCTGACACATGACTGAAACTCAACACATATTCACTTGTGAATAAATGAATGAAGTAAGTGCCCCCAAATGGTTACATCATTTTACATCTGCATCACTGCAACACCTTGAGGATAGATTTTCCCCTTTGACCTATCCTGTATTCTTTCCATTCCACTCAGTAACAGTACTGATTTTTCTTATAAATTCCATCATATTACTTGCCTACATAAAAAATATATTTTCCGCTGCTTCAAATTGGAATACCTCTTTACTGTTTTAAGACGTTCTATAATTTAGCTTCTACTTTATTTTCCAACAGAATCTCTCTACTTTCATCAAACCAGCTCCTTCAATGATCTATTGAGACATTACGCTTATTTAAGACTCCATGGATTTGTGTACAAAGTTGTTCCTCTACACTGAAATGTTTTTCTTTCTTGATCTATCCATTCTTCATTGTTCCAATCCCAACCTCCCTAGAAACCCTAGCCTACTAGACAACCATTTTCTCTGAAGTCTAAGGCACTGTGTAGAACATAGTATGCTTCACAGGGATTAGAAAGATGTAGAAAATTCTTTCTCTCAAGATTCTTACCATCTAACAGTAAAGGGAGGCAATTATGATGCCAAGCACCATAAAGTATATACATGATTGGGATGATATTGGGGGATATGAAATCAATGATCTCAATGACCTTTAGTTCAAAGTCAGGTAGCAATTCAGGTTCCCAACAAGAAATAAAATTCATACCAGATGATTCAAATGATAATACATTATTAGAGACTACTTACATGATTATGGACAAAGACAAAGTGTATGGTGTTTCACTCCTGAAAGTAAATGTCTAGAGGCCTAGATGCTGGCAACAGTGCCTCCGTAACACTCCAAAATACTATCCACACATCTGCCCATACAATACAGCCATCCCATCCTACAGCAGAGACCAGAATATCAGAGGATCCAGAGAACATCAAACATGTCCAAGGCCCCTTCAGCCCATCACAAAGTCCCATTTGCTCCACACCATATATAAGCATGCCATTTTAGAGAGTCAGAGCAAAACAGAAGAAATCAAAAAGATTTAGCCTTTAAATGAAAAAGACGGAGTTACCTAAAAGAAACTTTTACATTGGCAATAACGAAGATATCTCAGTTTGAGAAGTTGAAAGTTGTACCCAGTTACTCCACTGCTCCTGGTACAAGGCAGAGGCTCTGAAGGAAGATTACATCAGTCATAGAGAAATAAAGCTCCTGATACTCAAAACCACCCTCAGATCACAAAACTCCTCTTAATTAAGCCATTCGTCAATCAGAGCACTCCATCCCTGGGGCCAGTATTTCCCTAAATGGTCATGTAGAATGGTAAAACACACACACTGTACTTTGAGAGACCTACACCTTCCCAGGCTAATCACTCAGCTTCATTAATGACTTTTTTTTAGGCATCATGCTGGGTATATTCTCAGGATTAGGAAGGAATAGCAAAGACCAGATAAAACAGCCCTGCTCCACAAAGTTCTTTAAGCTCCAACCTCATTTCTTGCTGCTCTTTTCCTCCAATTATTTGTATCTACCAACAGGGAATTTAATGTAAAAACTTCCTCTTTCATTTTAAATAATAATCTGTGTTGATTATTACACTATGCAGTAATACCATGAAGCCTTCAAAGTCAATAGAATTTTATAGGATTTAAGGCCTTTGCACTCATAACCTCAAATGATGACACTTTTTCACTTCACATGTTTTCTTTCCCTATATGAGAAAACTAATAAAATTTTACTGATGGGCATAAAAGAATATTTGAATAAATGAGAGATATTCCACGTATTTCAATTGGAATATTCAACACTGGAAAGATATAATTTTTCCCAAATCTGTTTATATAATGTAATTACATACAAACTCTCACTGGATTTTTTCAGGTAATGGGAAAGAAATTTGACAAACTGATCTTAAAGTTCATCTGAAAGAAAATATTCATAGAACTGCCAAACAATTTTCTTTAAAAATTACTGAAGAATAATTTGCCATACCAGATAGTAAAATATGTTCCAACTATATTCACCTTAAGGAATAAGTAGACAAACTAATGGAAAAGAATAAAATACCTAGAAGAATTTGCATACAAATACAGAAATTTGGTATGTGATAAAAGTACCATTTCAAACCCATGAGGAAAAAAGCAGATTAATGAGTAAATAATCACAATAGTATTAGAAAATGATTTGAAGAGAAAAAAACCTGTTCAGTTCCAGATTTATGTCAGATCCCAAAATAAATCCAAATGCAATAAAAGTTTTTTAATTGTTTTAATCTAGGAAGATAAGGAAAAGTAAATACAGATTATTTCTGTAACTGGCAGAGGGAACTATAGTAAAAAGTAAGCACTTGGGTGCTAAAGACTTGATACCCAAGGTAGAACCGGATTTACTTATGCAAAGCTATAAAGTTTTTCTTTATTCATTCATCATGGTGTACTACTCTGACAGAAAGAAGAATCAACTTGAGACCCTTTTTTTTTTTTGGTACCTGGGGTGGAACTTGGGTCCTTGAACTTGTGAGGCAGGCAACTTGAGACCTTTGTAGGAAAAGGGATGCACATTAAGACCATAACGTTGAATGAAATAAGCCGGACACACAAGCTTAAATATTGCATAGTTTTTCTTATATGAGAAACCCCAAATAGAATTACAAAGAAATTTAAAAGTTAGATAATAGGAAACAGAGAGGTAGATCTTTCACAAAAGGGAGGAAACCAAGATACAGAGGAAAGGGAAGGGAGGGATAGGGAAATGGATGAAAAAAGTTGTGTTTCATACGCGTACCAGCTCCCCATGAGGAATGCAATAGTTATGTGCTGCAGACACTTCTAACCTCATTAATGATCAAATGCCTACTTTTAAAAATGAAAAATTATTTTTCACCTGTTAAACTGGCAAAGATTTATTACAATGATATGACTAGGCACTCAAAAACAGTGTAGGTAGAAGTAAAAACTGTTAAAATCCTTTTGGATTACAATTTTTAAATACTGTATCATTTTTTAAATATGTATAGTCTTTCACTCATTCATTTTGATATGGGGGAAGAGATGTAACTCCCAAACCTAACATGTACCCGAAATGTGAGTTCATATTCTTTAAAATTGAAGAATGAATTCTAGGAACAACAGAGGTTAAGAGTAGAAAAAATTTATTGCAAGAAAGAAAGCTTCTAAGAGAGACAAAAGGGGAACCGAAAAGTGGGTTACCCAGGACCCTATTTCCCTTGGGATAATTATGGCGCAAACCCACAAGGTGAGGTAGGTTCAAGGTGGGTCAAAATTATAAGACCCAATGGAAAATTACAAGGTGGGCATGAGGTGGGGCAGAATCATGACCAACCAATAAGATTACAAGTACAGTCACCCAGGTAATATTGATTAAATGGGAGTCAAATGGGGAAACAAGTCACGTAGCAATGAGTACAAGGATTTTCAGTAAGGATGAGTCAGGGATCTTTCCTGGAGAGGCTGAGTTAAAACCTTGACCCCCCACCCAGGTGACTGACACCTGTTTAGAATATCAGTCACTGCTATTCACCCCCAGAGGAAGCACAAGGGTATAGTAGTTTCTCTTCTTTTATAATGTTGACCTTCAGTGGATGTGTCTTGATTGTTTTCCATATTGGCTCCTTGATTGTCCTCCATGTTGGCTCTTTGACTGTCCTCCATGTTGGCATTTCAAGGCCAGCCCTGTCTAACTGCCTACAAGATAATCTAGTTAACTTGCCTATCTACAATAATGTCACTTCCAAGAATTTGAAAGAAAGAATTAGACAATGCATAAAAATGTTTATTCCTTAATTGTTCATAATGGTTGTTGTGATTTAGATTGAGAACAACCCCCAAAGGCCTTATGCACCCATAGGCAGGATTCTTGGAAGCTGATTGAATCATTGGGGGATGGGGTGATAGAGCTGACTTGCTGTTAGAAGGGGCGGCCTGGTCAGGAAAGGCAGATATCCGGAGGTGTGATCTGGAAAGGTGTGACTTCCTTCCTTCTCTCCTTGCTTCCATGACTGGAGCAGCTTTCCTCTACCCAGACCCTTTCACTATGCCATTTCTGTATGTAAGTCTCCTAAACATAGACTGAAACTTCTGAAATGTGAGCCAAAATAAACCTCCCTTTCTTAAGTTGTGAGTTTTGGATATTGTGTCTCAGTGACAAGGAAAGTAACTAAAACAATGGTTAAAAAACTGGAATCAATGTAAACACCAATTGATTAAAATCATTATGATATTTCTGCTATGGAATACAATACAACCATCCAAACAAAAGCATGTATTTATTTCAGAAAGATGTTCATAAAGTATCATCATGAAAAAGAGCTATAAAACAGCATGACTAATATGATGATATTTCTGTTAAGGGGAAGAGTATATATCTCTATATGTAGAGAAAAAATATAAAGGATATGCACTTGGCACTAATAGGTATTTGTTATCTCTGGAATAATGGCACTACAAGAAATTTCACTTTCGACTTCACATACTCTTAGTCTTTGGATTTTTATTTCAATGAACATATACATCTTTATATGAAGAAGAAAAAAGTTAAAGCTATTTCCACTAGGAAAAAATACAAGCACTACAGATGAGGAAAATACATGAGAAAAGAATCTAAATATCAATAAATGAAGAATAAAGGTGTATCAATTTTCCATTGCTGGGAAAAAATACTTGACATACACAATTTATTTTGGCTCATGGCTTCAGAGGTCTCAGTCCATGGTTGGCTGTCTTCAAGGCAGGAACATTCTGGATGGAAGGCCACGGTGACGGAAAGTTACTCAACTATAGCAACTGAGAATCAGAGAACAGGGGAAGAGCACCAGAAAGGAAGTAGCTAATGACCAGGTTTAGTCTCCATGATTTACCAAGATACACCCAGAACTGTGCTTTATTAATCTCCTAGACATCTCTCAAGCCAATCAAGTTGACAACCAAGATTAACTGACTCAAACAGGAAGAACAGAGGAAACTGTGTGTGTGTGTGTGTGTGTGTGTGTGTACATGTGTATGTGAGCATAGGCAATGTAATAAAGATTATCTACAAATGTGCAACATAATCATTTTAAAAACATTCTTGAAACAGAAGGGAAATGCTAGAAGGAAACCTCTTCACCCTATGCTGAAAATAGCGTTAGAGTAACAGAGGAAGAAAGTGGGGAAGTAAAAAGTTTAAACATATTTGGGTGAGAAGAATGAGCAAAGTAGGACTGTCATGGAAAGAAAAACAGTACATCTTTAATGGGAGAAATGCTAAATGTCTTGTTATCAACAATAATTGTGTCATATAGAACAATTAATAGAGCAAGGAAAAATGAGAAAATTAGAAAACATATATAATGAAAAAGGTTAACTGTCTCAATTATGCTCTGAGGGTCTTCTTTTACACTAAGCAAATACTTTCGATACTTGCAGTTTTTGACATCCAGTTATTTTCCACATAGTGATATCTAAAGAGTTGTTACTATAAAGATAACTATACCTCCTCTGCTAAGAATAGAAAAGAAAGACTACATAAAATAAAATGGAAGCTTAGCTGTTACAGATTTGTGCTTAGCCCAAATAAAGAGCTCATTGCCATATATTAAATTAAGTAAATTATACTGAAGAACTAAATAGCTTGTGTTGTGGCTTATATCTAGATGCCCCCCCAAAGCCTCATGTGCTCATAGGGGGGCCTTTGAACTGGATCATGAGTGTGTGATACTGGACTAGCTCACTGATTGGTTTATCAGTGTACTGCTGTGGGTGATGGAATTACTAAAGAGGAAAAACACCCCCTCCCCCAGATGTGGGTGGCATCAACTAATAGGCTTGTAGCCTGGATAGAATAAAAAGGGAAAAAAGGAAGTCTTGCTGCCTCCTGCACGCCATACCATAGACTGTTTCTCCTCTGCCATGCTGCCCTACCTTGGAGCCAGCCAGCTATAAACTGAAACCTCTACAAACTGTGAGCTAAAATAAACCTTTTTTCCTTTAACTTGTGAGTGTCAGGTATTTTGTCCAGCAATAAGAAGGTAACTAAGATAGCTTGTGTAAAACGTCTTATTTTCACAAGATTTTTCTGACTCTTTTGTCTTATGCAAATAGAGATCATTTTTATATATTATCACTAAAAAGAAGAAAGGCTTATATTTCACTTCTATGAATAAAAAATAAAGAAGCTGCAAATTTCTTCTTGTATTTGTGAATTGTGTTTCAACATAATACCATCATAGATTTTTATTCTATATTAGAATAAAACATCCACAGAGGGATGGAATCTTTTTTCACTGACCTTCTCTCATGACACAAATCTACTCCTTTAGTTTTTTATTTCAATTATTGTCCCAAGGGAAGCTTTAAAAGCAATAATCAAATTATGTTATATGCATTTATGAATATGCCAAAGTGAAACCCACTCTTCTGTATAACTAATATCCACTAATAAAAATTTTAAAACTCAATAAATTAATAAAGTCCTGCTTTGATCAGGATCTTACCAATCTTGACATGGAATAATGTTACAATAAAAAGTCTATAATTAAGGCATGATGATGTATGTCTATAATTCCAGCTACTCTGGAAGCTGAAGGTGGATGCATGTTTGAGCCCCGTCTGGGCAACTTAGACCCTGCCTCAAATAAAAAATCAAAAGGACTAGAGATGTAGCTGCAGTTTAATGGTGAGTTTCTCAAAAATAAAATAAAAGTCCATAATCATAAATACAAAGCCAAAAGTATTATTTTCCCATATCTAGATTGGCCACAAGATTTTGTTCTTATAGTTTGCTTCTGAGAAACATTTGAGACTAATATATTTGTTATATAACTATGTATGGTGCATTGATGGAAACAGAGCCCCCATATTCACTTCCTAAACCCCAGAATCAGTAAGTATCACTTTATGTCCAAAAAATATCATTAAATTAAAGATTTTGAGAGGAGATTCTAAATTACCAGATGGTCCCTAATGCAATCACCTGGATCCTTATAAAATATAGGCAGAAAAGATAATGTTTACACAGAAAAGATAATTAAACAAAGAGGCATAGCTGGGTGTGGTGGCACACACCTATAATTCCTGCACTCTGGAGGATGAGGCAGGAGGATTACTTCAAATTTGAGGCCAGCCTAGGATACATAGTTTGTTCAAGGCCAGCCTGAACTACATAGGGAGACCCTATCTTAAATAACAAAACAAAATAAAAAAGAGGAAGGCAGATGTTGGGGACATGCAGACAAAAACCAAGAAATGCCAGCAGCCACCAGAAGCTGGAATAAGGAAGAAACATTCTCCCCTCAAGTATTTGGAAAGAGTATGTCCCTACCAGCACTTTGATTCAGGTCTGTGGCCTCCAGAACCATGAGAGAATAAATTTGTGTGGTTTTATACTACCTAGTTTGTGATAAGTTGTTACAACTGCCACAGAAACAAATATAGTGGGCATTTGAGAAATTTCATGTAAGCTATTTATTGACTTTTTTGGATTAATTTATTGTGACAATAATGTTCCATGGAATAGGAAGGCTTATTCAAAAGAACTCACTGGTTGAAAACTTTCAAGAGACCTAAACAGAACACCAAAGAGTGATGAGACCAAGGACAATATGGAAAGTGAGATATCACAAGACACTAGAGAAGGCCTAATTGGTAGATTACATAAAAGGCTGACCACAGGGGGGAACTAATATTTGTTGAGAACTTCCTATGTATCAGGCTCTGTGAAAGGAACAGTCATTTATAATCTCATTTAATCATCATCACTGTCTTGTAGGATATCAGATAAGAAAACTGGAGCCCCAGATCATGTGGTTAGCACAAGGCTTTAGACTTAAAACAGCTAAAGACTTTGCTGTTTCTACTACTTAATTTGCTTTTCAAAGTTTAGCTGGAGTAACATCGCTGCCCTAAAATGTCATTTCTGTTACTCTACTCCTCTTCTTGCCCAGATTCTTTCAGGAGTGAGCAGTTTGTCTTTGTTACCTCACAATTTTAAGAAGGCTTAGTCTGCTAAGGAGGTTCTTGGCAATGGAAAATAGGAAGCAAAAGGAAGGAGTCACGGAGTCAGAACAAATAGAAAAGAAAGAACTTAAATTATTATAGTACAGAGAAATACAATCATTAGAAAAGAAGATGTTGGTCAGAGACCACAAAAAGGAGTGATAAGGATAAAAAGGTAAATAGGCAGAAAGGAGATAAGAAGGGTAGGGAAAAAAACTTAATGAAGAGTAAAAATTAAATATTTAAATTCCCAAAAGTCATTTCTGCCCCAAATTTTAATAGCTATAATGACAAATTCTCTTACATTAATTTCACTCAAACCTAAGCACAACAGAGAAAGTAACAACACTAAATAGTAAAACAGGGGTAGGGGGGATTTAAAATGTCATAGTTTGAAGAGCCTGAGGAAAATATCTACTCTTAAAGGAAACATGCACACATTTCTGTCCTTAATTTTTTCTAAATCTATTCCCACTGTCTGCCTGTATAATTCCCTGCCAGAGCCTTGCAGCTGGTCCCCACTGGGGCTTAAGCAGCCTCCTCTCTGTGTTTCCATTTAAAAATCTTTATTTCAATAGGTGGGCCTAGAGCATCTGCACTCCCAAAATTACCACACAACTGATCCAAAATGATTGAAACAAAATTGGTTTCAAAAATTGCCCTTAGGCTGAAAAGAAGATGAAGGCTAACATTTCAGACCTAAAGAAACATTTGTCACTATTCTGAGGTCTGTAATAGACTTCTGTAGCCATAATAGAAATGTTGACAGCTTGTTAATTATAGAAATGCTTGTAAGCATCACTGTTATTCTTTTGAAAGACCTGACAAAAGAGTTCAGAGTTTTTTCGTGTAAACCCAGCCTTACAACACCTCAAGTCCAATCTCTTCTCCCCCAGAGCTGGCATTCAGCCCCATTTTTCTGTTAGTGGACTCTGTGCTGACTCAGGGAATGCTCTTCAATAGCCCCAGACTCTAGCTGTTTCCACTCGCCAAAGAAGACAATGGATGTCCCAGAGGCACGTTTTGATTCACGGCCTTTTTAGGGCCTGCAAGGGTTACACCACCTGGCAAGACCCAGGATCATTTAAATCACTCTGAGATCCTTGAACTAGAGTGCTACAAACTCTGAAAGTCACAGCAGCATGAAATAGTACAGAAACTTGCACATGGCAGGTATCAATAAATATTTGTGTGTGATCCAGATTCTGCCATCAAATTCAATTGGAATTAAGCCACCTTCTATGGGTTACAAAGGCAAGATATATAATGGATAAAAGCTTGAATCTGTTTTACCCCACCCCTGCTGTGAACTAGATGTGTAATACAGGTAATCAGGTAAGCTCCTTGGTCTTCATATTTTATTCATTTGTAAGGTGGAAAGAGACTGATAACTACTGTCTGTTCCATCAATTACTCAAGTAACATAAATTCCATCATGATAGAAACAAAAAACCCACTTTTTCCACTGACACTTACAGGCTTATAAGGATTCAATTACCAGTACTCATTACAGTAAATTTTAAGAAAAAACAAAATTACAGTCGGTCTTGGGAGCAAATTTTATTAGTAAGGCCCAGACCCAAAGTGAAATCAAAAGAACACTGTTTCCCCTAAATATGCTTCAGCTTCAGAATAAAGAGAATTTTAGCATGGCTTTTATGTGCCTTGTTATTTACTTTGAGATCTTTTAAAACAGAGTTTCTTAACAGAAATGCTGCTGGTGTTTTTTAGGGGTTGGCTCTTCCATTAAGATGATTAGCAACATCTCTGGCCTGCACTACTAGATGCCAGTTGATAACCAGAAATGTCTTCAGATATTGCCAAATGTCCTTGGGAAGTAGAGGTGGGAAACAAAATTGCCCTGAGCTAAGCATTCCTGCTTTGAATGGTAAGATGTCATATAAAAATATTTTTATAAAGCAGTTTTTCAAATTAATTTTTGCTAACTAGCTGGATCAACTGAAGAGAATTTAAAGTCTTTATTAAAGGCTAGTACCTATTTGACTTTACAGTATGGAGAAAGGAATTATGACTTAGTAAGATAACACATAATTAATAAATGTATATGATATGTACAATTTAATGTGAATAATGCTTAGCAAATTCCAGAGAATATTAAACAAGTATATACACTTCTATAACATTGAATTTTAAGTTTTCTAAGCATATTTTAGAAAGATATTTTAATTTTGGACTTGGAAGTGGTTAAAAACAGCCCGCTGTTGGAAAAAAAAAAAAAGTTCCAGTAGATAAATGTGAATTAATCATTCTTTCAGTCATTCAGTCAATGTTTACTGATAAAAATGTAGGTTATAACAGACTGTTTACATTTTTAAGAATTACACCTGCAGACAATAGCTCAATGATATATAGCTCTAGGTAAGCATTGTGGTAGTGTGGTTAGTCCTGATCATGTTTAGGCTTGTCCTAAAGAAGCAGGAGAGAAAAAAGTGAATTTAAGACCACAGTTTATATTACAAGGGTTGTGACGTATACTTTTTGGCTCAAACACAAATTTTCATCCAAATGTCTCAGATCCATCACAAACTAAAGGTCAAAAGAGAATTGTAGAAGTAGCTGAACTTTTAAAAAATTACTACTAATTCATCACTACTTATGTTTTCCATGTTTAAACTTATAAAAATTTCCTCTACTTAACAAAATAAAAAATTTTAGCATAATTCAAAGAACAGCTAGTGAATAATAAAATGTCCTGATCTCTTAAAATTAGATTAATATTTTCACTGCAATGTGTTTTTGTCAATTAATTTTGCAGTGCCTAGAAATCTACAAAACATTTCTCAAATAGTGTTCTTAGGCATAAGCAATTAAGTGCCTTCTCTGTTCTTTGTTTTAAGGGTCATACTGACAACAGAAGGAAGGAATGAAATACAGCGATCTACCTGAGGTTTAATAGGATAGTGCTTTAAAAACAGGACATTGAATCCAATCCATAACTAAAATCTGGACTACTCAATTCAAAAACAAACCTATATCTAAATGAGGGTAGTATCACCTGAAAATCTGAATACTGAATTAATGAATAAATGTTTGAAATTTTAATCTAGTTATTCAAGTCTGTAAAATACCTTTAAAAACATTCTAGATTTTTTTTACTACAAATAAAATATTTAAAATAATTATTTTAAAAGTACATTTTAAAGTAATAATAAAGTCCAGCTCTCACCATCTACACTGGGCTTTAGGCACAGGAAAGGGAAATCAGCATCTCTTCCAAAAGTCCAACTGGACACACAAAAGCTAAGGGCCTCACTGACTTCCGATCTGTGACTCTCAGACGCAGTACTAATGCCTTTATCAGAGAATTCAGATGGATTAAGTTACTGCGTTCTTAAAAGTCCCTGACTATCAAACATTATGTGGAAAAGAAAATAAAAACACCATTTTTATGGCTTTTGACTTAGGAAAAGTCAATGAAAAGGTGATAAGATGGGAACTCTGACCTAGGAAAGCACTGATTTCTAAGCAGTGCACTCCTCTGGCAAACAAGAGCTACAGTTCAGCGGGTGTAATCAGGGCTCCACCGGCCCCTCTACTCTACAGACGACATCAGTGGCTGCAAAATGAGGGGCGAGCCCCCCCTTGTGCAGAAGTGACACCCTAAACTCCAAAATTCCAGCACAAACCTCGCAACTCTCAGGGAGGCATTTTGCCCAGGTCCACAGAATCTTCTGCATGCTTTTATTTCCAAAATTTGCCCCATAAAATAAAATCCTGTCTCTGGAGAGAGCAGGGCAGATGCCTCTAGAGTCCCACGTTTTGCCCAAGTATCAAGTATCGCATCTTCGTCTACAGCTGCCAACCACCCTTAGAAAACTGCAAAGCCACCCAGACAGGCCATAGGCCAGGGATGCTGCTGCTGCACTTCTCATTTCCTGGTCAAGTAAGGCGGGGCGGAGACTGAAGTGTGGGATCAGGATCAGAAGTTGGGATGGCCTGGAGGTCTGGCGCAAAGCCCCAAAATGATTTTTTAAATCCATCTTTCAGTAAAATTAAGAAAATGCAATCGGAAGTGCAGGCGGTGAACTTTCCCGTCTTGTGGCCTTCCCGGGGAGCAGCGAACTCGGGAGAACTGCACTCTCAGGGCGGGGCGAGGCCTACTGCCTTCCCCAGTGGGCTACTGCTAAGGAACCCTGCGAAGCTGCTCCTCCTCCTAGGAGTGGAGACTCAGCCCGCTTATTCCTTCAGTTTGTCTCCGCGTGAAGCTCCACGGTGTCCCGGGGCATTTATTTTCTTCGAGTTAATAAAATTAAGCCAAGTCCCTAGCGATAGCGAAGATAGGACCTCTTGACAGAAGACCGCAACCTCCAGGCGCTCCTAAGGCCTGGGGTGAGCAGCGCTCAGCACCGTGACCGGCCGTCCCCGCGCCCCACAGCCTCAGACTCGCAAAGGCCAAGGCGCTCCCGAATCCGATGTGTACACAACTGTTGTTCAAGAGCTATTGTAGAGTCAGGTTTCGAACGCGTCGCGTGCACACCGGGCCTGGGCGGGAAGAGGACGAGGGGCCCGGCTGCCTCTGCTCGCTGCCCCGCCGGCCCTGAGCTGGTCCGGCTCTGAGCTCGCGAGCTGCGAGGAACTAGCGGGATGCGATTCTGCCACCCACAGGGAGCCCTGGAGAGCCAATGCGGACCTAGCTGCGAGCTGATTCAGAGGAAGCCGTCCTTCCCTGGCCAGGGGCTCGGGAGTGCATTTCTGCCGGGCCGTCTCAGCCCTGCGTCCCTGCCAGTCCACTAGACCAGCGGGCTTTTCGCACCCCGGTTCTCCTCGGACTCTGTTCTGGGCCCCTGTGTGCGTGCTTCTCCTTTAAGTTGTCCTTCTGGCTGATTCGGAAGTCGCTACCAGCTAGAGAAGGTTTGTGCTTTGTCATCCTCCTCATCACTCTCTTTATTTTGACCCTACCCTGTCACATTTCCAGAAAATGAGATCTCAGAAAAGAAAGCCTCTCCGAAAAGGCGGTGGGCCATCTCACAGAAATGATGCAAATGGTTTTGGGGCTTTTGTCTTCCCCTCTGCTATTTTTTCCCCCCAAACTGTGAAGATCTGTGAAAATAATATCAGGGTTTTCCGTGAGAACGCGCTTTTCTCTGCACTCAGGCATAGCATGATCTGACGTGACACCTCCAACCATCTGTGCTATCTATCTGCCTTCTGATTTACCAGCTCTGTACAAGCCGAATACAGACTGTACTTGATACTAAAGAAAAGATGGTCAGGCCCAGTCCAGTTCTGTGGTGAACTTTCCCCCCTGACTTCTTCCTGGGAATGGGCCTGCTGGTGGCCTTCCTGGCCTTCTCATTGGACATTCCCTCTATGGAGTATTTTCCTCAAACTAAGCAAACCCTTATCAAAGGCCCAGATGAGATCGTGGTTTCTCTGAACCAGGCTTCAGAAAACAGTAAGAAGTGGATGTGGATGTCAATTGGGGATCAATGAAAAGTTGCCCATGCAATCTACTGGCCAGATGGCAGAGCTGCAGAGGAGTCCCCTCCTCTCTGAAGGCAGGGTCCAACCCCCATCGGCTGAGGCAGTGCTTTCTAGCCCCCTACACACACACACACACACACACACACTATTGAGGATCCCCTTCCCTAACTTATTTACTGCACTGGCATTGCTTTTGGGGGGGGAAATCCCAAGATTTCTATCTCCAGCACCAGTTATGTATTCTAACACATGGCATGGGCAAAATTAGCCTGCAGGCAAGAAAGAAAATCTGTATTTTCAGAAAGATCTTTGAAACACGCCTTTAAATTGTCGTCCTGACCTAACAATGACTTTTCACTTTAGATGTGGCTGTGCTGCACATTTGTTCAAGTCTATTAAACTGGAGAGGAGGCTCCTACAGTCACCTTTTCTTGAGGTGTTTTAACTCTGCAGAGCATCCCTGCTATCAAGTGTTCTTGCTTGCATTCAAAATTATTTTAGGAAATTTTCAAGGGCATGGGGATGGAGTCCAAACTGACCTCTTCTACAGATCCCTGGTCCCGTTCCTTCTGCTCCACCTCTGCTTTCCATTCAGCTGCTCTGACAACCAGAAAGGGGAAAGAGAGAGGCGAGCTCGGGAGGATGTTTGCAGATAGGAAAAGATCCACTCTGCCGCCCTCTCTCCTTCCTGAATGCGCTCCACGCAGGGTTTGCTGTTTGTTACAACTAAATTGTGAATTCTTAGAGAATTTCGATTTTTTCCAGTCCTCTTTGTCCTCTGGAGACTTTGCTACCGAGGCATCGAAGAAATTCAAAGTGATCCCTGTAGCATCCCTGCCTCTGGGTGGAGAAAATAAACAGGGGTGGGCAGGACAGGGGGAGAGCGAACCGCTTCGGCGCTCGCTCGTTTTCCGCTCAGCCACTCTTACGTCTTTGCATCCCCCAGGTTCTATAAAACACTGAGGAAGAGTCCACCGGCGAACCGCGGGCGCTGTCGAGCGCTGGGAGGTGCTGAAATGGCCCCTGCGCTCTGGTCGCAGCCTTGATTGGCAGAGCCGGCCGATGACTGACAGGGGGTCTCCACGGCGCCCGCGCCGCCAATCCGCCCACCCCAGTAGCCGCGCCCGCCGGCCTGGCTGTGTGCGGGAGGGAGCCGAGCCCGCGCCTCGCAGCCCGCACCTGCTCCAGTCAGGGACGCTCGCTGCCGGCCGCGGTGCCGCCGCCGTGTCACCCCAAGTCTCCTCACCGAGAAGATCCTGGCGCACCCGGCCCGGCCCGAGCACGTCTGCTGTGTGTCCCGTCCAGGGCTCAGCGCCCCCGCTGCTGCCATCGCTGCCTCGATGTTCCAGCTGCCCATCCTGAATTTCAGCCCCCAGCAAGTGGCCGGGGTCTGCGAGACGCTGGAGGAGAGCGGCGATGTGGAGCGCCTGGGTCGCTTCCTGTGGTCGCTGCCCGTGGCCCCTGCGGCCTGTGAGGCCCTCAACAAGAACGAGTCGGTGCTGCGCGCGCGAGCCATCGTGGCCTTTCACGGTGGCAACTACCGCGAGCTCTACCACATCCTGGAAAACCACAAATTCACCAAGGAGTCTCACGCCAAGCTGCAGGCACTGTGGCTCGAAGCGCACTACCAGGAGGCGGAGAAGCTGCGCGGACGGCCGCTGGGGCCAGTGGACAAGTACCGCGTCAGGAAGAAGTTCCCGCTGCCTCGAACCATTTGGGACGGCGAGCAGAAGACTCACTGCTTCAAGGAGCGCACGAGGCACCTGCTCCGAGAATGGTACCTGCAGGACCCATACCCCAACCCCAGCAAAAAACGTGAGCTCGCCCAGGCAACCGGACTGACCCCCACGCAGGTGGGCAACTGGTTCAAAAACCGCCGACAAAGGGACCGGGCGGCTGCAGCAAAGAACAGGTCGGTACTGGTACCGAGAGGCCTCCGCGCTCCTCTCGCGCGGCGCGCACCGGGAGCGGGAGCGGGCGGGAAGGAGGCGTGCTTGGTGCCCCGGCCTAGTGCTGAAGGCTGCGCGTCCGCAGGAGCTGGGAGGGCGGTGGCCTTCTGTTTGTGCGCCCGAGTTCAAGGCGCCTGTGCGAGAGTTCCCTTACGCGGCTCCGGGTTCCTCACCATATCTCACAGAGCCTCAGGGTCACCGCAGTAACTGGTCCCTGTGAACAAAACCAAGGCTTCTGTGCGGAAGGGAGAGAAAGATTAAAACTCCAGAAACAATTAGGAACCCCAAGACCAAAGCTAATTTTTGCCTGCTTGGGCCAGCATTCTACCATTAAGTGGGGCCTGGTTTATCAGCGATGCGTGGGCTTCGGGTTACTATTTTTAAAGCCCAGGTGCGCCCCTCACCAATGCTTTGAAAACACGTCTCGGAGGACTCTTGTTTCTAAGAAGTAGAAAGTTGTCCTCTTCCCACGTGCGACTAGCCTTGTCTCAAAAGCGCATGCTAAGTCCTGGTCCCACGCTCTTCATTACCAGTTTGCGCGTCTCTGTGAGCCAAACATTTTGGCCAAGAGCGCAGCCTCGGGCCCCAGGTCCAGATTCCCCGGGAAACCCTCGGGCGGCAATGCCTGCCTTTGGCTCCCGCCGACCTGGCCCTGGGCCCTGCTCAGGGGTCAGTCCCAGACCCGTGCACTGCTGAGCGGGAGTCCCACGTCCGGGCCTGATCTGCCCTAGTCGCCTACACCTCAGCTATTTCCAGGCAGCCCCGTAAACCTCCCCAAAGTGGGCAGCAGCTGGGAAGAAAGCTGCCAGCCCAGCATTCAAAAGACGGGAAATGAGGAGCCCAGAAAGGGCCCGAAGGAGGGTTGCGCTGCTGCAGGGCTCCCCGAGAAGCGACCTCGGTCTCCTTGCCATCCCCACCATAACTCCCGGGTCTGAGGAAGCAAGTCGGGCCTTGAGGCTGGAGGACGCGTGCTGGGGCGGGAAGGGGCCTACCGGCGCGGCGCGGCGCAGCGCTCTGACCTTGTCCTTCCTTCTCCACAGATTGCAGCAGCAGGTTCTGTCGCAAGGCTCCGGGCGGACGCTGCGGGCAGAGGGCGAAGGTACGCCCGAGATGTTGGGCGTCGCCGCCAGCCCAGCTGCCAGTCTATCCAGCAAGGCAGCTACCTCGGCCATCTCCATCACCTCCAGCGACAGCGAGTGCGACATCTGAGTTGTCCAAGCAGCACGCTCAGACACGAGTCCAGTGTCAAAATAAGATAAACAAAAAGGAGAAAGAGGATGCGAGACCAGAAAATCCAGCGCTAGCGAAGTCAGGTGGCCAGGGACCCGCGGGTTGCAACCTCCACCTCCACCGACGTCGCCCAGCTCCGGTGGCTCCTTCGGCCGCCGCTACCGCAGGGGCCCGCGGTGAGGCCAGACTGGCACCACTGTTCTCTTCGCTTTGCTTTTTCCTGCGGGTTTTGCAGCAAAGATGCGTTCGGAACCCGAATTGCACGCTGAGCGCCTGCCCTGAGTCTCCTGTGGGTATTTCACGTCAAAGGACGCTGTTATATAACTTTTGCTTTAAAGGTTGTTTTTTTTTTTAAACAAAACATATATATATATATATATATATATATATATATATATATATATATATATATATATATATACTGTTTACTTATTTAAGAGCCTGACAGGTCGGTTTCTCTGATGCGTTTTGTGTGGAGAAGCCAAACAATAAAAATAATTGGTGGACAAACTTTCTTAATTAAGGCTGAGATTCACAAAATAGAAATCATTCTTACTCCTTTTATCAGGCATGCAGGGACGGATTCTTGTGCAAATACTCTCACAGGGGCCTTCTCTGTGTCCTGCACCTTCTGTAGTGTCTGCCGGTATACTTTAAAGAACGCCAATAGTAGGTCCATAACCACCTGCCACGTCAAACTATGTCTATGTATGTGCATATATGTGTGCATACATATATACATTATTATATAGGATCGACACTGGCAACAGAGCACACCCTGTAAGGCAACTCGCTGTGTCCCCAGCATAAGAAATTATAGTTTGTCCACCTGGCACTTATTTTTAGGAAATGTTAAAGGCTTCGAGGAATAATTTGAGAAACCAAACTTTGGGCTCTAGTAGTAAATACTATTCTATAAAAATGCAAAACTATTCTGACAAGGGCTCTGCAACAGAGAAGGTTTCCTGTCTCCTCTGAGGCCCCACAGCCATACAAAAGCAGTGACTAGCCAGGATTGTGCCAAGCAAACATAAGCTGCACTTGAAATTGAGCTTGTATTAAAATAATGTAAGAAAAGGATAGCAGAAATTGTAAGTAACTAGTCTAGTATCTTCTTACTAAGGATGCCACTTTTAATCAAACAAATGATTTTTAACACAAGAAAATGGATAGGATAACACATAAACTGGTCATACTGAGGTCATACTGAGGGTAAAACAAGGCTTTAAGAGAAATGACTGGGATTTAAAAACTCTGATTTCCACATTAAACATGAAACAAGCTATCAAGAGCCTCCGTCCTGGCAATGGCCTCAATGAAAAATAACAAGTATTTTTAGCATTAAGTTTTTGCCTCCTGCACACACACACACACACACACACAGAGGGAGAGCACTATCCTGACCCTAAGAAAGTAAAGTCTCTAAGCTTTTTTTCTTAGTGAAACAGATTGGCTATTATAAAATTTGACATTGATCTTTAAATCACTTGAGCTGGCCTCCCCACCCACCCACCCACCCCGGTGTCCTTTCAATTTGCTTCTCTGTCCTTAGGACATGCTCTTTATGCTCTTTGGGTCAGAAGCTGCTAATTTCTTTAGGCAGAAATGTAAAGCAAACAAAAACAACTGAAGTCGTGGAAGATAAAAAGCAGTCATATGACATGGTATACTTTGGAAGCCAGGGCATGAGTAGTGCCTGATACTTGGTTTCTAAATTGCTTGAATAGATTTGGCTCATCTGGACTTTATAAATGGTGGCCGTTGTGTACAGTGGCCCTTATCAAGAGAATTCTTGGGGCTTGGGGAAATCTTTGTGATTGAGCTGGTGTTCTTCCCACAAGCAAGCACATGCTCTTATGTGTGTCTTGAAAGGACTAGATGGTAGAGCTCATTTCAGACTCAATTTTGTTCACTTGTAGAGCCCGGGTAGTTCGTCCACAGCCAAGGGACAGCTTCAGACTCCAGTCAGGCAAGGAAAGCACCTGGACTACAAACTTCAAGGAGATATGCAGTGCTAGGCACCCAGATTAAGTGTTTCTTTAAATTTTGCTCTCTAGGTGCCTCTCCTACCTCATCTAGTCCTGAATCTCCCCAGCAGTATTGCACGTCAAAGAAAAATCCGGGAAGTTCCAGTCCCATGCCCCAGCTCTACCACCTTCTAGCTATGGAGTTGTCCAGAACCAGCATTTGGAGAAGATTGTTGGCAGAGTTTATGTCTTAATCTGATGATTCTGGGACCAAAATGGAAAAGAAAGGACTAATTAGGGGAATGATTCTTACAAGAATTTGAAATTCTAAAAATCCCAATCCACTCACCAGTTCAAATGATGCCTATAATCAGAAAGAAATGTCCCTCTGCAATCTCAAGAAAATAGGATAGCATTGCTAGGAACTAAGTTGTCTCCTTACCAGATAATTTTTAAGTGACACTTGCTTGGAGAAAACAAGGAGGTCAAATGGTGATAAAAGTTTTTGCTTTGTGCTTTGGTGAAAGCCTTTACACTACACTAACCATGTACTTAAATTAGCCACCTAAGGATTACGCTTTCAAGTGTACTGTTTTGACAATCTGGAGATGTATTCACCTAGTTTCATTTTAGAATCTGAAGGGGGTGACGCATTGTTTAAAAGATTCTTAAAATGTTTATCTGAAACATGGTGGCACTTAACTGCCTTTGTGAATAATCAATTCAAAGGTTGAAAATTAGTCCAAATCACAGAGATTTATTTAAGGGTCCAAATCTTCCTATGAACATATATTAAAGATTTCTTTATAAGATTTTTTTTCCATAGAAGTTTAATCTTGGCCTAGAGAAGATTTAAAAACCAAAATTACAGGTAGACAAAAGACTGCAGGTTCTGAATTTTGAGAGATCTTCCTTTGGGGAGTTTGTTTTTCTTCTTTTGCAATTCTCTGTCACAGTTTCTCCCAAAAGCAGAGTGGAAAGAAGCTTTGTTACATTTCAACAGACCTGACCGAGACAAGGATTATCCCCGGCCTTAGTTCAGGCTCTTTTACCGCTTATAACTATTTCACCCACCTCTCCCCTTTCTCCCCCCAAAAGAGCGTGGCCCCTACTGGCCGAACGCCTCAGCTCCCGTGGCCGCCACAGTAACGACCCACTCGGCTTCAGCCCGCCGCTCCCACTGTCCTTCCTCCAGTTTGTTTATAAAAGTCTGGGAGGGAGGGGAGGAGAGGCTGGGGTGAGGGGGGACTCGCTCTTTGTTTACATTAAACAACTGACAGGCAAAGAGCTCAAGCAGTCTTCCTTGACCTCATTCCCTCTCCCTAATTTTAACAAAAAGGAAAAAATATTGTATCGGAAGAGAATGGGAGAGGGGCGGGAGGAGGAGAGCAGCAGCTTGCGCTCTATTCAGCCCGGACTTGGAGGCGCGGCCGGTTTCCGCTCGCTTTGTGCGGGGGGCCGGGGGCGGCGGCGGGCAGTCAGGCGGCTCAGCGTAATCAGGGCTAATGACAGCGGCCGGGGCTCGGCGGGACAAAGCGCAGGGCCGCAGGGTTTTGTCAGCCTGAATGGCTAATAGGCGGCCAGGGCCGCGCGGGGCGGCGTCGGGAGAGGGGTCATTGTGCGCGCCCTGGCCCGGCGCCTAGGCGAGTCCCTGGCGCAGCCGCCCTGGGAGCCGGCGCGGGGCGAAAGCGCGGGGAGGCCCCTGCAGGAGGCCGGGAACCGGCGGGCCGAGCAAGGTGCCCCCCAGAAGCCTGGCCCGGGGCCGGGGCTCCTTCCTCCGTGCTCGGATCGCGGTGCCTGGGTACACTCGACTACGCGCGCACAACTTTTCCGTCCAGCGCCCGGGGAGCTCGCACTCGTGAGGGCTCGAGCCATTCCTGCTGTGACTGCCACACCACCAGCTCGAGGAGAGAAATCCCTGACACCGGGGGGACCGGATGGAGTGAAAGCTGAGGCAGGAGAAGCCCCAAGGGCGCGCGCTCCCCACGGCGGTGGCCTCGCCGCCCTGGGCCGCGCGGAGTAGGGCGCGAGAAGAGCGAGTGTGCCGGCCTGGGCGCGGGGTTTGCAGCTAAGGGCCTCGGGGGCAGGAGGAGCAGCGGGGCGCTCAGAGGACCCAGCACCTGCAACAGCACTGGGGCGCCTTCTTTCGGAAATCTTGTGACTTCCATTTCCTACTGCAAACTCCCAACGTCTTCGGGCTAGATCCTGCCTTGTAGCTCTCTGCTAGGGTTTATACTCCCAAACCGAAGAAGACGTACCCTGCCGTGAGGGAGCCAAGGATTTCCTTCCCCTTCAGCTCCTGTCTGCAGACAAAGCGGTGGGAGGGCGATCCCGGGGCTGCTGCGCAAGCAGTTTCACGCCTCACTGCCTCCCTCGCCTGGTTCCCGCTGGCCAGGAGGTTTGCCCTGCCGGGAGGCCTCCCCTACCTGAGCTGGGGACCAGTCCATCCACCGAGCCACCCACCTCCACCGAGTCTTCTGAAACCACTGGGTTCCCGGGTGGAGAGCTGTTCAGTTCCTTTTTAATGTGCTCACTACACCTTATCTAAGTGGCTGTTTAGTGTTTGTAACATTTTTGTATCTCTATTTGTCCATATGTTTGACTCCCTCTCCTTATAGAATGTAAGCTCTTTAAGGGCCAGGACCAAATCTTATCCATCTTTGTAATTCCAGCGCCTAGCCTGAGTAGTAGGTGCTCAATAAATATTTTAAAACTGGATTAATTAATGGAGCTTCCTTGAAACCTGTCTGTTCTACATTAGTGGAGAACCTGTGCTAACCCTGCCTGCATTTCAGCAGCAAAGATGACTAACGTTGACTGGACCCAGGGTTCACTTACATCTTCCCAGTTCAAGTTTGCAGGCTTTTGCTTGTAAAGTTCTCTGGGATGATTCGATCTCGCTCCCTCTAGGCATATGATTTTTCAGAATCGCATGGCTTTGGGTTCATAACATAAAAATTATCCTCTCACATAACATTTCTCAAACATTGAGATAAGTCATTCTTTCAGGCTTCAAAAATTCTGGCTAATGCACGTTTTACACCCTAAAAAAGTAGAATTTCTAATAATTTGTCATCATACAATGATATGTTTCCACCTCCAACATAACTGCTTTGTTTCCAGTGTTTGTGTCTCTCCAAAATTCCTGTTGAAACTTAACCCTCAAACCAATGATATGAAGAGATGGGGCCATTAGGAAATGAGGGCTCGGCCCCCATGAATGGGTGATGCCTTTATAAAGACCTTGAGGGAGACTGTTAGCTCCTTTTCACGCTTCCACCCTTCTGTCATGCCGGGACTCAGTATTGACCCCTTGAAGACTCACAAGATGTCTTAGAAGTGAGGGGGCCAACCAGGCCTCCTGAGGCCTTGATCTTGGAGAGTTCAGCCTCGGGAACTGTGCGAAATTTCTATTATTTATGAAATGCCCAGGCTGAGATATTTTCATTTCTGTTATAGCAGGAGGAATAGGCTAAGACAATAGCCCTTCCGTTCTCACTTCTCTTCCCCACCCTTTCTACCCTCCTCCTTCCATCTTCACTTACAAATAAAAAAGTAAACACACAAAAAAAATCACAAATCAGACAATGATCCAATTTGAAGATAGCGGACTGGCAACCTAACCCATACTCAATCTAACCTAGGGGGAGAAAGCGAGAGTTTTATTAAATCTTAACTCACAAAAGCTCTATGAAAATATAATTCATAACAAACTCATCTCAATTTAAAACTTTAATGGACAGAAGCAGGTTAACGGTGAATAATTTTCAATTCTGGTTATATATATATATATATATATATATATATATATATGACTGTCTCCTGGAAAGTCACTTTAGCCTGGCTCTATCAATCTGCAACCTGAGATTACTGACTTACTATTTCTTTTTCTCACCAAAAAGAGATAAGTCTTTAATTTTTTAGCATGAAATCAAATGTCTAAATTCAGATGGCACACATTAATTTGGTACATGAACAGTCTGGTTGGCAATCAAATAGTGTATTATACATTTCAAACAGTTTCAGATACTCAAGATTCTTATTAATGATTTGCCTAAGCACCACCTAAAGCACATCTTACTGTTTTGGATATACTCCTAACTTTCTATACATTCATGATAAATTACGTATTTGAACTACAGACTAATGCATGCATACTAAATATCTTATTTTCAACATTATTTCTTCAAGTAATTGTAACTCTATGAGCAGAATCCATCAGTTTAAAATAGAAAAGGAAATAGAAAAAACAAAACTATATGTAAGCAGCTTGTAGGGATCAATTGGCACTAACCAGATAGATCTAACAATCCTGACTATGAGTTTGGGTAAGTCACTCAGCCCTCTCTGCTCTAGCTTTTACTTCTGTAAAATGGAGCTGATAATACTCAGGGATATTGTGTTACTGGATCCTCACATATAATGTGTTAGGAGAAAAAACCTGCCTTTTCCCATATTTCCTGGTTTAAATGTTCTGCCAAAGAAATGCTATACAACTCTTTTAAAAGTGTTTTTCATAGCTGTCATCTACATATTTGAAATATGCCTTTTTTAGTTTAACTTTTGAGTGATGGGAATTGAATCAGGTGTCGTGCAGGCTAAGTACATGCTCTGCCACTGAACTACACCCCCATCCAAGCTAAACTTAAATGGTAAATGCTTTCCTTGGTATCAAAAGCAACTTCTGTTCATTCCCAGTAGGGAGGACTCAATATGTTGGTTTTCCACCCAGTTGCAATGAATGGTCTTGTGCTAATGCACTGTTCTTTTCTCACTCTTTACTCTGCTTCATTCACATGAAGCTCTCCTAAAGGATCCTGGACTGTCATGTAAGGCAGGAAAATCCCAAATATAAAGTATAATCACTGAAAATATAACATAGTTTCTTGATAAAAAATATGTCTTTCTTTTAAGAGAAAGTAGTGATCACTCTTTACTTGCATTTTTACAGCTCTGTTCAGCTAATAATAAAACCCTTTCACCTGCATGCATCATTTTCTCACAAGATTCCTGGTAAGTAAGGTGATAAATAAGGCGATTTCCACTTTCCATATAAGGAAATGGGCTCATGTTACAAGGTGTGATGGTTAATCTTGACTACTTAATCGGATTGCGAAACACCTAGGAAATTAGTAAGGCACAAGTCTGGGTGTATCTGTGAGGTATTTCCACAGCAAGCTAAGGGCTACAGCATCCAAAAGGCTGTGGATTTAGATGAAACAACAAAAATGGAAGGAGGAGGAATCTCTCACTCTCCTTCTCCCTCCTTCCCTGTTGCTCTGCTTCTGAAATTGTGAGCCAAAATAAAACTCCTTTTCTCCTTTAAGTTGGTTTTCTCAGGTATTTTGTTATAGAGATGGAAAGCTGACTAACACGCTCATTCAAAGTCACAGGAACAGAGAAGAATCCAGATTTTGTAGGGCTTGAGGCATGCACAATTTAGAGGAGGAAGGTAAAAAAGGCACACAATTAGGAGTACAAAATTGGGTACAAGAAGAGAAACCACAAGTGTTATAACTTGTATCTAGATGTCCCCCCAAAGCCTCATGTGGTCATAGGTGAAGCTTTCAGGGGGTGGCTGGGTCTAGGGTGTGTGATACTGGGGTTGATGATGTGATGCTAAGATTGATTTATGGTGTGGTGCTAGGAATAAGGCTGCTCCACCCTGGGTATGAGGGCTACCTACCCTAAGGGTGGGTAGTCTGGATAGAATATAAGGGACAGGAAGAGGCTGATGCTGGTGTTGCTTGTCACTTGCTGCTTTTGCTGCCCCCTGCCTTCTGCTTTCCAAGCCATGAACTGTTTTTTTCTCCTCTGTGAGGCCCCTCTGCCAGGCCACCCTGCTCTGGAGCCAGCCAATTATGGACTGAAACCTCTACAAACTGTGAGCTGAAATAAACCTTTCATCCTCTAACTTTGGGTGTTGGGTATTTTGCCTCAGGAACATAAAAGTAACTAAGACACAACAGGAATTTTTAAAAACATTAAACCCAACAAACAAACTACAAAATCTGGACAAATGACAAAATCACTTCAACTGTCTTATATACCTCTAGACTACATTGTTTTCCAACTTTTTTTCTGTATGTTCTTTGATTGCTTCTTTATATGACAATAATTTTATAGTACAACTTCAGAAAGATAATTCAGTTTTTACTATGGGTTGATTAAATATTTTTTAATACTGATAGATTAGAAAAATTCTCTCACCTTCATAGATCAGTGTTGGTAATGCCATATATGTATCATTTTTATACTGGTATAAAATGAGAAAGCCTCATTGAAATTTTTTTCATATATGAGCAATAGGATTTCTTGACACTTCAAGTTTTTCCTTGAATAGTGACCCAATTTAAATATCTTTGCATTGACAATACTTGATAACCAGTTTGTGATCAAGGATCTTACACATGCATGTTGTGAAATAAACCACACATTTGGCAATAGGAATATTCCTACACTGTGGCAGCTGGCAACTTTACCACAGAACTGAGAGTAAACCACAAAAATATATACCACAAACACAAACTAATTGTATCTCCACCTCAACTTCCCTTCAGCTACTGGACCCCCAGATGACTATGGTTGCTCCAGTGCCATTTTGCAGAAGAGGTAATAGAACAAAATTAGAGTGGGAAGAAGTTGTGGTCTATTGTAGTTAAGTTGTCTTATTTTAGAAATTTTCTTAAAGGCGTTGGGCCTTGGGAGGGGCCAGTGCAAGTGAGGGACCTTGAAGCCTAAACCTCGTTTGCTTCCAGGTCATTCTGCCCCTGTGTAAAAGAATGAGTGTTTGACAAGAACAGATTTTCTGACTCCAACTCTATTATTTTCTATTACATCAGACAAGGCCTTTTCCCAGAAAGTTTGACAGAGTTCTGCTGAAAACCTGTTTTTAAAAAATGATTTACTGATGGAATAGAGAGTTTAAAGTTGCTAATGGAGAGCTATCCCTGAGGAGAAGTGTGAGGTAGAGAGTACCCCAGTGAATCTGTTTATTTGTGCTTTCTGAACACCTTCTCCTTGCCTCCTTACAGGGGTCCCATCCTAAATGTCAAAGCCCTTCAGTGTTCTTTATCCACCCTCCCTTTATCAAAATCTATTCTCAAGTTGTCACACACACACACACACACACACACACAAGCAGATAAACCAATTCACATCAACATACAAATAGCTGCTAAAAGCTTAATGAATTATCTACAGATGGGTGCCTGGAAGGGTACTTACTAACTGCTAGGAGATAATCCTTTAATTCAATAACCCAAATCACTAATGGTAGCAATTCATACATCACCAGTGGGCTAGAAGAACATTATGTTTGGTTGGAATGGAGCCAAGTACCCTTCAAATCATTCCAATGAATTTGACGACTGCTTTTTGAATCAGATATCACCAATATTAAAAATAAAGTTACAAAAACCTAGTTCAGTTTCTCAAGCTTTCCCCACAAGATGCAATCGCTTCTCTATCATTTCTTTTATCACCACATTTTGTAAGAAAGTGACCTCCATCCTTTCCCTCCGCTTTTTCTCCACTCATTCCTTACCCTTCTGCAATATGGCTTTGACTTACAACATTTCATTGAAACAGTCTCCTCAAAGATCACTCTACTTGGTTCCTTGGTCCCCAGGCTTCTCAACCTGCTCATCTTCAACTCTATTGAGCAATCCTTCTTTCAAAACTGGGCCAGTATTAAAGGTCAAGGCAAGCAAGTTCCCTGAAGTTTGCTTATTTATTTATTTATTTATTCATTCATTCATTCATTCATTCATTCATTTATTATGTGAGGGCACTGGGGATTGAATCCAAGGCATTGGTACTGAGCTGCATCCCTATCCCTTTATTTATTTGTTTGTTTGTTTATCAATTTATAGACAGGGTCTCACTAAAATTGTCCAGGCCAGGCTCGAATTTATGATCCTCCTGCTTCAGCTTCCCAGAGCAATGAGATTACAGATGTGCACCACCACACTTTGCCCGTGGTACAAAATGTAAGGAAGCATTTACTCTGTGTTGTGTAACTTCAGCTTTGGCATCTGAGAAAGAGTACCTTTCTACATTTTGGTCCATAGCTGTTTCTCTCTAGTCTCTGCCTTCCACTGAAACATAACTGAACTTCTTCCCCCTAAATTCAGGGCACAGCCTGCACTCTCCTACCTTCATACCTTTGCACATGATGCAGGTGCACATGGACCTTCATGGTTTGTCTCTGCTCTGTATCCTTTCCTACTTTCCTCTGATAGCACCCTTAGAGAACTGCCCCTCCCCACTTCAGGGTGCTTTTCGTAGGGCTGCCAAACGCAGAGACCCCAACCCACAATGTACAAGCTGGGCCAGCCCTTTTCAGAAATGTCTGAATTGGAAGCCAGCCAAGGAGCTATTCTCTCTGTACTCTTGGACTGAGAGCAGCAAGAAGAGGATGGCACAACCACAGCACCTGCTACCAGAAGGAGCCTCAGGACAAGGAGGGAAGGAGAGCCAGGAAATGCTAATGCTGATATAGGCTTCAAGGCTGTCCACACTGAAGTCTGCTCCATCCTTGTCTTTCTGTGTTTGGCTCCAGGAAATAACATAGCATCCTCCTTTTCCTTTTGTTGTGTGAAGTACTTTGGGTTTCTGTCACTTGCAAACAAGAGTGAAGATATGTAACAGAATGTTTTTCCTTTTCTCTCACCCCTTTCTATAGGGACAAGACTGAATTTCCATGGCACAGCTCAGAGCCCATTTTCCTTTATTCATAGGATCTAACTAATCTTTCCCCTGTTTGAACTGCTGTGGTATTTTCCACTTTTCTCGGAGCTGCTCAGCTTCACATTTTACATCTCCCACTATATCATGTGTTCTTCAAGACTAAGACCCATGGTTTTCATAATCTTCCAATAACTGAGTGCAGGATCTTCCCTATAGCAAAAAATCAATAGATCTTTGCTGAATAAATGTATTAAGTGAACGAATGAAAACAATTAAAGGACAACCACAATCCTTGTGTTTCACTTCAGGAACTTTCAGTCTGAATGAACAACAAAAACTATTTTTTCCAAAAGAAAGAATGATGGTAAGGTAAGATGGTAAAATTTTTAAAGGTGCCAGGATTTCAGTGTGTTTGGGGTTTTTGTTTGGTTTGGTTTCATTGTTTTGTTTGTTTGATTTTGTGCGAGGTACTGAACCCAAAAGCTTCACACTGAGCTCCATCCCCAGCCCTCTTTCTTTTCTTTCTCTTTCTTTTTTTTTTTGGTACCGGGGATTGAACTTGGGACCTTGCTTTTGCAAGGCAGGTGCAGAGCCACTGAGCTAAAGACCCTCGCCCTCCCTCTTTCTATTTTTTGAGACGGGTCTCAATAAGTCACTCAATTGCTGAGATTGGGCTTGAATTACAATCTTCCTGCTTCTGGGACTGCAGGCATGAGCTAACCTCCACAACTTGCTTCATATATTTTTTTAAGGGTGAGGAAATAAGATCTTATATTTTATATTTACTCATGCCTGAGTAAATAAACTCTGGAAGGACACACAAGAACCTGTTAATAGTGCCTCAAGTTTGTGGATGCAACTGAACAAATGGGGGCCCAAATGAGAGGAAACTTTTCAATGTATAACTTTGTATATTTTAAATTTGTTTAACCATGTGAATCACTGCATATTCAAAAGTTAAATTAAAACTACATAAATAATATAATTACACAAAGGGGAGCTTTTTGGTAAAGGTAGTTCACCTATAAGATAAAAGAGAAAACTACTTTCCAATGGAGTATGCACCATGATCTGTTTTTCAAAGCCATGGCTCACATAACGTCGAGATGAAGATGATATTCTCTAGTAAATTCTATTAGAGTTCTCAACCAGTGGAGGTTCCCTGGAGATCATAATGACACTGATGTTGAAGCTAAATGCAAAGAGTTCAAATAAAAGTGTCTCATATAAGAAATAAAGTATAATACAAAATTCAGAATTCTTCAAATTATTCATTTGCTAACTAGTGTTTTACTTTGCAGTAAAAAAAATTGTCTTTTTGTCAAAAATTTCTGAATTTACACTTTCAGATGGGTGAATTGTATTGTATGTCATATCTCAATAAGGCTAATTCAAAAACATGGTAAGTGCTGCATTGAAAGGTAACTTAGTCACTTTCTCCCTTGCTGAGACAAAGACCCAAACCCCACAATTTAAAGGAGGAGAGGTTTGTTTTGGGTGCCATTTTTACCCCACAGTTGGCCAGCTCCAAGACAGGAAGGCATGGTGGAAGGTCTAGGTGGAGGAGAGGTGCTCTTGTGGCAGCCAGGAAGCAGAGGATGAAGGGGGGACCCGGGAGGGAGATGCACCTCACCAAGTTAAGCCTCTGTGACCCGCCTCTTCCAACCAAACCTCATGTCTTAACAACAGCTCTAGCGCGCCCCTGGTCCAATCTTCTTCCAAAAACCCTGCCTCTGAGGCTTTGGGGGAGGCATCCACATATAAACCATAACCAAAGGAATTTTAAGCATTTTGTCTAGTTATTGCCAATCTTTTCATCCAAGGATTACTTTTCTTTCCAATTATGGACCTTATACCTTGAAATATTTTGTTGTCTAAATGAAATCATGTAAGCCACCATGATGGATAATGCTAATAATCAATAAAATTAAGTAGGTTTACAAGAGAGATTATGTAAAGGTGCAAATTTCCAATGATGAATGTCATTATATTGTATACCTAAAATGTACCAATGATTAGAATGAATCATCAATAACGCAAAATAGGAAGAAAAGGTCCAAAGGGGTAGGAGTAGTGGGAGGGGCAGGGGAAAGGAAATAAGGGAAAGGAAAAATGATGAGAAATGGAAAAAATGGAAATAAAGTCTTTGTAAATAGGGAAGGGTGGGCTAGGAATGGGGAAAAAATAAGAACCAAGATGCATTATGTAAAGGTACAATTCCCAGTGAGAAATGTAATTGTGCTGTATACCTACAATGCACCAATAAAAGAATTTAACAACAAAAAAAAATTAAGTAGGTTTACAGCCAAAAAGTAATATTAACCTCATTCTGGTAAAAGTTGAAAATCAGGTTTTTTAACATGTAATCTACTTAGCTACTAATTTTTTATTAATGCATATTAGTAATACAAAATAATGAAGTTCATTTTGTTATATTGACACATATATGTATAATATATTTTGTTACCCCCTCTCCTTTTCTTTCCCTTCCCCAACCTCCTTTCCCATTATATAGTACTTTACAGCTAACTAAAAATAGCGTTTCTATTGGCTAAAAAAAAGCAGCATTTGATTTATAACATCTCAAGTGGTAAACTTATAATAGCTTGTATAAATCATAAATCTTATTTTTCTAGTGAAGAAATAATTCACTGTAGTACTGAAATGGCATCACTAATAATATCACAGGCATTCAAACTAGGCACAAATCCATTCACTCACTCAGTCATCCTATTATCATCTGTTCATTCGTTCCACATCTACTGGGTACCTAGTATGTGCAAGGCATTTTCAGCTCTCTTCTTATACTGAAAGTCCCTTCACCTTTTAACAGTTTAATTATCATTAAATGACTTCCCCACAGGTAGAGATCAGAAAGGAACACTTAGCTGTGTTAAGTTCGACTATTCAAGCCATGATGAATTACATTGTGAGATTCAGAAGGAACTTGGCAAAGTTATCTGAGTCATTACTAGAAATCTTAAAGAATTTACGAACAATGTAAAAGCAGTGCTAGAGTTCTTGAATAGAAGGATGATCTCCTCAGCTCAGAAGAGGGAAAAGGATGGACTTTAGAAACCACTGGTTGAGCCATAATTCTCTTAACTGCAGGCAGACCACAGTGTGCACCACAAGTCATCATCCTGAGTCATTTTTTATCCTAGACTTGGATTAATTTTTAAAATCGCAACTAAAAAGAATAATTACTATGACAGAAACAAAATTTCACACAAGCTTATTAGACTAGAATGTTTGGCCAAAAAAGCAAGATAAACTTTAATAGGCTTATCCCAAATTCCCAGGTTTTCACAACCTATAACCACAAGGTCAGGCCCCAGATCACACTTCAGGTATGTATGAAACTTGAAATGGACTCTGTGCCTTCCACTGAAAGAAACTGAGAGTTCCCCCCAGGTTGTATTTGGGGTGTGCTTTTCTAAAATACCTTGTCATGATACCACATTCCTCTTACTGTGTAAGACAGTCACACCGCTGGCCACAGCTGTGCCACTCCATTGTAGCCCCAAAGAAGAAGATACTTCTCTCTCTTTTGCATCTCCATCCCTATGAGACAGACCTTCCATAAAATCCCTGAAGTACAGCTAGATTGAAGCCACAATTTATGAATAAAATTTTATTGACAGTTAAAGGATAATAGGAAGGAAATACAAAACAAGTAACATAATTGCTCCTGGAAGTGACTCTCAGAGTGCACAGGCCCTGGCTTAGGATGCATTGGAGGTTCCTGGCCTTGTTGTACCTCCTGGGACCATCCAATCACTGGGAGTACTCTGAAATTTCTACCCCCAAGAGCTCAAGCCAGACTCCTCCCAAGGCTCAGAGAGAGAAACCAGTTTATATTCCCCAGCTCTGAATTTAATCAGCACAGTAAAAGCTAACTGGAAACTTTATTCGTCCCTAATACTCAATTTTGTAATATACTATGATTGGGCAGAAATTGATCCTGGAGTATCAGTGTCAGTCAGTACAGCAAATAAAAGAGTTCTAACATTGGGCTATAACATTGGGGTCCAAGTGTCTCAGGCCAGTAAGACAGCAGCAAAATGTCACTAGTCGATATCTTGAGTCAAAGGCGGGAAAAATCCATAGTTCCCAAGGGAATTGGAGATACAAGAAAGGCACCAGGAGAGGTTCATTAGCTATTGCTCAAAATAGTTTTTGTCTCCTTACAAGGCTAAAGTCAGAGAAAGAAACCGAGAATGTGAGAGGACATCATAAACAAAAGGCTGCTCACCAGGGCAGAAAGCAGTAGAAGACTTCAGAGAAAAGCCCCTAAAAGGAATGACAGCTCTTTAGAGAAGTGGTTAATTGCATGGCTGGGGCAGGAAGAGTCTAGGTAAACTTGTAGCATGAGAAAGCAAAGAATTCTCAAAAAATGGATGGGGAGGGGGCCAAATCAAAATGATAGAGGAGACAATCTGCAGGAGCCCCACACTGGCCAGATTCGTAACAATTTGGCAACTAAATCCATACTGATAATACTAGATTATAACCCATAAAATAAATGACATATCTATGACTCCATATCCACATAAACAAATAATTGAATAAACAAATGGGGAAGAAGGACCAACATTTTCTTATAGAAGAATTCTGTTTTATAATTGGTAGAGGGAATAACAGAATCATCATTAGGCAAACATACTAATAACTGTTGTTGCAAATTAGACCCTATTGATGCAAAAATAGGCAAAAATACAAGGAAAAACAGAATTTTAATATACTCTCAAAGTATCTCAAAATGAGTATCAATTACAAAGAGAAAAGTAGACCTTTACAATGAAGAAACTCAGTACAATCAACTTAGCCAAGTGATCAAGATTAATGTCACCAGTAATAACACATATTGGCACCACACATCTCTGTTTTGATGTTCTGAATTCCATGATGTTCTCATAAAAAATGCATAACCTCTCATGAGAAGACACTACACAAATCCAAACTGAGAGGCATTCAACAAACTAACCAGTATTCTTCAGAAATGGCAAGGTTATAGAAAAACAAGGAAAGATCAAAGAATGTCACAGTTGGAAGAGACTAAAGAAATACAATATCTAAAAGCAATATAGGACCCAAGATTGGATTCTGAAACTGAAAAAACACCACATGGGAAAAAACCAGTGAAATTTCAATAAAGTTCATAGTCTGGATACTAATAATACATTAATGTTGATTTCCTGGTTTTCATAATTATACAATGGCTACCTAAATACTTAACATTAGAGGAAATTGAGTAAAACACACATATATATATTATATATAATATATATAGTGAAATTTTGTATTATTTTTACCAATTTTCAGCTATTAAAATTATTATAAAACAAAAAGTAAAAATATGCTATCTCCTATTCTGAAGCCAAATAACATATTCTTCTTGACAGAAGACTCAGGCATGTTTGTGCTTCCCAATGGAAGTGGTCTTTTTCTTTTTTTTTTCAAATAAACATGTGCCTATTCATTTGTTGAATAAAACTGCTAGAACCAAGAAAAGTAATTTTGAACAATTTTAATTCACTGTAATAGATAACATTAAGCTAATTTCTCCTCTTCCTCCTTTTCCCTCCTCCCTAAAAATACAGAGGAGAACAACAAAAGACATACCATTACCAAATTACCTTAGCTGAATCACTATGAATCACCATGGGCACATTGTCTTTTAATTTGTATCTTCTTGATAATGTGACATCTCCTAATCAATGTTTCTTAGAACCCCTTAAAATATGCTATTTCTTAATCTTGAATCTCAGCCACAAAACAGAAAATATTGTCTTTGAATTACTTCTCAAACTTATACAACTGCTATTGCCTTTGGGATAAGGGTTTTTTTTTTCTCTCTCTCTCTATCAGAGGAGGTTAGCAGTTATCTCAAGGAGATCAAAGACCTACGACGATTTTACATCTTCAGTAAAATATGGCAAGATAGACTACTCCTGGCTGTTTAACCCACTTATTCTGTAGAGTCAGGATATAAGGAAGGTCCTGGGGACCCTCCTCATATCAAGCAAGTTCCAAAGGTTTCAATAAGAAGTTCATTCTACACTCAGCACTGACTGGTGAGAGAAGTTACAATGGAGGGTAGCATGGAAACAATGGCAGATAGTTTGAAGGCAGAACTAGAAAAGAATAGGTTTCACTTTGGAGTTTAAAGTTCTCACACTTTCCCACATATTGTCAGATAATTCCCTTGCTATGCATGTTTAGTATAGAAAAATCTGAATTTTGAAAACTAATTTGTTACATTTCTGGTTATTTCCATTATACTCTAGGTAAGGAGTTAATCATATTTCTCATTTTGGATCCTGAACCTTATTTCTTTTAAGAAATAAATAAAAAGAAATAAAAACTAGCAGGGCCACCCAGTAATTGTACAAGTTTGGTTACAAATACATTTATCTATCCACTGTTACTACCACTGTGATGGAGAAAACATATTTCTTTCTCAACTGTTGAGTTACTCAACAATGACTAGAATCCATAATGGTAAAATCCCATGGCTTCCAAAAAAATCATAGAACTTTCTCCCATTGTCAATAACTTGCTTGATTTCCTACCCATACATCTCTCCTTTATAACTGGGGCCTTTTGATTTAGACCTACAGAGTTCCTCCCTCCACTCTCTTTTACTGTCTCCATCATAGTATCTCAAGAGGTCCAGTTCAGCCCTACTATAAGGGAAACTGGGTCTCTGTTCCACCTCATGCATCAGTTTGGACACCTAGAATCCAACTGTGATTCTAAAACTAAATCCTTGCCTGGTATCTTGGTGCTAGTACCTTAAATACTATCTTTAAAATCTGTCCATCGCTTCTCAGCCTTTTGGCTAAGATCAAGTATAAAATCTGTCCAGTCTCCCAGGTCCTATACCATTACCTAGGTCTTTACTTTCATGACAGTTTTTATACACAACTTCCATGCTCATCTACAGCACTTGAATACTATCACCAGACCCAGTCCATTGGATTGGAGCTCTGTCACTTGCCACCACCTCTCTCTGCCACTGACAACCAAAAAGCCATGCTGTGCCTACTAGACTTCATCCCACTGCCCAGACAAAGATGTCCTGTTCAGCCCCAGCCCTGCCCTGTAAATGTGCCATCCCCTCACTGACTACAGTTCCAGCTTAGCCCTGCAATCTTTTTCTCATAATATAGTAACCTATTCCACTTGTGTCTTACTTTAGTATTTCTCAAAACTATGCTCAAGGAAAATGGGATAATCAATGCTCTCCTTCTACTCAGAGGTGCTCAACGGATCACTGGCCCAGAAAAACATCAAAATTTGTATGAAAGGGGCCGGGGGTTTGGCTCAGTGGTTCCACCACCTGCCTTGCAAGCGCAGGGTCCTGAGTTCAATTCCAAGTACAAAAAAAAAAACCTGTATGAAAGTGCTCTAAATGAAGAATTTTTCAAATCATTGAACCTAAAACCATTAAAAATCACATAAGAAATCTTCAATTTTCAGCTGACTGTATCCTATAAAGTTATTCCTGATTTAGACATGTCTTCTAGAATATTATTACTTCAAGGAAGTCTCTTAAGTTTGCTAGAAATACAGGTCCCCACTCCAGACCTACTGAATTGGAAATGGTACTTTAATATACATCTCCAAATTTGAAAGCACCTTCCTAGAACTTTTTAAACCTCACTTAGGGCGGGGGATTTAGCTCAGTGGTTTCACTGCCTGCTGCGCAAGCGCAAGGACCCAAGTTCGATCCCCAGTACCAAAAAACAAAACAAAACAAAACAAAACAATAAACCTCACTTACATTTTCTTTAATAGCTTTGGAAAATACCTATTTTCATCTTCACACTATTTCTATTTGAGATATTACCTCGCTGTCAGATTCATGGACCCAGTGGAGCTTCTAATCACCCTCCTACCTCTCCTCCCACCACCACCAAGGAGGAACCCTGTGACCCAAGCTCAGCTGATTACAGGACATCAGCTGACTGGACACATTGACTGGGTCAAGGGACCAGTGTGCAAGTCATCCAGCCTAGAAGAATGAATAATTCACAAAATTGTCCCAATTAGAGGCTAAGGCATAACTTCATTTTTTAATTTGGATCTGAAGTTACAGGATGTTGAAGTCTACATTGCTAGAGACCACATTTCTTCCATTTCTTCCACATTTCTACCATGCAGTAGGGGGAAAAAATGAAGCTAAGCAAAAAGGAACAGAGATAAGAGACAGATTTTAAAAAGAGAAGAAGAAAGCATTGAGACATTGGACCCAGGCCTACCCAAGGATAGAAGTTTCTGATTTCCCAATTGTATGAACAGACAAAATCTTTTTCACTTAGGCTAGTTCAAATTGGACTTCACGCACCCAAGTTTCTTGAATAATGCATACAGTAGTACCTCAGTTCACAAACTTAATTCCCTCCAGAATTCTGATTGAAAACCAACTTGGTCTTGAACTGAATCAAATTTCCCCATGAGGTTCAATGTAAATAAGGTTAATCTGTTCTGAGCCATATGTATTTTTTAATCACAAAAATATGAAACAAAGTACAATACAGTACAGTATGAAAAGAAAGAATACTAACCTTGCTTGAGGTGACTGCTAGCTTGGAGGACAGGAAGGTGGAGAGGGGGCTACTGTTAGGAGAGTCCCCTCCATAAGGACATCAAGAAGATCTCCTTGAGGAGCTTCCTGTCTTTATTGTCTCTTAGTAGCAGGGGCAAGGTTTTGAAAATTTTATTTTATTGGTACATTTTAGGGATACAATATAATGGCATTCATCATTGGAAATTTGCACCTTTACATAATCTGTCTTGGT